>JANBXA010000731.1:12355000-12920000 GCA_030556225.1 Cricetiscus sungorus | reverse complement strand
CAATAAGTTTCTTAAATCAAAACATCAACAGTTTCAGTTGTTCAAGAAGTCAAGGGCTTATATTTTTCTCTTGCTTAATTTTCCATTTGCAATATCAATTTAGGTTTTTAAGAAATCATGGGAGTTGGGCAGAAGGTGAGGGGAGCAGGAGGAGAGAAGGGAGGGGAAATTGGGATTAGAATGTAAAAAATCTTTTAAAAAAGTTTAAAAACTCAGTACTAGGCAAAATAAAATAATAGAATTGCAAGGGAATCACTGTTTGAAGAGATTTCAGCATGTCTTGAAAATGTCTGTACTGGTGTAGTTGTATGATTTTGACAAGAGAAGAATTAAAAACTAGAGTGTTGATTTCTGGTGTCAGACCTCTTTCCTACATATTAATATTATTTTACTATAATAGTTATTTCTTTAAAAATATAACTTCTGTATTGCCTTCAGGGATTCAACATATCAAGATTTGAAGAAATACATTCTTTGAAAATTTTTATTTACTATCATTACATATATGTGCGTGATACATTTGGAGTCTGCTCTTTCCTTCCAAGGGTTAAACTCAGCCTATCATATTTTCAGGCAAGTGCAGTGCCTTGACTTGTTGAGATGTCTGATGGATCTAAGAAACACACACACACACACACACACACACACACACACACACACACACACGCTTGGCTTTTGTAAGAATCTACAATGACAGTCATAAACTGTATACAACCACAAACATTTAGAACATCAGGCACTTTCTGGACCTACTTTACTGACTCTTCGAGTAGAGAAAGGTACATGTTGGGTAATAGCTTTTGTGAAAATTGCAACAATGTTTGGATTGAAATTCCATTTCATGTGTGTTGAAAGAGTGATTTTTTTTTAAAAAGATTTATTTCCTTTTATTTTTATGTGTGGAGTGTTTTGTCTATATGAATGTATATGTGGACCTGGTGTCTACAAAGGCCAGAAGAAGAAAATGGATCCTTTGGACCTGGCTTACAGGAGGTTGTAATCTGCTATGTGGGTGCTGGGACCAGAATCAACCCAGATTCCCTGTAATAGCATCAAGGGCTGTGAACTGCTGAGCCATTCAGTCAGCCTGAGTTATGTTTTTCAAAACAAAGTATTAAAAGGGAGACTATTCCCTATCTCCCTCAGATGTTTTTTAATTACATTACTCTCTTTGGTGTTTGCTTACTGTTGTAGTATATTCTTTTATGAAATTGTGTGATTTAAGTAATTTTTGATAGTGACTTCATACAAAAGGGAAAAAGGACTGAGGCCTAAAAGACCATGTGAATTTTATATGTAGGATAACATAATTCCAACTGTGCTTAGCATGGTAAGGCAGAATACAAGATGTCAGAGAGCTTTGGAAATATGTTGTTTTGGAAAAGTGAGCCACTGTTATTTATGATGGGTTGTAAAAAGAATTAGCAATGTTTTGACTTCATGGTCATACAGTGTTATAATTGTTAGCCTATTTATAACTAGCAAAAATATACTATTGGCTTAGGTTATATTTATTAATAAACAAAATTTATGCATTCAAAGTGATAGGCACTTCCAATTCTTATTAGCTTTCAGAATTATTACATAGAATACATTTTTAAAAATATTTATTGCCTTTGGCTGTCAGATGGACACTATGTTCATCAATAACTAAACTTTGGCAGGACATTTTCTTGACAAGAAACCTGTCATTAACTGCAGAGATGACAGCTATGTCCATAATTCTTTAAGATGATCACACATGTTTTTGCAATGCAACAAAAGGTCAAAGACAGAAAGTTCACTGTAATAGACTATTCCTCTAATGTTATTTCTCTCAAAAATTGATATTAAAATGCAGGATGCCATTTTTCTTCAACTTCAGATATTAATTATTTTGACAAGCATTGAAGGGATGCCAAAGATATGTGAGCTGCGGAAAACAAAAGCACTAATGTTTTCAAGGATGCACCTGACATCTCTTGAGTGGTCTGGGGGGAAGGAGAGCAGAATTGCAAAGATTTCAAGTGCCTCAGTAATAGACTCAGTTCCTTAAGCTTATACTGAACTCAGATGCTTTCTAAATTCCAAGTAACTCCTTCTTATACATGTCTACCTTAAATTTATATTGAATATTATTTATCGCATTCAACAAGCTTACATTACAGTTGTTTGATTTTACATTGCGGAAAAGAATAATAAGTATGGACTTATGAAATTAAACTTATCACTCTGAGTTGTAGCAACTGTACCCTGATGTTCCATCTACACCGTCTTGCTACAATGATTAAACTGTAGGTCTGCAGAGTGCATTAATGCTCCATCAGTGTTAGTTTTCCTTTTGTAAAGCCCACACATTGCTGTGATCAAGCTTACCTTTTTATATGATACAATTTTTGAAGTTTCTATATATTATTTTAAATAAAGCACCATCCATTGTGTACTTTAGGGTAAGCTCACCTTCTCCCTTCCAATTTCCCAAGGTTTAGCATCAAGAGCTATCTTACTTCTCATTTTCTTAAGATGTTTTAAATAAGCATGGGCCTAATTAACTTGGAGTGATTAATTTTCCTGTTTGGTTAGATGATGTTCAGCCAGCACCGAGTGCCGTAAGATTGTGTGTGTGTCCCTGCATCACATACCATAGTAAAATCACTACTCATTAATTTTTCCAGAGAAGGGAATTCTGATCCAAAGAATGTTTGGCATGAGCCTCAGTTTCTCTTTCAGTGGAGTGGAAGAATTGCACTAGGCTTTTTGTTTTAGGGGCTACTAATAAGCTTCCAAATCATGACCAGAGACTTAATATTAGTTATGAATGCTTGGCCTTACTGTTCTTAGGTCTTATTTTAATAAATTTCTCTCCTTTATCTACATTTCACCTCAGTGCTTTTTAACCTTCATTCCTTTTTTCCTTCCTTCCTTTTCCCCCCATATATCTTACTTTCCTGTTGTCTCTATGTCTGGCTGTCTGTTGGGTGCCCGGCTTCTGGCACTGGGCAGTCCATCTCTTTCTATCCCTTCTTTCTGTCTTCTTCTCTCCTACTTATTCTCTTTAAGGTCTCTTTCCCTGCCAGCTCCAACGATCCCTCTGATACCTAGCTATTGACTGTTCAGCTGTTTGTTTAATCAGGTGCCTTAGACAGGCGAGCTGAAACAGCAATACATCTTTTTGTATTTAAACAAATACAGAATAAAGAAATATAACACATCTTTACATAGTTAAATATTCCACAATAGTGAATACTTCTTCTTTTACATTAAGCAGCAATGACTTTTTCTCTGTGTATAAGTAATATCAGTTACTAAGCAAAACCAGAAGTGAGTATGGAATTTCATGACTGTATTCTCAGCATTCTTGGAGTCTGAAGCAGGAGGATCCGTTCGAACCAGAGGCTAGCCTTGGATACACAATATTTTTGAAGATGTTCTGACCCATGTAAGAAACCCCTTCTTCAAGCAACAAAACTAAAAACAAAGCAGCCAGTTTATAACATTTTGTCAAGAAAACTAACAGAGTGTACTTATTGCAAGTTTTAGGCTTGCTAATATCATGTTTGTTAACCAGAGATCATATGATTAAAAGCATTAGAAAACCATTGCACTTCTATTGTATTATATATTACTCTAATAGTAAACACAGCAGGGATAAGCCCTGAAAGATAGGCTTGGATAAGAACAATAGTCTTATCAATGCAAAAGTACTTAGATCTCCACTGGATAAAGATGATGGTAATCTTAGTGGGCCTGGATCTATGGCTTCTTAGGACTAGGTCCTGGGAATGAAGCAGTTGTTCAGGAAGGGTTCCACAAAGCTTAAAGTTAGTAACCCTGAAAGACAACTTCTCTCTTTTCTGTTCAGAAGTCAGATCATCTTCTGCAAACCATCTACTTCTC
The DNA here is from genome assembly GCA_030556225.1 of Cricetiscus sungorus. NCBI lineage: Eukaryota > Metazoa > Chordata > Mammalia > Rodentia > Cricetidae > Cricetiscus > Cricetiscus sungorus. The sequence goes on along the minus strand of JANBXA010000731.1, from coordinate 12,916,124 downwards.
TTCTTACTTATAACATTTATCAAGATATTATTTTAAGGTCTATGGATGTGGGTTAGTGGTAAGGTTCTTATTTGCACAGTTGACTTTTTATTGTAGAGCCTTTTATTTCTTCTGGAGAAATGTAGATTATTATTATTATTATTATTATTATTATTTTTACCTGTAATCATTAAGTCACTCAACAAATATTTGGTAAAGATTATGTACCTAACAGTATGAGGTCTACATATTAAAAGATGATTATGCTAGAGGAGGAGAGTATATAGGAATATATAATCATTGTAATGAATATAGTTTATAGCTATAAGACTATATACATATATGAATGTAACAATAATTAATAAAGAGGAGGATGAAGAAGGGCATATGAAAGGGTTTGGAGGGAGGAAAGGGAAGGGGGAAATAGCATAAATATATTATAGTTTCAAAAAGTAAAATGCTATAGAAATGTGTCTAATATGATTTTAATGGTTATGGTTCCTAGGAGACATGCTTAGGAAGGCATTTCTGGCACAAGGGAAATAGAGTAACAGAAAGTATCATGCTGTTGAGGGAAATAGATGTGATGCCACTATGGCTGGAAGATGAGAGGATGACCTGACCATGATGATCCTACACATCTAAAGCATTGAATTGGTGCATAAGCAAACCATTGATGAGTTTAAAAACATGAAACACATCCTCTATTATGAAAAAATGGATCAGAGGGAAAAAGAAGTGAAAGAAAGAACAATTATAAAGGTAAATATTGTTATACAGAAAAGAGACAATGTGGGGTTAAAATTAGGTTAGAGACAGTGTCAAGGGCATAAGGAAATAGTTAATTGCAGAATGATTTAGGACCTATAATGGAGAAGAGGGAAAGTTAGGGTGCATTCCTTGCTTGTTTGGGAGATTTAAATTCTATACCTTTAGGCAGTTAGAAAATAGAATGTGGACAGCTGTGGATTTGGCTTGGCGGGATTTGAAATGGCCTTTGCCTGTCACACAGATTATTACATGAGCCTTGAGATTTGGAAAGCTGTCCTGGAATTGATACAGATTTGGCATCGTTCAGCAAAAGTTGTGTTGATACTTTTCACAGAGATGTAGTGTGATGAGAACAAAGAATCATTTGAGGAGAGGCACCGAGCTTGGCTCCCTTACCATCACACCACTAGGAGACAGCTAGTTCCCACATCCAAGGAAGACATCCCACATGGGCTTTTCAGGGGTAAGCCATTGATTAGAAGCCACAAATGGAGTCCTGGGGAGTGCTGAAAAAGAAAGGAATGTAGATGGGATCATGGCCACTCAGAGTGAAGAGCTATGGGAATCAAATGTTAGGGGTCAAATAGCACCAACACTGTAGAGCTAGAATGAGCTGCTCTTTACACATGATTCAAATACATGGGTATCGGTTTTATTTACATTTAATATAATCTTGATAGCTGGACAAATGTCGGGCTATGTTTTCCGTAGATAGATTTCTTTGAACTCCGTCTCAAATTTTCTTTGTAACTCTCCGTAGTATGTATTTATCAGAAACAACAACTATGCACTAAAGAATATGTCAGGAAGCAAAATGATGTTTGGTTGAATGTAGTTTAAATTATATAATAAACAACAAGATATGTCAATGCAAATACAAATTAGAGGTCCAAGTGTTAAACAAAGGGTTTTGTTTTATTTTTTGTTTAACATGTTACAATGTTACGAATTCCTGAATCTAACAGCCAGACTGCACAATCTAAGAGCTTTTCATAGTTTGGGTCATTACTTGTCAGAGTTAACTCTTAATTAGGTTGTGTGGAAATTAATTCCACAAGTCTGAGTTCATTCATTCACCTGCTCATGCAAATACTCACTGGGTGGATATCAAACACTGTCCTGCAGGATGGTGACATAGCAATAGAGCTCTTGGATATAGGAGATATGAAATGTGTATAATTAAGTAAAAGTTAATTTATGGGAAGTGGAGAACATTCTCTGTCATTTAAAAGTAGATATGGTAGAGGGGTGCTATATGATGGAATAAAAATTTATTATATGACTTTATAACACTGCAGTATATTCAAATATACAGACAATTCATTCACTTGATGAATTAGCAGGGAACAAGATTAGATAGATATCTTACAGCGCTAGAGAGGTCTTTTCAGATCACTAGCACAGCATATGCTACTGAGGGCAGCTATGAGCCATCTCTCGGGAGAAATTTAAAAAAAAAAAAAAGCCTAACAATACACAAAGAACTGAGTTAGCTAAGGAATGTTGAGGGTCAGGAAGATCAACTTTTTTAGGAAACATCACACTAATTGGTTATTCAACACCAAATGTCAGCACTGACATATACATACAAGTAACATTATACAGACTGGGCAAGTTAAGTTTATAAATTTTATAACATATGATACACACACACACACACACACACACACACACACACACACACACACACACACACACAGTTAATGAAAAAACAGGCCAGGAATTTGAAATAGAGCAAGGAGGATATATGAAAAGGCTTGAAATGGTAAAAGGGAAGGACAGAATGATGTCATTATAATTTCAGAAATAAAAGAAAAAGAAAGAGATAACAAACAGGTTGTCCATCAGAGGTTGGAGAAATAGAGAACTGTAAGGTCATTTTTAGCCTTTGTCTTTTAAAGAAAACTAATAAATAGTTGTAAACGGATAGATAGGTCACATAAACAGACAAACATTCTTCTTTGTTTGTCTTTACAAGTGAATAAAGAACTGGGAAATAAATTACGGTGTAGAGAAAGAACCCATTGTATTCATTGCATTTGTATTGCATTGCATTGAATTGTATTATTGTATTATATCCTAAGACCATTAAAATTTGATAACATGAAAAATGGAAATAATGCTAGCCCCCTTTATTGATTTTCGGGAGGAGTAAATATGTAAAGTGTTTAACATGGCCTTCGTTACATTACAAACATTAGAATGGTATTTTCCTTCCTGATTCAAAATAAGTGAAACTGGTCCTGCATTTACCAATACCTTTTTTATGCCAGGGGAAAACAGGCTTTTCAAGAACATGACTTCCCATTCTGAGAATGCCCTTGTGCCAGCCATTATGGAGGGAAATACCATCAATACATTCTTGACTGGTATCAACTCGTAAAGGTGGCCAGAGTACCCAGGCTAGTACCCTGACTGAGCAAGGCTGTCTGGCGGACCTGCTGTCCTCATTTTCTTTCTGTTGCTGTGATAAGCACCATGACCAAAGGGCACTTGAGGCACCTCCATCACACTTGGGCTTAGTTACCACTCCCTGGAAAATGCCCCAGATAGTCACAGCATATGAAAGTTCACCCTGCACTCTGACACTTGTATTTCACTAGGGTAAATCTACTTGAATCCAAACCAGGAGCCATAGTGGAAATTTTCAGCATTTGTGTCTTGTAGTCTTTGGTTGTTTCAAGACTGAATTGATAAAGCCATTTTGGTGATTTATAATTTTGACACTTTGAATGATTAAAAATCAATACAGTTCAAATACACATCTTACACTAAAATATAGTTTCCTTTTCTGATTGATTCAGTAAGGGGGGACTATTATTTAATGTATCAGTAGTAATGGAGTTATCCAGTGGGTGAAAATGACTCATGTCCTGAGGGCTTTAAGTGACACTAAGGGAGGGATGGCGTAGACTCTCTTCCTGCCTTCTGTTCTGAGTATGTACTGGTGGAGATGCCTGAACACTGGCTAAACCAAGTTATTTACCATGTAAATAAAGCATTGGCAAGCGGCAGCCACCGGTACTCACTGTGGTTTTTTTTCCCCCAGAATATAGAACGCTAGTTTTGAGCAGGTCCTCGTAGAGAACACCCTGGGTAGGCATCTCTGTTGGAAATTAATCAAAACATGGTCATTAGCACTCACATTTAGATTCTAAGCATTTCAGGAAAGTGCCTCTTTCTGCTGCTTTCCAGGCTGTGAGCTGTTGATGTTTTTGTTTTACTTATTACCTTGTTCTAACACAGACGTGTCATGCAGCCCTCAGGACTGACCCTGATATTTGAGTTAATTGGAATTGAACCCAGTGGAAATTACAAAGTTTTCACACACTGTGGGGTTTTTGTACTTTGGAAAATCTGGTAAGTAGTTTAAAGAAACTGGCTGCTGCAAAAAAGAAAAAAGTAAAAAGAAAAATGAAAAAAAGAAAAAATGTCGATATCCAAAGATGTGACTGAGAAGGGACACATATTTTTTCTAGATAACTGAAATAGTTTAGATAAAAATCATTTTAAGTTTAGCTCTTCAAACTGTGGTCCATCAGAGAAAGGAGGAAAGAGTTGAATTCATGGAAATTTACAGTTAGTTGCATTCATACATTTTTTGCTGTGGAATAATGGAGGAGAAAAGCAAGACAGGATCGCAAGTGACAAAGCCATTTACCTGATGACTGGTGAGTGTGTCACTCATCTCATAAATATGCATAACAGAAGCCCAGCACACTGCTAACCCTTCCTTTGGGACAACTCACTTCCTTGGGAGTGCTTGTTCTGATTTGCAGAAATAATCTGTCTGTATTTCATGACCTAATTTTTTCCGTAACAATATCTCAGTAACAACATTTATGGACGAAGATATATATCTGCAACTGATTCTTTAGGTACACGCCATTTTATTTTTTACTGACAGAAAACAACCCAAAGCCACTTGTTTTTGACATTCCCAGCATCGATTTCAAAATTAGGTAAACACAAAATAGTAATCTTCAGTGTTTATTTGATAGCATATGCTGTGTTAAAGGGAAGGCAGTGTTTTCTAGGGCGAGGCACCTCACAGTTTGGAAGAAAGAAGAAAAGCTATGGAATAATGGTGATGGCATGTGAGAAATACATATGGATACGAGAGCCATAGAGACAGCTTGGTGTTTGTCTTTGAGAATCACTAGAAAGATTGTGTTTGGTCTGTGTCTGAAAACTCTGGGAACATTCTGGGATGGGGAAGAAGGGTCAAGAGAAGGTGAAACACCCTAGAAGGCATCACGGGGCAAAAACTCTGGGTCTTACAACTGAGACTTAGTGCTCAGGGTTGTAGTCTGGCTCACCTTTCAGTGCCTGTTTTTCTGTGGTTGACCTCACCTATACTAACCCCATCTTCCATCTTATTCAGTCCTAGTGGTCTATGGACTTTACTCCTATGGATATCACTTTATTTTATTTATCACTCTAATGAAAAGCAATCACAGTGCATACTTAAAGGAGAATGTAGTGTGGCGTTTTGACTTAAACAGGCAATACTAATCGCCACATGTATCACTTTAATAGCTTTTGTGGTGAGACATTTGAAATTTACTCTTAGCACTTTGGAGATACGCTTCCTGAACTCCTGTCACTGTTGTCTTCAATAGATCTCAAAACAAATTCATTCTAACTTTGTGTTCATTGCCTGGAATTTCTCATTCCCCTTTCTACCCAGCCCTTGGTAGAATCCATTCTGATCTACTTCTGTGAGTGTAACTTTTTAGACTCCACATGTAACTCACATGGCATTTGCTGTACTCAACTAGCTTTATTCACTTAGCAGGATGTTATCAAAGATTACTCATGCTGTTGCAAATCACACAGCTTCCTTCTATAAAGACTTACCGATATTCCACTGTCTGTATGCCACATTCCCTTCATCCCTATTTTTGTCAGTGGACACATAAATTGATTTGCTTGATTATTATGAACAATACTGCAGTGGATATGGAAGTATTAAAATCCCTTAAGATATTGAATATATGTTCATAGGGAGACACATTGCTGTATCAATGCCATATTTTTAGATTTTTGTAGGACCTTTGTATCATTATTTCTTTGATGGCTACACTCATGCAAATTCTCAGCAACAGTTTGTTATGATTTATTTCCTCCATATCCTCATCAGCAGATAATTTCCATCTATTTTTTAATGTTATAAGTTATATAACCAGTATAAGTGGCACTTGTTGTGGTTTTAAATTACCTTTCTCTGATGATTAGTGGTGTTGAACATTTTTTATTTCATGTGTGTATTGTGGTGTTTCTGTGTTGATGTGTGTTTATGTGTGTGTGTGGCCCTTCTCCGTCACTCAAGAAAATGCCGCGAAGACATACTCACAAAGACAATCTGATGGGGGCTACTTTCCAGTTCCGAGCTCCTCTTCCCACATACGTCTAGGTTGTCTGAAGTATAGAGAAAGCAAGCAGTGTGAGCAGGGTCTCTCAATTAAGCTCAGAGCTAATTGAACTCTGAGGATTCCCAGTCTCCACATTTCCAGATCTGGATGTACAGGCTACTACATCTACCTGGTAGTCATGGGGGGTCTGACTTCCAATCTTCATCTGCATCTCTTTCTTTTTTTTCAGAAATATATATCCAAGTGTTTCCTTCTTTCACACTCTCTCTTTCTCTCTCTCTCCCTCTCTCTCTCCTCTCTCTCTCTCTCTCTCTCTCTCTCTCTCTCTCTCTCTCACACACACACACATTCTCTCTCTCTCTCTCTCTCTCTCTCTCTCTCTCTCTCTCTCTCTCTCTCTCTCTCTCTCTCTCTCTCTTTCCACACAGATTTCACTGGGTAGTCCTGCCTGTCCTGGAACTCACTCTGTCTATCAGATTGATCTTAAAGAATTCTGCTTGCTTCTGTCTCCCAAGTTCTGAGATTAAGGGTGTATACCACCACGTCCTGGCTATTTATTTCTTTTTGTCGATTATTTTCTTGCCATTGAGTTATTTGATAAGTAACTATGATGTGTTCACTCTTGATTGGGTAGGTGTAAGCATCCTTGTACTTCAAGGACAAATCCCATTTGTCACTCTGGTAAACAAGTCTTTAAATGTCAAAGTAGAAAAGTTTTATCTATCATTTGGGGAAAATGTATAAAAATGCTGAATAGATTCTGTTTAAAATCCAAAGTGAAAAACAAACTATCCTGCTATTCCTGAGAACACATGCTGTTTGTTAGCCTTCAAAAGAATTCATATGTAAAACCAGAGAAAATTTCAAAGGCCAGTATGATCATTTTGGTTTCTGGTTTGTTTAGAGTACTTTTTATTCTGTATTAAATACAGTTGCCAATATTTAAAAATTACTGTCAAGGAATTTTAACAGTACAATATTATCTATAATCAGAAATTCTGTAAGATGAAAATGTAAATAAATAGTTTTATTTCTGAAAGGCAGGTCTTAGTTTGATGATGAATGGACACAGAGAGACACAAGAATAAGCCATAATAAGAACTGATCCTGTTCTTCTCGGCTTTCTTAAATCCACTCACAAATCTATCATCTGGCAACTATGGAAGGCAATAACGTGCAGTGAAGCTTCTGTATTACGTTGCCCAGAGGACCCAAAGCTGTTCTCAGATCCCCTGGCACATCCTACTCAATAAAAGCAGAGTAACTACATTACATAGTTCCAGCTAGCCTTATAGTCCTGCCCCATCATAGATGACTAATACAAATCAGATGAAAAATCAAGAAGCTGACCCTAAACTCCAGGCGATGATACATTTCAAATCCGCATAGTCTCCCTTTAATGCAATTCACACTTGCTTTCCTAATTTTAATGAAATCTTGCAAAGAGTAAATATTCTTCCTGAAAATAAGATTTCTGGTTAGCTTTGACATTTGGTAGGCTGGAGGTTTTCTGAAAACTGCTAAATATATTACTCATCAGTCTTCAGGAACGGTGGTTTGAGAGGTCTTAAGCCAAGCTAAGTAGGATTTCTTCTACATTGTAGCCACTGGTTTCTTCTTTTCTCCTTTTGAACAGGATGCTAGCAGTTCCTTGAAACAAACACCCGATTTAATGTGGGGTTAATTGCAGACGATGACTTCTTAAGGAGGTATGGAATCCTGGCAACTCACCGACTTTCAGTCATCAGTAGGGGCTCTTCAATCTGTATATTAAGACTTGGAGAGACTTCTAATGTCTGAGCTCACTGTCTATTTTACTGTAACCATTCACAGGCAGTTAGAGTGAACAAAATGTAACCCTCTTGTACAGTTTGAAAAACCAGCCAGCATGCGACCTTGCCATGGTATGTTTGCTTTGCTTTGTGATACCCAAATAAGAATCTCCCATAACTATTCTTTTGAAAACATAGAACATCTGAAGGAACAAACTGGGAAAAGATGTGAGATTTGATGTTATCATCGCTCCACAACGGAAAACAGCATCATAATCTGACAGGGACCAATATTAAAAAAAAATAAGAGAGATTTATTTGTTTGTTTGTTTGTTCATTTTTATGCGTGTATTTTGCCTGCATGCATGCACTTACACCACATGTGTGCCTAGTGTGTGCCTAGAACATGTCAGATCTTGGAACTGATGTTAGCTCTGTTATGAGCCTCCATGTTGGGTGCTGGGAACTGAAACTGAGTCCTCTAAATAGCAGCAACTGCTTTTAACCACCGAGCCATTTCTCCATCCCCTGAAGGATCAGTTGTTAAAATAAGATTTACAAGCCCAGCAAAGATGGCTCTCCAAGAAAAGCATAGATAGATGTTTACAGAGTATGTATTTTAGCTACTTTTTTTTTTTGAGAACAAAACAGTCCTTTAAGGTAGGACAAGAAAATGCAACAACAAACTGATATTTTTCTTGAGGAGGGATATGATAATGGTGTATGGAATCCAAGTCCTTTTGGGGATGGGTAGAGTTGCTGAGAATTGTCCTCATAATTCTGAATGTAGTGCCTGAGAGCTGACCTGGGTCAGGGGAAGAGTTCACCAAGAAAATTGCAATGCAGTGAGAGAACATTCTGGACACTGGCAGCTGAGGGAGTCAGCCAGGCAATTTATAGGAATAGGAAAGTGGAGAGCAGAGCAGGAGACACCTCTTACTGCCGGGTTCCCTCTATGTTCCTGGGCAGTGTGAAACGGATACCCAACCGTTAGTTTCTGAGAGCATGAAAGATGTTATTAATTAAATTTATTTTAAAACATATAAAACACTTGGAAATACTGAGACAGTAAATACAAGGCTGTGTACTCCCCATTACAGTTATTGCTACTGTATTATTATATTTCCTTTCAACTATTTTCTATCATTGTGGGTATATCTGGATATCTAAATGGATGAGTACATATGCACATATTTTATCCTTAAACGTAATGATTTTTATATAACCTTATTTCCATATTAAAATTACAAGAGTCTTAACTCTGGGTTTTTCCCATCAAGAGAAAGGTGATCTGAAAAGATCTTAATAGTACATGAATATTTTAAATCTGTGCTCCATCCTGGGAATATACGTATACTTAAAAGGAAAAATGTACACAGATCAATTACATTCTAAATGTTCTATAGCAAGTGGACAGAAAGTTTAAGTTCTTGGAGTTTTTTTTTCTTTCTTTCTTTTTTCTTTCTCTCTCTCTCTTTTTTTTTTTTTTTTTTTTTTTGGTGTTTCTCTGGTGTGGACTGCGTGCCAACCAGTGCTGCTTTGACAAAGTTGCAGTGTTTTGACTTTATGAATTTCAGTTCTTCAGCACCTTGTTGCTTTCATTTTCAATGATTCTCGCTGTGTGTTATGGAAGTTCCCTTATACCTTTCCCTTTGGGTGATTTTGTGCAGACTTTGAAGGATGAAAATGTATAAAATGGCAGCCTCTCTAAACAAAGTAATTCTTTGGAAGAAATCCCCTCCACCATGGAACCATACAGCATGACAACTCTGCCTACACTCATACAAGTTAATGCCAAGCCACAAGAAAATGTAGGTAAGTAACACACGCTTGACACATAAGCTATAGTTGACAATCAAGATTTATAAATTCCTAAGGTCTACTCAGGTTCACAGTAATCTTGCTCACTTTTAGGCTTTAGCTATTTGGATAAACTAAGTCATACAAGAAACAGAAATGTTCTATAAAGTTCTTTTCCTAAGGTCAAACATTCAGACAAAAAAAAATATCCACTCCCTCAGGGGCTTGAAGAAAGTTCCTGCTTGATAAAAATGGAGACATTCTCATCTCTGGCAAGGGGCCCTTCCAATTAACATATGACTATGGTGCTTATTAACTTGTCAAGGTCAATGTTTGCTAGCTTCCTCAGCCCCTGATCACAAGCCACACCCCAGCTCACAGCCCCCTTTCTCCCTTTAGTCCTTGGTGCAATTATAGAGAACACAAGGTGTAGCCTTTGTCACCCTCCAGATTCATCCTCACACGTGTCAGTCTCCTCTTTCTCTTAGTAGACGCTATGTCATCTCCTTTTTGGGACCTGAGCCCCAATGGAGCTGAACTCCAGCATTACTCAAAACACTCAATTCAGGCAATTTCTTCATGCACTTTGGCAGTCAGGACAACTCGCTACATATTACCATGACATTATACTGACGGCATAGAAAGTTCCTTTTAGATTGTAAACTGGGCAGTGTGAAAGAACGATGGAGTTGATTTTCTTCATGAAGCCAGCATGTCAACTATCTGTGCTCCTGGAGTGCAAGCTATATGGATTTGTGGGTTACTAAATAACGTATTGTGAGTCAGATTAAATGTTCTTTTCCCCATAATGACTCAGAATACAACTTTCTGATTTTCATTGCCGAGATTGAAGTCACCCTGTCCCTTTTCCTCTGGTGGTTCTCCAGCGACAGGGAGAAAGTAGAAGTCCTAATTTGGCTGTTGATTGAGGATACTGAGAAGAGGTTTCTAAGCATAGGCTACTGCCTACACTTCTGATTTATGAGCAAGGTCAGGCGTGGCACTCCAAGTATGCCAGTGCAATTAGAAGGGTATTGGATTTGTCGGCTAAGTGTAAAATACTCCCGTGTTGCAGAGTGAAGCCTTCATTTTCTAAGTAAATTAACTGTAATAACTATCAAACTACAGCTGGTAAGCAAGCCAGCCATCTGTGAAAAGGGAATCCATTGACAGCAAGAGCCTTGTTAGACATTTCTTAGAGGTGGGGAAAATTCAAATGACAAAAAGAGCTGTTTTTCTGAGCCTGTGGAAAGCAAAAGACAACACAAAAATATCACGCTATTACTGTACCTCTACAAAGACAACTAGCATGGCCATTTGAGAATACGTGGCATGGATAAGCTGTTCATCGAGAACTTGGTGCAAAGATGAAACAGGAGGTGAGAGATGAGGACGTTTCAAGTTCATGGAAGTCTGAGGCCATGAGTCACATAAGGAACTCTGGACCAGTCCAGGGTGCACAGATTCTATGACTTTCTCTGGAGCTCTGTCATCATTTACATATTTTAGGAGCAGGCCACAGAACTTCATTTGTGAAGTGTTTTTTGTTTTCCCAAATTCGCAGGAATGTAATGCAACAGTTGTCTTTTCCTTCATCTGGAAACTCCTTAAATTGCTATCCATATGTAAAGCTCTTCAGCCTGAATGGATATGAAACAGGCTCTTACAGCTTTGCAGAAAACCTGTGTTGGAGAGAAGAGGACATGTCACAGATGAATAAAGAGATTTATTATCCAGCAAGTTAGGCAGCACAGTCTACTAAAAGGAAGAAAGATTTATTTCAAATCATGATTTTTCAGGACTCCTGAAAACTGCTTCCTGTAGCTCTGTACCTCCTACAGGTTTTACCATCTTCCATACCTGGCCAGATGGGCAACCACAAGCCCGTAGCATGCGGGCTTTTATGGGACACAAATGGCAACATTTCTCTAACTAAGAAGACATGTCTTACCTAAAAGACCTAGAAAAGAGTACAGACACAGATTCTGAAAACTCAGGATCTCAACTGGGCCCTGTTCCAATTAGGTCAAACATGTAAACTCAATGATTCTTTTTTTGGGGGGGGAAGAGGGGTACTTTTGTATTGGGGAAGGGAGTAGAAAAGAAAGCAGCCCCTATATTGGGCCATTCATTGGCAGCTTCTAGTCCCATAGGGTTAAGGAAGACTTTGAGGAAATAAAAGTTGTTCGGAAGAATCCAGGTATAGTTGCTTTGTATGCAGTGATGGGTAGGAGAGATGAAGTGAAGTGTGAAGGCCCCTCACACACTCCATCTTGCCTCAGACTATGACCTGGAACCCTGGGGCCGGAGAGCGCTACTTTCATTCCTGCTTCTTGGGATTGTTGACTGCCACGTAGTGGTAGAGAACCACGAGCAGGAAAAGCGACACGCCCAGCATGTTGGCAAAGATGGCGAGCGGCACGTCCGTGATCATCCTGCACACTTCCACTCGGCTACAATGCCACCACAATACAAGCTGGAGGTCAAACTCATTGATTCTTACATTTACCATTTTTTTTCCTATTCGTGAAGAAACATCTAAAAGCTCTTACAGAATAGTCATGAAATCATACTCCTGCTGCATGGGGGACTGCTCAATGGCAGTTTGTTTCGTCTATCTTCTTTTGCAAACATGACATGGCAGATGAATTTTCCCCATTCCCAGATGACATTCACCAAAATCCTTCTAAAGTATTTCCCCAAGGAAGTCATGATGGCGTGTGGAAAACTTCATGTCTATTTAAATGAAGATATCGCCAGAAAGACAGTTATTAGTAAGACATTAGGAATGAAAAGATGTAAGAGAAAGAACTTAACAATTCAAACAAGAGAATGTTACAAAAGAGAAACATCTATACTGGGTACTACATGGGGAACTGCCTTCCCTAGAAGAAGTTTCCAGATTAGGTTTTATTAAGGGTGATGTATTTCCATGCACAGTAAGTCCCACCATAGTCAAGCTGTTTATTTCTGCCTATATCACAAGAAGTGCTGCAAATCAATGATTGAAAAAAATTCCTTGAGGGGTAATAACACTAAATAAATACATAATTATTATTTGGGGCTGTTTACTTCACTTGAACAAAAAAAATGTTGACAGCTTCATTATGTCAGGCCTGTGAAAGCTGATAACTTGCTCTGTGCTCTTTGAAATTAATATTTTGGATTGTACTTTGCATGAGTTAATGAATGATGGCGGGAAACATTGTTAAAAGTAGCACACAATAAACATCCTGTTTTCTCCGTTAAATTTCATGTACATAACATACAAAAATAAAATGGCAAGGCAGGGAGCTTATGGCCGTGGGAGCAGAATGTATGAAAATACAAAGGGCATTAAATGATTACAAGGCTGGGCTGACATATTTGTCAAAGAAAGCTAATTCTCAGACACATTGTTAGAAGAAATGGAACACAGTATTCCTGCCAAGTGCTTGTCCTGCAGAACCCTATACCTGTAATGCTGTGTAAATTCCAAATCCCAGTTTCAGAGACCAACAAGTAGGTCTGCATTTTTTTTTTTGAAGAGCAACTCAAGCACCCATGAGTACAAAGTCAGGAAAAATAATCATTTATTTCGGTGTGTATGAGCCTAGAGGATGAAAGAGACTTCAGCTACGTGCTTGTAGATAGCAACCCTTTGACAAAAGAGAATTATTCTGTTGGAGGATGGGGGCACATGCTTGTCACCCCAGCACCTGGTAAGCAGAGAAAGGAGGTCTGGGTATTGTAGGACAGCTTGGGCTAAGACACTGCCTCCTCTTGTCCACAGAATTTGGGTTGAGGGAGAGAAAAGAAAGGAAACGCCTAAGCCTGCTGTTCATCAGGTCTTTTCAGATAACAGTTTTTTTTTTTAAATATTTAATGCATGAATCAGAACATCCAGGATGACTTTTTATCTGGGTGAAAGGACAAAACACAAAAACACATCAGATCTTTAGTTTTAAATTTAAGACACATCTTAGTATAATATATTCATGTGTAGAAATGCTGCATTGAAATTATTTTATGTAGTTGCTTTATGTAAAAATATTTTATCACATTTTAATTTACCTGTTCTGTGTGTATGTGTGTGTATCTGGTTTTATGTATGCACGTGTATGTGCCATATAACATTTGTGGGGGTCACATAACAACTTCCATGTTGTGTTCTTAGACAAAATTTTGGTTCAGCATTGGTGGCAAATATCTTTACCAACTGTGTCATCTTGCTGGCCCGAAAGTTATTTTTAAATTGATTTGTAGAATATAGGTAGGATGCAACTCACCTGTAGTGTAGTGTTTTGGACCAGAAATGGTTCAGATTTCAGTTCTTTTCAGGTTTTTGAATATTTATGTATATGCTAAGCTATCTTAATAATGGAACCTAAGTCTAAATACAAGTTGATTTATTTGTAAGTACCTTTTGCACATATGCTGATTTTGTGGAATACTCTGAAAGGGCCCTTGACTTGACTGTGGTCCAGCATGGCTTATATATATAATTTTTACTTGTGGTGCAATATTTACTAAGTAAAACTGCAGATTTTGGCTTTGGAATGGTTAACTGTTAATATAGAATAATTAATACAGAATTATATATTCTGTAATTACCTGCTTTTGTACCTTAAAAATTGTTATTATTTAGATGAGCATAAATATGCATAAGTTGCAACCAGATTTAATTCTCTGCCAGGTCTCTCATGGAAGAGAAAGGTAAAGACTATTTACAACTTTAATTACTATGAAAATAGCTATGAATAAGTAAGTACACTTTTATTTATCCTTTCATTGATTATTAAAAGGAATGCACATATAGAGCAATTTCTGCCCCTATTTTTTCTCCAGAGGTTCAGGTTCATGTCAAATAAATAAATGAATGAATAAATGAAGTATACCATGCTAAAAGCAATGAAACATGTGAAAACTTATGCTAAGCCTTTTCCCTAACAAAAGCAAATAAGCAAGTAAATAAACAAAATGAAATAAACAAACAACCCCATCAAACCACAAGCAGGGACTTTAAAATAAATGTAACAAATATCTATTGTCTTGGAGGCACATGTCTGTATTTCCAGCCTCCCAAATGCAGAGGAAGGAGGATTCCTGAGCCTTTCCATGCCAAAGTGGGCAATAGTTTAAGTTCCAGATAAGCTAGGGCTGAGAAACACGACTTTGTCCCAAATAAACTAATTAATAAGTAAGTAAGTAAATAAGAGAAAAGTTTGTAAACCCTGAGTGATTCTGTTTTATATGTCCTTTAGGGTATATTTACGTCTAGAATGTAATGGCAGTGATTGATTTGGTGCTCAGTGTGAATGGTGGGATTTTTTTTTTTTGTTAAGTACATCACTTTAGGAGAACTGGAATCAAAATAGAGATGTTTCCTTCTATGGCCAGGGCAAGTGTGAGAGAACGGAAGAAAGAAAGCATTATTTCTCTCTAAGAATATTTCGTTTTACTTTTGTGTCATGCTCAACTATCTAAAGTCAATCCCGTGTCTATAGCAAGTTATTAGAGAGAAGTGTGAATCTTCAGGTTGAGGAATTGCTATTTCATGATTGCAATAAGGGACAGTGACACTAAACAGTGATCAAATGTGGACACCGTGTGCATCCTGATAGCAAGGAAACCACTCCCTAGCACTACCTAGTTATGTAGTAAGATCAAACACAATCTCTGTGATTCTATGTAGTTTGCCAAGGAAACATGGAATGTTCGAACCATGTTATGAAATTCTCCTGGTATCTCTCTTGTTCTTTGGAAACTACCAGATTAAATATTGTTCTCTTTTTATTTTATTACACCATCAACCCAGCCTTCATTTATCCTGATTTTTCTTTGTTTTTATTTTTAAGTTGGCTATATATCTATTTTTTTATTAAAAACTAGTGACCCTTGTGCTTCAGTTTCTCAAGTCATAAGTATGTTGTACCATATCTGGTAGGATTTGTGCATGCTGTCAGTTTCTATGGTTTCATATGCTCATCAGCCCTGTTGTGTCTGGAAAACACTGTTACCTTAGAGTCGTCCACCACCTCTGGTCCTCTAATCTTTCTGCCTGTTTTTCTGTGTAGATGGCTGAACATTGTGAGGAGGGGGTCGATAGGCATACCTGTTAAAACAGAGTGCTCCAAAGTCGCTTACTCTGTACACTGTCCAGGTCTGTGTGATAATTACCAAATTGAGTTGATGATATGCTCTGACCTAAGAGTATAGTGCTATGTCATCTAGGATAGTTTTATTGCCCCTTTCCTTTAGTAGAATAATAATAGTACATTTTCCTTTAGGGATCATGATTGGTCTAATCTCAGGTTCTTGGCTCCTTTAGCAGTATCAGATATGGATTCTAACTCATGGAGCATGCCTTCAATCTAATAACAAAAAGATTATATACCCCCATAACACTTTTGCCTCTATTGCAACAGTGGACCCATATTGCAATAATATTGTTTTATCTCATAGTGGGTGAGGTTGGGGATTACTTTTCTTCTGCAGTAGCAGCACTAGGAATGCTAGCCAGTAGGGCTCAAGCTTCCATTTAGATACCAGGTCAATGATCTATGACTTAAGTATGTAATGTTTTCAGCAATAGTGTTTTACCACCAGATGCCGTTTCCAAAAAGATACCCCATTCTTCATAATGTTTGTAGTATTGTGGTATTGGCTTCCCTATTATAGGATGACTCCATTTAAACTCCTTTTACATCTGTCTATATTTTAAGTAGTATAGTAATAGGTTTCCATATTTGAAATCTCTTCCTGCATTCTTTCCTCTACTCTGTCCTCTCATCCTTTTCCCAATTTAATTCTCCTGTTCTAACTTGTCTTGTGTCCCTTTATAATACTGTATTCTATTTCCCTGTCCTTGGAACTTTTCCCCTCTTCACTCTGGTCCTTTACTAGCCACCTGTCTTAGTTGCTTTTCTATTGCCGTGACAAAACACCATGAACGAGCAGCTTATGAAAGCAAACATTAAATTTTGGATTCATGTTGTAAAGGGTTTGAATCAATGACCACCGTGGTAGGAACATAGCAGCAGGCATGCGTGCAGGCATGCAGGCATTGGAGCAGCAGTTAACACCTCATACATATCTTGAGACAACAACCATGAGGCTGAAAGGGAGAACTAACTAGGCATGGTTTGGAAATTTTATCTCAAACTTTCCCACAGTGACACACCTCTTCCAACAAAGCCATACTTCTTAATACTTTCCAATAGTTCTACCAAGTAGGGGCCAAGTATTCAGATGTATGAGCCCACGGGCACCATTCTTATCCAAGCAACCATACTATCTGATCTCTGTTTCTAATTGAAACATATAGCGACAGCTTTAAAGTTGTTATTCACATACAAGAAAACATGTAAGGTTTGTCTTTCTGGATCTGAGTTACCTCACTCAGCATAATTGGTTTTAGCTTCACCCATTTACTTACAAATTTTGTTTTTCTTAACAGCCAAATATTCCATTGTGTAAACGTAACACATTTTATTATTCATTCATCAGCTGGTTGGTATAACACCCTGAACATGCTCAATTTCATATAGACATCCTTGACTCTTAGTCAGTCTGTATACCATGGTTAGACTTCAGTCTTGATTCAGAAGTCTAACATTAGCAGTTTCTCTAACATTTGTTATATCCCAGTATTAGTTGGTTTTCTTACTGTAGAAAACAATCATCAGGTCATGGTGATTTATTCAAGAAAGTCAGAGATTAATGGTTGTTTAGTGCTCCAGTTTGCAAGGCTAAACCTCAGATTAAAAAACTGGAGACTTCCAAAATGGAAAGCAAAGCTTGTGATATAACCAACATCATGCTACAGGAATATCCAGGTGCTATCACAGTGACCAGCAGACTCTGGCTGTACAAGCCAATATGGGCTCCGAAGTAGGCTATGTCAGGTGTGTCTGATAGAATCCTCAGTCAAACCTAACTTGCCATGTGGCTTACTCCATAGTTAGAATTTTGGGCAGAAATAATACATGCATGGTAAGGTATATGTTCATGCTCTAATGGCTTGTTGTGGGCTAAACAAACTGTTTTTTCTAGTTTGTAATTTCATTACCTGAGATTTGAACATCAGGACTTGTATAAGCATAAGATAGGGCTCATATGCTGGGCTGCATAGAATAATTAAAAGGAAATTAACGACACATAAAAGTCATCTAAAGCTACGTATTATACCTTCCATTTCTCTCAGCAAATACCCTTTCTTTTTTCTTTGGTAAATCTTAAACCCCATATCTACATTTCCTTGCAGTCCTCAGCATAGCCTTCCCCCTCTTTACTCTTCTGGTTATCAAATGTTACCTAGCTGATAATCAGTTTCCCACGTCTTACACAATTTTCTAGTTCATCTTCTCTAAGCAAATTTGTACTCTTGGTTCTCATGCCATTGTTCTGTGCAAACCTTTAACTGTTCCCTTCCTGACTCTATTTTGATTAAGACTCTGTTTTGAATAAGCCCCAAAGCATATTTCCCAGTTTTCCTTCCCCATATTACTTTCTCTGCTGAGTCACTTACTGACACAATTGCAGCTAAATTATTATGTATATTCATGCAAGTATGCCCATTCAGGCTTGCTCTTGAGTCCCACACTCAAATTCACAATTAATGATGTTGCTAGCACAGATTTTGTCCCTTTATGCCATAGTAGTATATCCACAATCAAAACTTATTTTATACATAGACTTTTTCTTGAGTGATAGTTTGCTAGATTATTGGGTTTATTTCACTTTTTATAGTGAGCTAGACATTAAAATGTAAAACTTTCCTTTTTTTTCCAGAAGCCAAACTTAGGAAATTATCAAGAAAAGTCAATTCTACCTCTCTCATTCTCTCTCTCTCTCTCTCTCTCTCTCTCTCTCTCTCTCTCTCTCTCTCTCTCTCTCTCTCTCTCTCCCTCCCTCCCTCCCTCCCTCCCTCCCTCCCTCCCTCCCTCCCTCCCTCTCTCTCTCTCTCTCTCTCTCTCTCTCTCTCTCTCTCTCTCTCTCTCCTTTTGCACTTACCTCTTCCTTTCTGTTAATATTGCCACTGACATGACACAGAATTTGATTTCAATAGTTTGGACAACTGTAATAGTTTCCTAATTGTTCTCCTCACTCCTGGCCTTCGGCTTTCTCAATCAATACTTCTCACTGCTTTAAGGGTTTCTGAAATCACATGCCTTCTCATGTCATTTCTGATTCCATAAGCTTCTGTAACTTCCTCTTTATGTTCTTTCTCTATTGTCAGGGCTCCTTACTACTGGCTCCTAATTGTCCATGTCAGCCTTACTTTTGTCCTTCAAATGTTCTCAGAAACCAGATTCACAGCTGCTTGCCTCAGAGCCTCCATCCATCTTCCCTGAAACTCTTCCTGATCATGGTTCTTTTTCCTAATTTTTTTCCTTGTCAAATTATGTCTATTCATCTAGAGCATTCTTGCATTTTTGTGACATTTGATAGCGCTATATTTTATTTTCTTAGCTTCTAAATATAAGCTCTCAGTTTGCAAATTGCTTTGGATCATCTTTTACATATTTGATTAAAAATTTTAAATTATTAAAAATTCACAAAAGCAGGCTTTGGGTTCTTTTCCCACAGACCCAATGACCTACAGGATCAAGCTCAAAGTTTTCAAAATAGAAGGTACTAAATAAAGGTTGTATTGAACTGAACCTCAAAATACAGGCTAAAGATCCTTGCCTATGCAGTGGCAAAATCAATAAAACAGAGGCCACTTTAAATGTATTGTTTCATTGCACTATTATGGTTTTAAAAGTATTTCTCTTACACATTTCTCATCATTTAAGTAATAACCAAGTAAGCAACATCCTTCTTGTAAAGTGCACTGAAATATATGGGATTTAGCATTAAGACCTGTGAGAATACTAATCCTTTGCTTATTAGGTATTTTGGTAAACAATACCCACACCATTCACACAGTTGCCAAAATTGGGCTATGGAGGAAAATTGCACAAAATAAGGATTAGTCATCAATGCTGGGAATTAAAGATCTGAATGGTTTGTGATTTAGCATCCTTCCTCGTCGGTTCTTTCCTTGTTTTAGCTTTTCGGCATGTTTCCTGTGAGGCTAACAGTCAATCCTTCTGCTCTACCTGAATTGAAATTATGGGTGTGCACGGAGCTGTTTGAAAGCGCTCTTGGCAGTCAGTGCTCATTTCCCAACAGCCAGTGATGAGGGGATATAGTCAGAAACAGCAGTAAGTACTCTCCTCTCCGATGTTTACAAAATACTCTGATGTTTATTTGGAGCCTGCTTTGGAGACCAGGGCCCCTAACTATTTATTCTATCCATTCATAGAATAAATAGTCTTCCTGCAGGCCTCAGCTACCAGGACTTCTAGCTTGCAGGAGAGGCCAGTGTTTTCAGTACTCAGTCTGGTCTCTGAGTAGTTATTGAGACTTGAGACCTTTCTGGAACTCTTCCTGCAACTGGAGCCTGCAGGTTCTCTGAGCGCTTTTTACCAGCCTTGTGCCTGCCTGTCCATCTCTATTTCTACTTCAACTTTTCTTTTACCTCCTGCCTATGGGAAATGACATGAGATAGTCTTCCTGTGAGTGAGCCTGAACAATTTAAGTACACAGTACCAGAAATGTGCTCCTTCTAACCAAGGTTCACAAGGCTCAGGATTACAACTTGTTCAGTGTGCTGGTGGAGGCTGTGCATTCGGGAGCCAGGCAGTCAACTGCATCTTTGCATAATTGTTTCAAGGGTCATGAAGCGTTCAGGATGAGTGGTGCAGGTGATAGGGTAGTCTGTCTCTCTGTACTGACTGAAACTCCAGATGCTCAACGAAGCTCAGGCACCAAGAGAGAGTTGCACAGCTGATAATGAGAAAGTCAAATTGGTCCACCCACAGTCCTTCCTTATTTACAGGGGATTGAGCGTCAGAAAGAAGGCGAACAACATAACCTTTGAAATTTAGAGTGGAAACACCAGCAGTGATGCTGACAGGTTTTTAACAATGCTTTATTCCTGCCTAGTTCCCAGAGAGAGGTGGGACCTTCCATCCGTTTCTTATACATATATGAAAAATACAAATGTAAGACCTTTTTTGGTATCTCTTTGCACATTGATAGAATAAATAGACTGGATTCTGCTTTAGTTGTTGATGTGATGTTGCTAGTGAGTCATGCAAGCATCTGGGTACAGGAGAGAGCATGGTCAGGATGCTATAAGAAGCAGGAAGGGCTATTGACGATGAGTTCTTTCTCAGCAGAGGCAGCTTCCAGGGTCAGCATCCACAGGGAGCATGTTATTAAAGTTCTAGGCACAGCTCCATCTCTCACCATTGGTTTGATTTTGGACCAGCCATTTCCTCTGCAACTTTTTAGTTTCTTCAGCTATAAAATGAGGTAATAATAGCACCTGCTACAGCTGAGAAATTTAGCAAAATTCTATCAAAGATTTATTATTAAAGGTATGTTTTCTATTGATAGCCCATTGTTAGTCTAAATATTAAACACATTTACTGTTTTTATTAACTCAGTGACATTTATTTCGGCTTTTGATCTGTACTTGTTTTCCTGCCTGAAGCTTTATGAGAAGCACAAGAATCAATAGGGATTATCTCAACCAAATTTAGAGTTGGCTAAGAGTACTTCAAGGGTTAGGAGACCAAACAAAACAAGAAAAGAGGATTTAAAAGCAGAAATTAGATTTCAAAGTTTAAAAGATTAAGTGGGTGGATAAAGGCACTCAGAATGTACTTTAGATAAAAGCTGGAAAAACAGTGGAACTACTCTTAGTCAACGGCTCCTGACCTCATTAGCAATAAACACTCATCTCACTACCATTGAGATCGGAATTGAATTATTTTAAATGAGTGCATAAAACAAAACTGTGCATATTCTTGGGTGCCACATGATGGTCTGATATGTACTTCTTGCTTTTTTTACATCAGGCCAAGCATGTGTATTTCCTCTTACGTTTCATCACTCTTTGTGGAAATGCTTGTAAAACCCTGTCTTCTAAGTTTCTGAAGTATCCACTCATTTTATGTGCACAGCACACAGGCCATACAGCTTTTGTCTAACTGTGGCTTGGTACTCAAACTTCTCACCCTCCCCACCTCAGCCTTTGGTTATCTCCATTCTATAACCAACTTATATGAGAGCATCTTAGATTTCATGTGTCCACTCATGGATTATTTGTCTTTCTGTGTCTGGCTTCTTACACTTAATGACCATGTTGTTGTAGATGATGGTGTTTCAGGCTTTTAAATGGCTGGGTAGTGTTCCATTTTCATATTCCATCCATCAGGAGACAAATGTTTATATTATTTTCATTTCTTGGCTGTTTTGCCTTAAGCAGCATGAGAATGTAGGTGTCTCTCTGATGCATTGATTTCTTTTACAGTTTATATATCCATAGATTGCATTTTTGAATATTCTGTTTTCCTATTTGAAGAGACTCTGTTCTGTTTAGATGTAATGGATCTATTAATTTGCATACTTACTAATGAAAAATATAAAAACATATTAAACAGACAATTACGATTTTATCTTAGGAGTAAATACAACAACCTGAAGTGGAGGAGGAATGGATAGGATTGAAAAAATACAAAACCAAGTGTGT
Organism: Cricetiscus sungorus; assembly: GCA_030556225.1. Classification (NCBI taxonomy): domain Eukaryota; kingdom Metazoa; phylum Chordata; class Mammalia; order Rodentia; family Cricetidae; genus Cricetiscus; species Cricetiscus sungorus. Next base: position 12,893,859 of record JANBXA010000731.1, on the reverse strand, counting down.
CAAAGCCCTTTTTAGGATATCAACTCTAACTTCTATTTTCCGTGGTTATAATTTTTATTTTCCATGGCAATGCCTGTTGTTAGCAGATGTTTTTAGCAAATTTCACTGAGCATTGGTTGGGACCCATGCTTGCTCTCTAGGTTCTGGCCAGGTTGCAGAGATCGGCCTGGGTGGATCCTTAGGGTGGGAACTTGTGGTGGTCATCTCTTTCTTGTGTAAATGTCTTCTCCCTGAACAACATTATATTAACCTATATTGAGCCTAGTCTAGTGAATCTTGATCCACGTGTCCACAATTGAGAAAACTGACAAATGATATCAGAGACAAATATCTTTATTATGAGCGCTATTTTTTTTTTGTAAGATTGAAGATTTCAGAAAAAATGCTTTCTCTCTTGTTGAGAGTTTAAATTCAGCAGTAATTTATAGCTCAACTTTAACAACTTTAGGGTTATGCTATTCACAGGTTCTTTGTATGTATTCATCTGTGTATGTTGACCACCATCAAGATCATCTTCACCTGTGATCTTAGCTGGCCTTATCTTTTCTTTCAATCTTTGTTTTTCTTAACCCTTATTTCATCATCCATATTAAGTCTCATTATACTACAATTGTATTTACTAATATTCTTCACATATGAAAACAAGACAGTGTCAAACCCATATATTAATCAAAGAGATAAACATGTATTTAATATTCTCTACAGCTTTGAACTTAATCAGTTACATTGGAGTTGACAAATGCATCCAATGTTTATTATAGAATAGTGACAGACATTTTAAACAGTGAGAAGTCACTTGAGGGTAAAGTATTCCATATTTTGATTTTTTATCCCCACAGGAGGCTTTTTTTTTTGGAATTCCATTTTTATTAAATCAGTTATATTCAGAAGTTATCTAAAATACCCAAATATGTTCATTTATAGCAAACAGTTTGATATGTTGACATTCATACTTACCCCAAAGTTTACTTATTTATTTTTGAGTCATTCTTAAGGAATGGAGAAGCTCATTAAATAATAACTAATGATCAAAGACATTTCCTCTTCCTTTAATTGAAGAAAAATTTATTCTCAAATCAGAATCTTGAGTTTTCATTAACTTCCACATATTAGTATGTTCCAATTAGGTCCTTGGATTTTATTTTTAATGTCATGCCATAGAGAGAAGTGATGTATGCCAGAATCATGATTATCTTGGCAAGGTTGCTAAATCAATAATTTTAATTTTTTGTCATTATGATACCATTTCTTTTTATTACCAAAAGTCACAGAAGCTTTTAAGTTCTTTAAATCTATAACCAGTTTTTTTTTCTAGAATACTCTATGCTTCACATCTCTGTTTGGCCAGGATAATCTCTACTCCATATTCAATGCATTATTTTGACACAGATAAATTCCAGTTTTAATATTTTATTTTGTCTAATTTAATTTAGTCAATAATCACAGTAGCAATATTTGAAGGAGACATCAAAAAAAAAGAATCCTTTAATCTGAATTTAAGTAACAGTTACAGAAGACAGGACTTTCTTTTACCATTGTGTGAGCTTGGATTTATAGGGTTGTCCTTGTCACAGCAGTGTGAGATCACAGCGGTGTGACACTATCTCAAGACTGTAGAGCAGGACTTTGACATCACTGTGTCATGGCACTTTTATGCTTTTGATAGAATGTTACACTTTTGAAATGTCTATACACTTATGCTCAGTTGTGAGTCTGTTGTGTCTTTAAGATATATGGAGTGTAGTTACATCATTGTTTTGAATAGGACTTTCTTCCAGGGAAAGTGAGGCTCTAAGAAGAAAGGGACTGAGTCAAGGGTTTAAGAGTAGCAGAGGAAACAGATGTTGCCCCATGCGTAGGCTCAACATGATAGCTATCAGTCACATATTGTGCTCATTGGAGGACTGCTTTTCACTCTCTTGGTTATCAGATCTGTAAATAAGAGAGAGAGAGAGAGAGAGATAAACACAACGTATGTGTGAGAATCTCATTTTTCTCAATCAAGTTGTACTTTAGAGTGAGTTGAGCACACTAACTACTTTCCAGTCAGAGTAGCACACTGCCCTTATTTTTTTCATCTCTGTCCACCGCCCCTTTAATCTTGCAAAACTTCAAAAGATGGTTGCTGGAGAAAATGATCTTGATTAAGTCAGAAAACACATTTAATAGGAAAATGTCAGTGGAAAGTACAGGCTGATAGAGAAACTGAAGATTTTCTCCGTATGTTGGCATCTGGAGTTTAAAAGATTCAGCTGCATATCTAGTTAGTAAATCAAGAATAACACCACCGAAGCAGGCTCTCTGAAGTGCTCTGGCTTTGATTTTGATGTAATTCTCTATGACACTCCAAAGCTTCCCTTCATTTTATCCCAGATTTCCCTTTCTAGAAGTAACACAATAGGGAGTCATATGCAAAAGATTACAAAGTGTATCTGTGGCTAAATAAGGCAGGAACAGAATATATGTCCCAATGCCATGTGTCTCTGAAACTGCAGCATTTGGAGGGTGGTGGTGGTGGATGTTGACATGAAATTGACCGAATACCAACAAAGGGCATGGGGAGATTCTGACACCACATGATAAATGAAAAGAAAAAAAGGGTGGTTTCTGTAAGTGTAGCTGGGATTTTTATCCGGAAAGCAATAAGTACATGTCTGTGTGATCCTACATTTGCAAAATGTGGCTTTCAGAGGAGTACCGTGATGCCAGGGAGCTGAAGAAGCAGGTTATCCAGTGTTACTCCGTATTTGCTGTTATAGAGCAAGGGATGAACTGGCCAGCCACACTTCAGCCATCTCTACTGTCGACCACTCCATTCTTTAGCAAATTTGTCCCTACAGCCTTTCATTTCCACTTTCACATGTCAGTCCATCATCAAAGAAATTCGGGGTGGGGGGGACTCACAGCCAGATCTGAAGCAGAGACCATGAAGGAATGCTGCTTACTGGCTTGCTATCCACAGATGACTTGGCATCCTGCTTTCTTATAGCCTCCAAGACCACCAGCCCAGGTATGGTACCATCCACATTATGTTGGTCCTCCCATAGACCAATCTGATCTTGGCATTTTCTCAATTGAGATTGGCAAATAATTTATAGATGGCAGGTACGATTCAAGGGTACCCGAGACCACCAAGGAAGGGGGGAAAGAAAGCAGACATGCGAAAGGCTTGAGACCATGGGTGCACATGCTTAGACTTTAGAGAGAGGAGGGCCACTGAAGGAGGTACTGAAACAAAGGGAAGGGACTTCACTGGCAAGTGTTAGGATAGCTGAAGGGTAGCAACACACACAGGTCTTTGGTGACATTATGAAGAGTTCTGTTGGAATGATAAGGAGGAAGCCTCTCTGGGGTGAGTTCACAAGACAATGAGGGACAATGCCCAGTGTTTCAAAGAATTCTGCTCAGAAAGTGAGCAGGTCGTGCAAGTGACCTAAATGAGGAATAGGGACTTTTGAGTTTACTTGTTTAGTTTTTTAATGATGATAACAGTAATGTGTTCACAGATGGGATAATGTAATATGAAAGGATTCGCTACACTGATAAAGAAAACCTGTGAAATCATCAGTCAATCAAGTCTTTCCTCTGGTGCAAGGGACGTGGTCAGTACATGAACAGAGAGACTGGCTTCAGATTTGGCCACACGTGGCTTATGTGTTGGGAATGAAATGAATGTCTAGATGGCAACAGGAAAGGAAGGCTGGCTGAGATGGTTGTGTTTGTTTACTTTCTTGGTGTTGTGTGTTTACATTACATGGCCTAATATTGTGCTCAAAACATGTTTTACCTTTAAAAGTTATATTTTTCACAAGAAAATAAATAATTTCAAGGAACATGAAGTGGATTACCACATTAGTTTCTGTGCTGGGGCCACTTGGAGGCTTAATACGAAATCCAAATAACCTTATATTTCTATTGCTTGGATCCAGAAAATAAGTGAAATAAGATGATGTTTATATGATCAGATGTACATTCTGACTTCTACTTCCCAGAGATAAGCAACAATAAATTTAAATAAAGTTATTAAGTTGTGTCTAAGCACGGAGCCTTTCTGTTCTGACAGAGTGGCTGTTCACTGAGAATTTGCATCCAGTTGTGATTAGATATTTAGTCACTCATCATTCTATCATAAGAGGAGTAATGATAACAATAAAGAAAAAAAGTTCAGTTTCACATACTTGTGATTAAGTGCAACAGCAAAAACCATATGCAACATCGTTGAATAGTTATTCATATAACTTGAAAAAATCTTCATTTTTCTGGTTGGCAAATGAAATACTGAAGTTGAGACAGTCGTTTATGAGGCAAAGCTTGAGGTGATGACATAATCTCTCCCAATCCTTGGTTTAGCAATGACAGAGGCAAACACTAATTGCCTGACCATTAATTGCCTGAAAGCAATGTTTAACATTTTTTGTTTGTTTGTTTTGAATAGATCCAGTATATAAAGCATTTAGAAGAGCCTGAAAATTAGTTTTCATACTTGTATTTTCTTCAACCCAGTGAAATAAGATATTTTGGTCTCAGAATTCAGTCTCAGTAATAATTTCCACATGATAATTACACAGACAGATATGGAATGAGCAATTCAAAGATGCTAAATATGAAAATTAATGGCTGTACTCTACAAGCTCCTTTATCCTCATCAAGAAGAGTTTGTTTGACTCATTATTTTACTCTTCAAAGTGCAGTATCATCCTCAGATTTGGTTTCAAGACAGTGTTCTAGACTGCCAATACTAATAAGCAGTCATTGCATGAAGACAGTATTCCCCTTCAGACTCTGCAAATTAGTCCATTAAGTCTTGCATGTTTCTCTCATTGGCAAGAACAAAGTACATATTAACAGTGTTGTTTTAATATACATAAACATATGTAAAAAGTATGGAATCGTGTTATATATTAAACATGAACTATGTGGAATCCACAGGGTACATAATTCAAATAAAATTGAAATACCATTTTTCTTCAGTGTGTCTCATACTATTTTAGAGGATGGTAAGGGTAGGCTGAAGTTTGAAAAATTATGAAAGAATTGTATCTATTTACAATATGATAATGTTTATGTACTATATATAACATTGTACAAGAGCATACAGAATTTAATTCACCAGGAAGTGATATAACCATGAAAATTTTATTAAAACAAGGAAGCATAAGGTGAAATATTAACTATGTTAACATGATTGTGAACAGACGTGTATGAACATGAGCCTCATGGGTGTTAGAGTAGGTTTTTCCACCAGTCAGTCTGGTCCCACCACCCTACCAGCCCTGAATAACACACAGAGATTCTGTATTTTAGCAGAAAAAGTGAATATCTGACTACACATGGGTGTGGATGAAAAGTGACTTTTTTTCAGAACATCAGAGAAGATGATGGTAACTGTGTTATGGGAATAGCAGGAAGGCTCATGTGAAGAAAGACACTAAGGAGAACAGAAGCCCATGTAAGAATATGGAACTAGAAGAAACCATCCTGAGTGAGATAACCCAGACACAGAAAGACACACATGGTGTGTACTCACTCATAAGTGGATATTAGGTATAGGGCAAAGATGACCAGCCTGCAATTCACAACCCCAAAGAAACTAGGAAACAAGGAGGACCCCAAGAGAGACAAACTTGAACTTCTTGAGAAAGGGAAAAGGACAAGATCTTGTGAGTAAATAGGGAGCAGGAGAGAGGGGGAGGGAGGTAAGAGACAGAGGAGTGGTGAAGAGAACTGAGGGATCAGGTAGGTACAATTGGGTGAAGAACAGAGAAAGAGAGGAAGGAAAGAGATACTTTAACAGAGGGAGCTGTTACGGGTTTAACGAGAAATATGGCACTAGGGAATCTCCAGGAATCCACAAGGATGATCCCAACTAAGAATCTAAGCAATAGTGGAGAGGCTACCCTTCCCCCATAATGAGATTGATGACTACCTTAAATGCCATCATAGAACCTTCATCCAGAAGCTGATAGAAACAGAAGCAGAGATTCACAGCTATGCACTGAGCTGAACTCCTGGAATCCAGTTGTAAGGAGGGATGAGTGATGAGCAAAGGGGTCAAGACCATGCTGGGGAAACCCTCAGGAATAGCTGACCTGAGCAAGTGGGAGCTCAGGACTCTAGACTGAGAGCTGGGGAACCTGCTTAAGACAGAACCAGCCCCCCTGAACATGGGTGTCAGTTGGGGGCTTTGGGCAGTCTATAGAGACACCCATTCTACCGGTAGGGTGATGTCTTCCAGGAGGGGTCATCTAAATCTGTCAAGTCATTTTGAGTAGGGACTAAGCTTTCTCTTCAGCCTCTAGGTTAAGAGAGTATCCCTCCATGGGGAATGTGCTACCAAAATCCTTTTGTGCACCAGGGATACATCCTGGTTCCACTGTCAGAGATCCCTTAGACTGCTCAGGCCTTCTACCTGAGACCCATGTTCAGGGGGTCTGAGTTGGTCCAATGCTGGATTCCCAGCTATCAGTCTGGGGGCCCATTAGTTCCTCCTTGTTCAGGTCAGCTGTCTCTGTGTGTTTCTGTAGCCTGGTCTTGGCCTCCCTCTCTACATCTGGATTCTAGTTTGGCTCAGTGTTTAGTTGTGGATGTTTGTTTCTGTTTCCATAAACTACACGATGAGGACTCTATGGTGGTGAATAAGTTAGTCGTCATTCTCATTAGCAGGGAAGGGCATTTATGGTAGTCTTTCCACTGTTGCTCAAATTGTTAGTTGAGGTTAGTCTTGTAGGTCTCTGGATATCTGTAGAGTCAGTTTTCTCTTCAAACCTGTACTGGCTCCCTCTTTTAAGGCTCTCTCTCTCTCTCTCTCTCTCTCTCTCTCTCTCTCTCTCTCTCTCTCTCTTCTTTTCTCTCATCTATTCCTCCCCTGGCTCAATCTTCCTGGTCCCACATGCTTTCCTCTTCTCCCCTTCTCTTTCTTCTAGCTCCCTCTCCACTCACTGCCCCCCAATATGCTCAGTAAGATCTTGTCCTTTTCCCCTTCTGCTAGGGACCTTATTTGAATCTTGTAGAATCCTTGTATCCTAGTTTCTCTGGTGATGAGAATTATAGGCTGGTGAACTTTTGCTTTAGGTCTAAAATTCATATATAAGTGAGTACATACAATCTTCCTCTTTTTGTGACTGAGTTACCTCATTCAGGATGGTTTTTACAAGTTCCATCTATTTGCCTACAAATTTCAAGATTCTGTTGTTTTTTTCTGCAGAGTAAATGTGCCACATATTTATCCATTCTTCCGTTGCTTCCGGGTTCTTGCTATTACAAATAATGCTGCTATGAAAATAGTTGAACACATGTCTTTGTTGCATGAATGTGGATCATTTGGGTTTATGCCAAAGAGGGAGATTGCTGGGTCCTGTGGTGGACTGATTTCCATTTTCCTGAGGAACTGCCATTCTGATCTCCAAAGTGGCTGTACAAGTTTGCACTCCCACCAGCAGTGAAGGAGTGTCTCCCTTTCTCCACATCCTCTCCAGCATAAGTTGTCACTGGTGTTTCTAATTTTAATCATTCTGGCAGGACTAAGATGGGATCTCAGAGTTGTTTTAATTTGCATTTCCCTGATAGCTAAGGATGCTGTACATTTCTTAAGTGTCTTTCAGCCTCTTTGACTTCTTCCATTGAGAATTCTCTATTCAGTTCTGTACCCCATTTTTAAATAAGGTTATTTGGTGTTTTGGTGACTATTTTTTTTTTGTGTTCTTTGTATATTCTGGAGATCGGCCCTCTGTCAGTTATAGGACTGGTGAAGATCTTTTCTCAGTTTGTGGGCTGCCATTTGTTCTTGTCAACTGTGTCCTTTGCCTTACAGAAGCATCTCAGTTTGAGGAGGCCCCATTTATTAATTGTTGATCTCAGTGTCTGTGCTCCTGAAATTATGTTCAGGAAGCAGTCTCCTGTACCAATTCATTCAAGGGCACCTCACACTTTTTCTTCTAAGAAGTTCAGTATGGCTGGATTTATGTTGAGGTCTTTGATAAATTTGGACTTAAGTTTTGTGCATGGCGATACATATGGATCTATCTGCCATCTTCTACACACCATCATCCAGTTTCGCCAGCACAATTAATTAGTTGAAGATGCTTTCCTCCTTCCATTGTATAATTTTAGCTTCTTTGTCAGAAATCAGGTGTTTGTAGGTGTGTGGGTTGACATCAGGGTTTTTGATTCGATTCCATTGGTCTACCAATACCAAGCTGTTTTCTATAATAGAGCTTGAAGTTGGGGATGGTGATGCCTCCAGAGTTGTATTGGCTATATTGGGTCTTTTGTTTCTCCATATATAGTTATTATTCTTTTAAGGTCCCTGAAGAATTGTATGTTTTGATGGGGCTTGCATTGAATCTTTAGATTGCTTTTGGCAAGATTGCTATTTTTACTATATTTATCCTACTTATCCAAGAACATGGAAGATTTTTCTGTTTTCTGGTATCTTCTTTAATTTCTTTCTTTAAAGACACAAAGTTCTTGCTATATAGGTATTTCACTTGTTTTGTAAGCATTGCCCCAAGATACTTTATGTTGTTTGTGGCTATGGTAAAGGGTGATGTTTCTCTGATTTCTGACTCAGCTCATTTGTCGTTTGATTTGTGTGTGTGTGTGTGTGTGTGTGTGTGTGTGTGTGTGTGTGTGTTTGTCTTGTATCCTGCTAGTTTGCTGAAGGTGTTTATCAGCTGTAGGAGTTCTTTGGTAGAGTTTTTTTTGGGTTGCTTATGTAAACTATCATATCATCTGCAAATAGTGAAAGTTTGACTTCTTCCTTTCCAATTTCTATCCCCTTGATCTCCTTTTGTTGTCTTATTGCTTTAGCTAGAACTTCAAGTACAATATTGAGATATGGAGAGAGAGGGCAGCCTTGTCTTGTTCCTGATTTTAGAGGAATCGCCTTAAGCTTCTCTGCATTCAGTTTGATGTTGGCTGTTGGTTTACTGTATATTGCTTTTATTATGTTTAGGTATGTTCCTGTTATCCCTGATCTCTTCAAGACCTTTATCATGAAAGAGTGTTGAATTTTGTCAAAGGCTTTTTCAGCATCTAGGGAGATGATCATGTGGTTTTTCTTTTTCAGTTTGTTTATATGGTGGATCACGTTGATAGAGTTTCTTAGTTGTGTCTTTGTTTGGCTTGGGTACCAAGGTGATTGTAGCCTCGTAATAAAGAGTTTGGTAATGAACCTTCTGTTTCTATTGTGTGAAACAATTTGATGAGTTTTGGTATTAGTTCTTCCTTGAATTTCTGGTAGAATTCTGCGCTGAAGCCATCTGGCCCTGGGCTTTTTTGGTCGGGAGGGTTTTGACAACTGCTTCTATTTCATTAGAGGCTATAGGTCTATTTAAGTTGTTTATCTGTTCTTTATTTAATTTTGGTAAGTGATAGTTATCCAGAAATTTGTTCATTTCCTTTGAATTTTTAAATTTGTGGAATACAGGCTTTTCAAAGTATGACCTGAAAATTGTCTGGATTTCCTCAGTGTCCATTGTTATGTCCCTCTTTTGGTTTCTGATTTTGTTAATTTGCATGTTCTCTCTCTGCTTTTTGGTTAGTTTGTGTAAAGGTTTGTCTTATCTTGTTGGTTTTCTTGAAAAACCAATTCTTTGTTGCATTGATTTTTTTTTTGTACTGTTTTCCTGGTTTCTACTTTATTGATTTCAGCCCTCAAATTGATTATTTCCTGATGTCTACTCTTCCAGGGTGAGTTTGATTCTTTTTGTTCTAAAGCTTTCAGTTGTGTTCTTAATTCTCTAATGTGACTATCCTTCGTTTTCTTCATATGGGCACTTAGTGCAATGAACTTTCCTCGTAGTACTGCTTTCAAGGTGTCTTATAAGTATGGGTATGTTGTGTCCTCATTCTCGTTGTATTTTAGGAAGACGTTAATTTCTTTCTTTATTTCTTCTTTGACCCGGGTGTGGTGCAATTGTATATTGTTCCGTTTCCATGAGTTTGTAGGGTTTCTGAGATTTGTGTTGTTGTTGAATTCCAACTTTAAAGCATGATTGCCTGATAAGGTATAGGAGACTGTTCCAATTTTTTTTTAATCTGTTGATGTTTGTTATGTCACCTAGTGGTCGATTTTAGAGAAGGTTCCATGTTGAGTAGAGAAGAAGGTATATGCTTTTGTGTTTGGATGGAATGTTCTATAGATGTCTGTTAAACCCAATTGAGACATAACTTCTGTTAGTTCTTTTGTTTCTATGTTAAGTTTCTGACTGGTGGTCTTGTCTAGCGGTGAGAATGGGGTGTTGCAGTCTCCCACTATGAGTGTTTGAGGTTTTATGTGAGTTTTGAATTTTAGTAGCATTTCTTTTACAAATGTGGGTTCCTTTGTATTTGGGGCATAGATGTTCATAATTGAGAATTGTGCTGATGGATTTCTCATGTCATCAATATGACATGACTGTCTTCATCTTTTTTGATTAATTTTGGTTTTAAGTCTAACTTGTTAAATATTAGGATAGCCATACCTGCTTGCTTCTTGGGTCCATTTGATTGGAAGATCTTTTCCCAACCCTTTACCCTGACATAATGTCTGTCTTTCAAGCTTAGATGAGTTTCTTGTATACAGCAGAAGGATAGATCCTGTTTTTGTAACCATTCTGTTAGCCCGAGTCTTTTTTATTGGCCAGCTAAGACCATTAATGTTGAAAGTAAGGATCATTGATTGTTAATGTTTGTTTGTTTTAGATTTGTTGTTATTTGTGGTATTGTGAATATATTTGCCCTGCTTTACCCTTGGGTTCTGGTGATGTAAGATTATCTATTGCCTATGTCTTTGTGAGCATAGTTAATTTCCTTGGATTGGAGTTTTCCTTCCAGAACTTTCTATAGGGCTGGATTTGGAGATACATATTGTGAAAATCTGGCTTTGTCATTAAATATCGTGTTTTCTCTGTCTATAGTGATTGAGAGTTTTGCTGGGTATAGTAGCCTGGGCTGGCATCTGTGGACTCTTAGTACTTGTAGAACATCTATCCAGGACCTTCTGGCTTTGAGAGTTTCTATGGAGAAATCAGGTGTGATTTTAATAGGTCTGCCTTTAGATGTTACCTGTCCTTTTTCCTTTGCTGCTCTTAATACTCTTTCTTTATTCTGTGTGTTAGGTGTTTTGATTGTCATGTGTCAAGGGGTCTTTTTTCTTTGGTCCAGTCTATTTGGTGTTCGGTATGCTTCTTGTATTTCGTGGGCATGTCCTTCTTCAGATTGGGAAATTTTCTTCAATGATTTTGTGGAATATATTTTCTGAACCTTTGAGCTGGCCTATTATTCTTAGGTTTGGCCTTTTTCCGGTGTCCCACATTTCCTGGAAGTTTTGTGTTAAGGATTTGTTGGTTTTAAGATTTTCTTTGGTGAATGAATCAATTTCTCTAGTTTATTTTCAGCACCTGAGTTTCTTTCTTACATCTCTTGGATTCTGTTGGTTATGCTTGCATCTGTAGTTCCTGATCATTTGCCCGGTTTTTCTATCTCCAGCATTCCTTCAGTTTGTGTTTTCTTTATTGTTTTTCTCACATCATCTTTAAATACCTTTATCATTTCTTAAGTTGTTCTCTTCTGCTTCATCTGCTTTGGGGTATTCAGGTCTAGTTAGTATAGAGTCCCTAGGTTCTGGAGGTGTCATGCTTGTCTTTCTATTTTTAGGTGTTTTCTTGTATTGCTGTCTTCCCATTGCTTCTTCCAGTGGGTGCAGGTGGGGGTCTCTCCCCTTAGGTCGTTCAGAAGTTTGATTTCTGTAGCACTTGGTGGTCAAGCTCTCTAGGAGGTCTCTCCTCAGGCAGAGGCCCTCCAATAGAGGCCTGACAATTGGGATCAAAGATGCAGCAGGCAGGGAATCAGGATAGTCTGGCAGGAATAGGCGGGTCTCTGGTCTGGGCCCGGAGCTCTGGCAGTGATAAGACAGGAGGGGATCACATTGACTCTTGCATCTCACTCTGTACTTCCTTCTTAATTTACTTCTTCTGTTACTAATGAGCTCTGAGATCAAAACTCATCTCAGAAAATGTGAAGTTGCATTTTACATAGAAGTCACATATTTCAAAATGAAATAATTATACAAGTCAAAATCATATGTGAAATGTCTGTATGGAAGCAAAGTAACTACATGAATGTATAATTAGGGAAGCTAATCATATAAGATTCAGAAAACAATAACTTATTAATAATAAGCATTTAACTGATATGGAAGTATATTCAAATATAGCATTTTAAGTAAAGTTTGATTCAGAATTTTTATGTATCAAGTTGTATATCTTCTTCCTTCCTAAGACTCATGTGTAAAAGTAATTAAACAATGTCACACACATTTAGTCCTAATTCAAATTCCTGACTTTATGAGAAAAATAAAGATATTGAACTTTCTCTCATGATTATACAGGACAAACCATTGTGACAGGAAGCCAGGAAAAGAGATCTGTTTAGGAAATGAGTTTGTCTGGCACCTTGATAATGGCCTCCCAGTTCCAGATACTTAAGAAAATATATGTCTCTGGTTTAGTTATTGAACCTGTAGTGATGTTATACCAGCCCCATGATATTAGTACAGTTATTTCTTGAAGTAAAAATAGATGAGTTTTCACAGTAAAAGTACATTTTGGTAAAATTCAATTATCTTTCACAGTCAAACACACATAGATATATTCATAGATATAAAACCTAGAAGAGAAGGGTGGTACCAAACACATGCACTGCGATATCTCAGCAACTTCAATATGTATACCTAGTAAGCTCTCATTCTGCTTTCATAATGACTATTCTAAATCCATCAGCTCTTTTGAAAATTCTGAATTATTCTTTCCTGATATCAAACAAAGAAGGTCTTCAGATTTGTATACTACTTGCATATCTGTCTATCTCTAAACTAAGAAATAAATATAATAGTTACACCATGGATTTTATAGAGAGACTAATGGAAGGAAGCTCTAACAAAGTAAAACTATTTTTAATGATTAGAAAAACTAGCAAACATTAAATGTTTTAGGTTAAAACTACAAGAACTACTAAAACTCAGAAGACAGATGATGCAGGAGAAAAATTAGTATTTAGGAGAGTGTGGTTGTAGAAAAGATGGAGGAGAATGAGATTCTTTGGCCTGTGTATGAAAATCAGTTTTAACTAAAATTGACACATCTCTTTTGCGTGAAAAGGAAAAGTAATAGGTTTTAGATTGTACAAAATGCATACTTTGTGTTTCAGAAGTAGAAGTGACATTTGTTAACCCTTTTCATTAAAAATAATCCTTTCCTTCATATTACTACAAGTTACTGGCATCTTAATTGAAGTGATGAGTACATTTAAAGATTTTGAAGTGAAGACATGCATAGCATATAATAAAAATATCACTCTAATCCACAACACTTTGTGTGACCCAAAATTACACAAAAATTCAAGTGGGAACAAGTGTAATTAAGTGATCTTTTCTGTCTTCTTGTGTTGTTTGCATTTTATGGTAACAATGCTTTAAGGAAGAAGGAAGGTTATTACTAATTAATTGATTTAACACAGTAGCTAGTTACTTTCTAACTCTATATTATTTAACTATTATAATTTTTAATGATATGAAAATAAAATTAAAATGAAATTTTACCAATAACATGTATTGAAGAATAAGAACACATTAGTACATTATAATTAGATATTTGTTTTAATTATAACTTCACAATCTTAATGAATATGTTGAAACATTGGTTAATTGATTACAGTTACTCTTTTCTGTGTGGTCATCAGAAGTTGTGGTCAACATTCTGTAACAGAATATATAATAAAAATTTATTTACTTCATCTTTTTTAAGCTCATGACCTCTGTTTGGTTAAATAATAAAAGGTAATTTTGAACATAGGATACACAATATGTAATTTTAGCTTATCTCTGGATTTGATTCTTTTAATAGCTCTTCATGTTAGTCTTATCAAAGTACTGTCTTCCACCTTCTTGTCAGTTACCTCCCACTCATTCCCTGGTTGATTCATGTTCATAAGCTACATCATGTGGAGTTCATGCAAATGCGATCTGTATCTGTCTCTTCTTATGTATTTTCTTAAAAGGAGATAAATGTCAACTTTTGAATATGGGTTTTAAAATATGTTCTATTTATTAACAACTGGTAGAAAATTTGATTTAGTGAGTGCACTGAACAAGAACTTACTGTTAAAGTAATGACTTTGAAAAGAGAAGTCAAGAAACCGTGCTTAAATATTTACATTAGCTGTACAAAGCGGTCATTTTAAATATTTCTCATTCATTATGGTTTTGTAAAAGTGTAGCATAGACTCTTGATTGAAGTTACAATTCCTAGTTAATCTTAAAAGTGATGACAGTGTTATCAAAAATTGATGAATTAATTCTGCTTCCTTATGCTCTATGACCAATGATGTTCCCCAGTTACAGCCCCTAAATATATAATCATAGCAGTATCTTTCAAAATCTACTTCTAGATGACTTATTTACATTTTATGAGTATTTGGATAGTCATGGGACTTTCATTTATATACATGTAAAACAGACACAGCATTAATTTTTTTTGCATTTTGATAGAGTTTGATTGAAGTTTCTTATATTTCAGTGAATAAGTAGATATGAACTTTGGGCTAAAGAATATGCTTATTTTACACATTAACTCAAAGCTGTTTCTTCTTTTAATTTATGTAAATATTGAGTCACATGGCAGATAAGTAAGCTACTTAAAAGGTGGGTAAGTTAGTTAAAAGTGTTATCAGTGAGTAGTCAATGAATCAGTTATTGCTGATAACATAGCTGAATCATTGACTCCTGGTCATAAACTGTACTTCCAATCCTGGACACATTGTAAATGTCTACTGGGGAATACTATTATTTGATAATTACTTCAATGAGGAGAAATAGCTTAGAGTGGACCACACTTCACTTTCCAAGAATGTGTATTCTTGCATGTTGTGTGCTCTTGCTGTCTTAATAATGACAGCAACTGTTCTGTGTGTTCTAAATAACGATCCACAATAGCCACACTTACAGTTTTAATTAAGTTTATCAAGTAGATAATAAGCCACAATAAAATATTAAATAGCAAGAGATAGATAGTAGGTAACTAGGAAATATCAAATTGGGTGTTCAGATCGTCCAAAGAAATCAACTAAGGAAGACACTGGGTGTTCCTAATAAAGATTCCTCAGCAGAAAAGAATGTTCTTTTGGGCGAGGTTTCCAGACAAAAGAACAAATAACATCATTAAGGTGACACCACCAAAAATGGCTTACAAA
Organism: Cricetiscus sungorus; assembly: GCA_030556225.1. Lineage (NCBI taxonomy): Eukaryota > Metazoa > Chordata > Mammalia > Rodentia > Cricetidae > Cricetiscus > Cricetiscus sungorus. The sequence goes on along the minus strand of JANBXA010000731.1, from coordinate 12,878,631 downwards.
CAGCCCCCAGAAACCAACTGAGCCCTCGCGAGGCAATCTGTTGGCACCCTCTGTAGAGAGTACCTGACAGAATAGAGTATCGCCTTGGGTGAAATTTCTTAAAAATCTCTAAGAAAAGGAACAGATAGCACAGATAGAATCAACGTTCTAATACCTGTGCTCACAATAACCATCAGAAACATACTAGAGAAGTTAAGACAGTCTGCGGGAGTTCTCAACTGAGTTCTTGTGGCCGACTTTCCCACGAATAAACTTCTACCCTCCTTTCCCCATTATCAGTGCTTTTATGCCATGAGATAAGCAGTAGTGTTATATGTTGGAAATGATTTACTTTTTAGCCTCTTTTTCTTGAAGTTTTCTTTCTTTGTTTTTTACTGACAATGTTTTTACCTTTGGGATACTTTTTCCATCTGGCCACAGAGTTAGGGAGGCCAGTCCATCTTCAGACAATGATTCTTGAATGATAGAGACAAACACACTTGGGCTTAAAAGGGGGAACCCATCACTCTTCCAGAGTTCAAACAGCACATGACAATTTACCAGTGCAATGTACACTGCATGATCCCAAAGTCTCATTAAAGAGAGAAATAATAGGACTTAAACAGGTGAGCTAGGAATGCATTTCACATTGAAATTTCCCTTTTTCTTATTCTCCAGGACACAGGCTTTCTCTTGTTATACTTTTGTACTTTATCTATAGCATGTTCCTTCTGTAAATAAGAAATTAAAAAGCTATTCTTAGGTGACAGTTCTGAAAGATCCATCAACCAGATTCTGTCCTAACCTTAAAATCACAACCGTGAACATACTTTAAAAGTCACATGAGTCATTCTTCCAGTGAGTCACTGATAACTTTGTGTTTTTTTTTTTTTTGCTTCATAATGTAAATTTTTTCCCCTGCATCATTTTACTTTGCTCTCTGAATAAAGAACAGCTATACAGATAGATAATTTTTCAGTAGTTGAAATATTGACTTTGTTTTGCAAATCACTCTTATTTATTTCTTCCCTACAGACTATGGGATAATAGATAATACAACAAGCATGCTGCTCAAACTTCAGAATTTCTGTTTATTTTAAACTAGCAGACTAGAACTAAAAAAAGTTATCACTTCTCCAATATTGTCTTTATTGTATTTAATTTGGGAGAGATTTTTGGAGTTTCCAGATAGACACACAAAACATGTGAGTTACATCCCATTAATCTGTGCTACGCTACCATTTACCTTGGGTCATGGAAAGCTAAGACCTGGGAATTTGTGCCACAGACAAATGAAGCTGCCTTAAGTTGTGAACTTTCAGGACACTTCCACATAGTTGGTAAAGTCACTTCTAAAGTGCTGGTGTCCTGAGACCTACTATAGGATGAAACCTATGGCAACAAAGATGGTCATTGGCACTCCAGGATTACTGGAGTAGAACAAACTTTCAGATACTGACCAAAAACAATTCATGTGATCGAACTTATTAAATTGCCCTGAATCTCAAGAAACAATAAGAAGACAACTTATTTTTGATTGAATTTTTAATGAGATACTTCAAAGGGCACTTTGAAGCTAGCATCAGTAGCCCTGTGTCATCAATTTAGTGGCTATCCTCTGACCTTTCTGTGATAAATTCGTGCTTGTATTTTTGAGGACTTAGGTACTAAACATGTGTATAGTCACACACAACTCACTAAGGGTTAGTGATGAAAACTATGCTAATTTGCATCTCTATACATTTTCTGATTAAACCTTGTTTTCGAAATAAGAATGAATTCCAAGTAATTTATCATAGAAATAAATATGGTTTTATGTGTATCCTTTGGAAAACTTCTCATTCTTCCCTAACCTTGTGGGAAAGTAGCTCAATGTATCAATTTGAGGGATGCTTATTAAAAAGGGCAGTCCCTACTGTTGTGAAATTATCATGGCTTTAGTTTCCAATGGAGTGTACTGGAAAGTGTAGCAAAGACTTTATTTAACAAAATAAAATCATATAGCCATGTTCACTGCTCTTTGATTTATCACCATTATTTCTGACTTGGACTGTCCCTCCCTCAACAAGGGTGTTTTATGCCCTGTGGTTCAGAATGCCCTTTTATAGTGTGGTGCGGTACTTCAGGAAGGAGAAGGCCTGGATTCTTAACATGCCCATAAATCACAGAGTTTGTAGCCGTGCCAGTGCTTGCAAGGTTACCCAATCCTCTAGCCTTTGAATTTTTTTTTTCTTTTATCACAGAAGATGGATGCAGTTATGGCCCTGTACTAGCAGTATCGTGGTGTCTTATAGGTAATTTTCTTAAATGAAAGGGAAAAAAACAAAACAATGCTGACTGCTTGGTCCATAATTGCTTTAGTTTCAGATATGATCATTTTTGTCATCTGCACATTGAGCTCAATTTTTCATGTAGACACAACCTGTCATGGTAGAAATACTCTCTGTGCTTCTTGGGGTCCCAGCCTTATCCATAGTGCCTTTCTCTAAAGGAGCTTCAATCAGGCCATCTTGCATTTTCCCTGATGATAACAGCTTAGCATGTGTGATCCCCCATATACACACTGATTCTTAATAGAGAACACAAACACGAAACGAAGGGTGACATTTCCAGCTGGCTGGTGGTAATCGGAGAGCCTGTTTTCAGTCTGAACTTCTTCCTGGCTCCATCCAACACCTGATTAAGGAGACTAGGGATTGAATAAATCTTGGGGCATGCTCATTGTGCCTATTTCTGAAGCACAGAAGGTTCTAATTTCACAGACATGTTGTTGCTTTTTTTAATATGCAACACTACATACATGCCCCCTGTAACTACCTGTCTTCGTTTTGATTTGTGCCTTGAACACAGTTTATTGACATTTATTTCTTTACATGTATCTTCCCATTTACAGCACAAGGTTTAATTCCCTCCCTTGGTCTTCTGTTAAGTACACGAAGCAGTCGTACTGGTATTTCAATACTGAAGCATAGTGACCATTACTTTTTATCTATGGAAGTTGGTGACTTAGTTTGGTTTCTATTGCTGTGCTAAAACACTATGACCAAGGCAACTTATAGAAGGAAGGTTTTATTTGGATTTATGGTTCTAGAGGGCCACGAGTCCATTACTATCACAGTGGGGAAACATGGCTGCCGGTAGGCATGGAGCCTGAAGCAGCTAAACCAAGAGCTTACATGTTAAACCACAAGCTAAAAGAGGAGAAAACAAATTGGGAATGACACAAGGCTTTTATCCACCAAAGTCCATCCGTGGTGGTATAGTTCATCAGTAACATCACACATCTTACACTACCAGTGCTACCAACTTGAGACCAAGCATTCAAACACCAATGACTGTGTGTATGGGGAACATTCTGTTCCACCTTGTCCTGTAGCCCTTTAAGTTTCAAATAAACACACAGAGGCTTATGTTAATTATAAGCTATTTTGGTGACGGCTTAGGCTTCTTACTGGCTAGCTCTCTCTTATTAACCCACAACTATTAATCTATATATTTCTACATGGCCTTATCTTACTGAAGATTGCCCTGCGTCCCATTTTCCTGGTAGCTACATGGTGCCTCCTTGGTGACTCACTCACTGCTTTCCCCTTCCCAGAATTCACCTACTCTGGTGAATACTTCCTGCCAGGCTACCGGCCAATAAGAGAAACATATATTGATATTATACAGAAGGCTATACCCCCATTAACATTCTCATCCAAACCACTGAAATTGGTCTGTGTCATCAAGACCTGTAAATTTTTAAAAGAACACTAAGTGAAAAATATTTATGTTCATAAATAACACTCATTAATAACATTATCAATAAATAATGAGACTTTAAAAATAGCATAATAATTAATGTTTTATTTCTTTGTTAGAAAACAATGAAACTAAAATAGAACATATAAAGAACATGGAAAGATCATTCCAGGTCAGGGTTCTCTGGACCCTGTTTCTGAAGTGGATGCTATCTCCAGCAATAGACACATACCTTCCACTTCTAGGGGGTAAGGTACAACAGTAATAGGCTGTATGTTTTGGAAGTCTCTCGGAGTCTTAGGCAACAACTCAAAACAAGAGTTTTCATGCTTGGCATTGGGGTTTTTTTTAGGTGGTCTTTCGCTCTCAGGGGGAAGAGAAATATTCACTAAAACTGTGTTTGTATAATTATGTGTGTTAAAGATTTTCTTTAAAAAAATAGTTTATAGTGTGATTCCTTGTGTTTTTTTCAGACATCCTGTATTGTTGTTTCACCAACCTTCCTCCTTTGTCTGTATTTACTTCCCCGCTCCCTAAAGAGTCCTCCATTTCCCCGCTTCTTCTATCAGATCACTTACATCCTGCTCTTCTCCTTTATCACCCTCTCACCTTCTTCTGCACTCATCGCTCTCCCCCTCTATAAAGAGTTACCCTTTCCCGTTTCACCAATCAGATCGCTTGTATCCTGCTCTTCCCCTTTATTTTGCTTCCTAACTTCCTCTTCTGGCAATGAGCCTGTTCTACTTTCCTGGTTTTGGTAGTTAGTAGAGACGCTGTACTCACATCTGAATATCTAGACCTAGGAGCCTCCAGTGAGTGAAAGAATGTGAGGTTTGGTGTGATGCTTGTCCTTCTGGGTCTGGGTTACCTCACTCATATGATTCCTTCTAGTTCCATCAATTTGCATGAGAAGTTCATGGTTTCATTTATTTTACAGATGAATTGTCTTCCGTAGTATACATGTGCCATATTTTCACAAGCCACTCATTGGCTGTAGGAAGGGCATTTAGATTGTTTCTATTTCCTAGCTATTATGCACAGGGCAGCAATAAACAATCTGAGCAAGTATTTCTGGAGTAGGATGTAAAGTATGCCTAGCAGAGGTATAACTCAGTAGTAGATATATTTCTCATTGTCATAGTGGCTTCACCAGTTTAGAAGCCCTAACAGTGAATGAGGATTCCCTTTACCTTTTAGCCCCTCAAACATTTTTTTTTGGGTCAATTGTTCAATTGATCTTTGCCATTTTGACTGGGGTAGGATGAAATTTCATAGCTTTTTTGATTTGCATTTCCTTAGTTGCTAGAAATGTTGAACATTTTTTGAGATATTTCTTAGCCATTTTCCTTTTTGCTTTTGAGACCTCTCTGCATAGGTCCCAGACCCATTTTCTTTTTTTCTTCATGTTTTTTCCTTCTCTCATATATTACATCCTGACTGTAGTTTCATCTTCCCCTTCCACCATTTCCTCCCCTCCCCCCAGATCCACCATCCAGATTAATGCTCCCAGGGGCATTAATCAAACATGGCATATGATACTATTATAAGAGCAGGTACATACTATCAAATCAGAACTGGATAAGGCAGACCAGTAGGAAAAAAAAAGGGTCACAAAAGTAGACAAAAGAGTCAGCAACTATTCATGCTCCTACTATTAGGAATCCCAGCAGAACATTAAGCTATCAGATAGTGTATATGCAGAGGACCTAGGTCAGACCTAGGATCCTTGATCTCTGCAAGCCCTCATGAGTCCTGGTCAATTGTTTGTGAGGGCCAGATTCTACTGACGTCCCTGACCCCTCTGGTTCCAATGATCCTTCCTTCCCCTTCTCTAAGGACTCCCTGAGTTGTACTAATGTTTGGCTGCAAGATCCTGCATCTGCTGTCACCAGCTGTTGTATAAAATCTCTCTGGTTTCTTTGATGAGGATTTTGCTGGTTCTAGTCCCAGGATACTCTTCATGCAGGACAAGCTGCATGTTGAAGGTCTTTTGGCTGGGTTGTGTCCCAAATCTACCACTGAGGCCTTGGCTGGTTACAGAAGATGGCCAGTTCAACCTTTATGTCTCCCATTCCTAGGAGTCTTTGCTATTGCTAGATATTGTGAGAGGACATGAGAGTTTGTTAAAGGGTCTTGGGAATTTATTATATATAAGACAGAGACAAACGCTCATAAATACAGAACCAATTAGATACCATTGCTGATCCAGCTGCCTTTGTTCAGTCATTTTGCCCGGGCGTGAAGGGTGCCAACAGCAGACTACCTCTCCACCTCCTGCTCCTCCTTGACCACCTAAGAGATCTCAAGAGCAAGGCAATGCATGACCCACTCCTTCAGCTTTTAAGCTATTATGTAGGCAAACAAGACTATACCCTAGGGCCTGCTGCCCAAAAAATCATTGACAGAATAGATCAAAATCCCACAACTGCTAGAGTTACTCTCCTAGATTCCAAGGTGTTTCCATCTTTCCCTGGAAATGCCCTCCCCCCAATGTCAGTCATTTCTCACAGTACTTACCCTCCCCCACACACTTGATCCCTCCTGTTCCAGATCTCAGCTGCACCCAATCCACCCACAAACTCTTTTTTATTTCCCCTTCCCAGGGAGATTCTTGCATCTCTCTCAGGCTCTTCTTGTTACTTAGTCTCTCTGGGTCTGTGACTATAGTGTGACTACCTCTTTTGCAGCTAATATCCACTTATAAGTGAATAATACCATGTTTGTCTTTCTAGGTCTCGGTTAACCACACTCAAGATGATTTTTTTAAGTTCCATCTATTTGTCTGCGAATTTTATGATGCCATTGTTTTTAACAGTCATGTATTATCCATTATGTAAATGCACAATATTTTTCTTTATCCATTCTTTAGGTGAAGGACATCCAGTTGTTGCCAGTTCCTGGCTATTATGAATAAAGCAGTTAAGGACATGGTTGAGCAAGTGTCCTTGTGGTGGGATGGAACATCTATTGGGGTGGTATATCCCCAGGGGTGGTATAGATGGTAGATCAATTCTCAGTTATCCAAGAAACCACCATTTTTATTTCCAAAGTGGTTGTACAAGTTTGCAAGCTCACCAGCAGTGGAAAAGTGTTCCTCTTGCTTACCATTCTCACCAGCATAAGCTGTCGCTTGTGTTTTATATCTTAGCTATCCTAGAAGGTTGGAGATGGTATTTCAAACTCATTTCTGATTTGCATTTACCATATGGCTAGGGATATTGAACATTTCTTAAAGTGTTTCTTGGCCATTTGGGTTTTCTATGTTTCCGCTATCAGATGTGGAGTTGGTGAAAAATCTTTTCCCATTCTGTAGGCTCCCATTTTGTCCTATTGACAATGACCCCTTTGCCTTACAGAAGTTATTCAATTTCATGAGATCCAATTTATTAACTGTTGGTCTTTGGTATATGCATATGATGTGATAGTATATGTAAGTGATACCAAAATTCTACCAGGAAACACATGTAGCTGCCAAATACCTTCAGTGAATTAGCTGGATGTAAGACTAACTCAAATGATTAGTAGCCCTTTTATATAAAAATAATAAATGGTCTGAGAAAGAATCAGGGAAACAACACTCTTACAATAGTCACAAATAATATAAAATATCTTGGGATAACTCTAAGCAAGCAAGGGAAATACATCTATGATAAAAATTTCAAATATTTAAAGAAGGAAATTGAAGAAAATAACAGAAGACAGGAAGATCTTCTATGCTCATGGACCTGTAGGATTAACAGTGCAAATGACAATCCTACCAAAAACAATTTACAGACTCAATGTGATTGCGATCAAAATACCAATGCAATTCTTTACAAACCATCAAACAAAACAAAACAAAACAAAACAAAAAACAACAACAAAAAAACTACTCAACTTCATATCAAAAAAAAAACAAAAACAAAAACAAAAACAAAAACAACCAAACACACAAACAAACAAACAAAAAAAAACCCAGGGCAGCTAAATCACTCCTTTACAATTTCAAGCTGTACTACAGAGATCGGTATTGACATAAAAATATACATTTTGATCAATGGAATTGAATCAAAGAACCCAACAAATCCACATACCTATGGGCACTTGATTTTCAACAAAGAATCCCAAAATACACAATGGAAAAAAGAAAGTGTCTTCAACAAATGGTGCTGGTATAATTAGATGTCAAAAAGTAGAAGAATGCTAAAAGACCCATATCTATCATCCTAGACAAATAGTTTTGAATGCACTGGTACAGGAGACAACTTCCTCACCAGAACACCAACAGTGCAGGCACCCAGGCCCATTTTTCAAATGGGTCGTTTGTTTTTTACTTTTTGTCTTTTGAGTTCTCCCTGAGGACTAGCTTCGTTTTCACCAGAAGGTATCATGGAAGAAGCTTCCAAAGAAGGGAGGTAAGCAACAGTTGGACCCAGGTATGATGCCCATTAACCACATCAGTGACGTGTATGGCACATCAACTCTAATGTTGCAGCCATGGCATGAATTCCTTGGTTGTAACTAACAGCTCTTTAATTGGACCTGAGACTCAGTTTCTCGCTCAAGAAGAGGGTACTGGAAACCTTCCTAACTACCTAGTGCTCATGAAGTCCTCAATATTGGAGAATAATATACAACTACTAAATGTTGAAACCAGCATAATCTCTAACAACCATATGTAAACAGGTTTTTCTTATCCTCACAGATGAGTCTAGTATTAACCTCTCATCAAATACACTTCTTGTGAAACAGATAGAAACCCCAGTCAATCAGTGTGCCGTTGTGGAGCCCAGTCCCAATGCATCATCCACAAAAAACTCTTGCACCTAAGGCTCAGGGAACATTGTGGAAGAGGGGGCAGAAGTAAGACAGGGTCATAGGTTTCTTTGAGATTGTGTCTCCTAGTGATGTTATAAGTTCCACCCATAAAGTCTCACCTATAAGGGAACTGAACAAGGATGATACTAAGGGACGTGCCAAAGTAGATTGGGGACAAGCCCATGAGGCCTCAATCCTACACAAAGAACTATATTACATCTAAGGGGAGCTGTGAATATGAGAGGTTGTCTTCCCCATGGAGGAGTGTACCAATTGATTCTTCAGTGACAAATGGTCAGCCTTGGAAACAGACATGAGTGAGCAGGTAATATTTATTAATATATGTGTATATACCTACATCCATGCAGTAATGTTTAGTGAAAACAAAATCATGAATGTGAAGGAAATTGGGGAGGGATATGTTTGGAGAAAGGAAGGGAAAAAGAGAAAATTTGTAATTATAATAACAAAATAAAAAAGAATGTGGAAAGAAGTTATATTTTTATATGTCCATTTACTGCCAGGCTTTATGCTAAAGTGTATGAATGAATCTAGAAAAATTCTGTCAGTTCTCTGTGAGATGAGGTCATTCCCTTTTGCAGATCAGGACATTGGGCTAAATATGTTTAGTAAGGTCACTTACCTGGGAGAGATTGCCCTGGAATTTAAACCAGAAGCTTCTTGACTTGAATTGTCTAAGTATTTATGACCCAAGCTATTGTTCTGAGTTCGATACCAGAGGCAACCTGTACTCTGGTGGACTAAGAGCTTTCTTCCCAAGTAGACATCAAAAGTCACGATTAAAGCCTAATTCTCCTTTTCAATGAATTCAGAGTACAGCTCATAAGAAATGTTAACTGAGTGTCGGGAGAGCACATCCGCAAAACGTCCCGCAAGCTTGCATATGCTGCCAATACTCTGCTCGCTAATTGCAATGCAACTCTGCTTTTCAATATCATAAGTAGCTGTATTCTGTAACATAGAAACCTCAAAATCCATTTAACATCATTTGAAATTTCAGAAAAAATTAATACAATGTGTACATGAACATTCTTGTAATGAGCCTCACGATGCTTGCTGTTTCCAGCTGCAGACTTCTTCTTTGCTCCTGTCTGGATTGCAATATACAGCTGCAGCACCGAGAGGAGGCCTAGCTAACACACAGAAGGCCATATATCAGCATCTGAATCGGGGACATGCTCCCCATTTCCTAAACCTGAGAGCATTTGACTTTGGAACAGCACAGAAAAGTGTGCCAGATGTTGACGCGGGAATCAGAGAAGACCACGATGGAAGAGTAGAAAATAACAGTATGAATGAAGCAGTATGATGCTCACCAGTAGTGACATAGAGCGAGTGGATGGAGCTGAGAAGTTTAAAATTGCATCGATCCTATGTCTTTGCTCACCCAGCATTTCAGATTTTGATGATATGAACTTGATGTGCCATGCATTGTTCAAGCCCATGGTGGCCCTGCTCTTTCTGAATGGAGATGGAGGAGCAGGTGATCGGGCAGAGGAGAGTAGATGGCAAGGGGTTAGGGAACAAGAGGAAAGGAGGGAGGGGAATCTGTGGACAGTATGCAAATTAAGTTAAAAAATGCATTTTAAATAAAACAAAAATGCAAAAAAGATGCTATTAATTTTAGAACAGCAAATTGTAATATTTCCCAGAAAAGTTAGGAAGATTAGCATGATCTTAAACAAACCTCCAAAACATGACACATGAAGTGATCTTAGTTTTTTAATTATGTGTTCATTTGTATTTATTTATATCATATAAAAGGATTAGGAAATGTTCAAACTATGGAGAAAAATTGAAAACAGAAAGAAGTAATGCAGTGGTTTTGTGGTTTTGCATGTGTGTGCTTTACTTCAGATGTAATATATATGTGACCTATGCATTTCTTGTCTAATTAAGAAAGAAGGTAACTGAATTCATAGAAAAAAACATCAAGGTTAGGACCAATTTTTCTAAATGTATTGAGATCAACTTCCATTAGTCACCTGGTAAAGACCAGGATGACAATAAAGTCTCTTACAAGGACAGTTGCTTTAAAATTAGGTTATATAAGTATCTGTGCTTCCCTCTCCTCCTCTCCCTGCCCCTTTTCTTCTTTTAGACATTTGTCTCTCTAATAAATTTCTGACAAAAGAAACAAAATGTAAAAAAACAAAGCAAAAGATTAGGAGTTTCAGAAGGATGGCTCATAGTCTACCCATAATCTCATGGAAGAAGACAGCTCATTCATGGTTTTAAGAATCAGAGGAGTAACAAACATCCTTAGCATGCTTTTATGGTGCCTCACAATATGTTTTCATAGTTAGCTTTCATATTATATACATTTTTATTGAGTAAAGGTCATGTGTTCCTCATGTAGATGCACATTTATTTAGTAGAAACATTTGCCATTATTGCAGATTGTTATGATCTTGTGGCATTTTATCAGTTAGTTCAACAACCTTGATTAGTTGGTACTAAATTATTTCTTTGTACTTTCTGGAAACCAAGCCATTAGTAATAGCCTATTGCCACAGCAGGAATGACAGGGATATTTCCATAGCCCATTTTCCTTTAGTATAACATCTGGGTTCTAGTCTTCAGGAAAAAGAAGAAGAAGAAGAAGAAGAAGAAGAAGAAGAAGAAGAAGAAGAAGAAGAAGAAGAAGAAGAAGAAGAAGAAGAAGAAGAAGAAGAAGAAGAAGAAGAAGAAGAAGAAGAAGAAGAAGAAGAAGAAGAAGAAGAAGAAGAAGAAGAAGAAGAAGAAGAAGAAGAAGTCGCCAAGGGTTTTTTTTTTAAATAACTTCCATATTTTAAAATAAGAAAAATCCATGCAAACATAATTTTGGTTTCAGTGTCTGCTATAATATGGTATACTGTTTACTCCTGCTTTAAAATTAACAAGTCTGATTGAGATTAAGGCCAACCTAAGAGAACAATGAAGGCAGCCCGGGCAGCTATAGTTGGCTTCATTATTCTACAGGGAGAGCAAGTCAGATCAAGTGAGATGCAATTTCTATCAGAGAGAGAAAATGCCCTGTGCATCCTGGAGTGGATGCTGATAGAAGGGGATGTGGAGGATGTGTCAGCTTCTTTTAGGGAAACAGTGACAGCAATGCACCTCGAGGAAAGGCCTAGACACTTCAGGAAAGATAAACAGAGCTACAAGCTTCTTTAAAATGTGAATAGAAAAGAAATACAGCACAGGCTCTGCATCCCTTTCTACTTAAAAACATCCCATTGGGCGATGCCACTGAAGACTTTGTCACTCATCATTACAGCTACTCAAGTTGATGTGAGGTTGATGTGGTTGCCATGGCTTTCTCCTGCTCACTTACATTAGGAATGACTGAAGAAATGCTTGCTGTTCTAAACACAATCAGAGCCACTTGAAAACTGTATGTTTTAAAAACACAGCTCTATAACATGAAAAAGTATGAATGAATACCAAGGCACACAAAGTAATATTCAAATGTCCATGCTGTGTGTGGAATGGAAGAGTGGAAGGGAAAGCTTTGAAAGTAAATTTTGTTTCTCTGTATTTTCACTTTTCAGGTTGGCATATATTAATTGTTCGAACTAGTGAATTTCCTTGTGATATTGTCTTTCACGTATTAGTGTACTTGATTCATATTCACCTTCATTATTATTGTTCTAGCCCCTCTACTGGTTCCCTTCTTGCTCTCTCATAGTCTCTGTCACCTTTCTTGAAAAATCTTGAGTCTAATTATGAGAGAAAACACATTGCCATTCAGAGTCTTGTTTATTTCATTTAACATGATGCTATTTAGCTCTAAACATTTTTCTGTAAATAATGTAATCTTTATAACCAAGTAAAACTTCATTCTTTACATCTATTAGACTTTTTTGTCTATTCACCTGCTGATGGGAAATTAGGTTTTTCCCACAGTGATACAATTCTTTTATATTGAATTGTATTTTTGACATAATGATTTGTAATCTCTTACCCCATCTTAATTAATTTTCTGAATTTTGCTTGTTCTGATCTACTGAGTTAGAATGCAAGTGAGTATATCTATAGAAACCTCCAAGCTAATTTTTATTCACCCACAGTTAAATATCATTGCTTTGATCTAAAGAAGAAACAAAGGGACAAACCTTTCCCTCAGCCAGGGAGGAACCAAGGTACTTAGACTAATTGTCTGTGTGGAAAGGAATCCTTGTAAAGCCACCAGCCATGAGTGTTAATATACCATGATGCTGAGTGACTTGACTGAAGAGGACTCCTCCCTGGGTTATGGACCCATCAATCTGTGAAATGGTAAGTACTGTTTTCAATCACTAAGCTGTGGGCTTATTTACTGTACAACATGCACGACTTACTCTATATTTAGAAAAAGTTGTATGAAGAAGAAGACCATCATGCCAATCTATTAGTCAGGTTTTTAAACTGAGTTCAGTCAAGTTATGAGAGAATAGCATAGGATATGTGTAGTTGTCCATATTTTAAACTAAGATGGTTTTGAAAAATTAATGCTGGCACTATTATAATAGCTATGTCAGGACAGTAAGGATGCATCAAATTCTTCTAGAGCAAAATGGATAAAGGGTAATCTCATTTACAGGGGAATCACTCCATGGGGCTATGGAAAAGTCTGGATAAGCCACAAGTCAAAATTGGGTCTAAAAAGTTAGTTCATCCATTTGATTTATAGACTTCCTTTCCCCCATTACACATCTTAAAAGCTGAGGCTCAGGTGGTAGATTTTAAAGGCAAAAATCACATTTTTAATTCTGGGATGATGCTCTGCTATAAGAAAGCAGCAGAGAACTATCACCTTTATTCTAGAAACACTGCCAGTGGTGCTCAACTTTGGGCACCAGAATCCACGGAGCTGTGAAAAATGCCTATGTCTAAACCTCCTCTTAAAGCTATTAAGTCAGAATGCTTTGTAGTTGGGTGAGAAAAGCGTGTTTGAATCTCATCTGATGATACTGTTGTTTTTATAACCTTGAGAAGGAAGAATGTGGATATGGGCTGGCTAGGTAGGTCCTCGGAGAGGAAAGGGCAGTGGAGATATTATAAGGCCACACTCCTTACCTAGATACCAGGAGACCCATAAACCTATAGTTTTAGAAAATGCTCCAAATAATTCTTATGAGGCCAGTTTAGAAACTGGCTGGCCTAATCCATTTTCAACAGATATGAAGATAGTATTGGCTTTGTACAGTGAATTTTGTGGTGTTGCTTCCTGCATCAGTTAAACATGATTTTTAACTGATAAACATTGAAAGAAACTCAGAGGCAAAATATAAATAAATAAGATAAAAATAAAAAATTCAATAGCCTGTCATATCTACCATATTAGTGTAGTATCATATTAATATGCACCATATTAGTCTTTAAAAATGAATTAAATTTTCTTTATCATCACACTGACTTGACATTTGTTTATTCAAGGACCTTTGGGCTCCTTCAGAGTTCTGACAGCAAGAGTGAAGCATCTTTGGACCTTTCTAAAAACCAGTATGTGTGGTTGGTCAGCCATTTTACATTTTTCAGGACATTGAGAGTAAAAATTAGAGGTGGTATTTCTTTAGATATTGCACCAAGTATCAGTTGTTAGCAAGTCCTGTGCCTTGCTCTCTTCTGTGTCAGGAAAACTCAAAGCCATCAGTTATTTATACATAGTCTGTCTAGTTTCCTATCTTCCCACTGGAGATAGGGGCTTCTTGCCATACGTCTCCCTAGCCCAATCTCTTTTAGAAAGAGAATGCAATGCCTTTTTAGGGACCACACTCTTTTTTTTTTTCAATGAAAATGAGCACTTCCAGAGCTCTTGAATTTCATCTTATTGTAGACATGTATTTACAGTTGTGGAAAAGGGGCATAGGCATATAATTTAAGGCAAGAAGTTTAAAAAAGTGTTCAATTAGAAGTGCAGTGTGAAATTTGGGGAGGAAATAATTACCTGGGCTGGAAAGCGGCTAGAACAGCAGTTAATGCTCCTAGTCATAGGAAGTAGGGAAAGGGGAAATGAGTAATTCTCTAGACTATGCCCAACTGTCTCCTGTTCTGGAATGCATTGCATTTATGTTTTTGTTGCCATGTACAACTCAGATGGGAAAGGAATTTATTACCAGATTTATAGAAAAAGACATGCGGGTGGTTTGTACCTCATAATTCAAAAGCCATAGAAGCAGGCAGAAAAATCCCCATACAGAAATTTTTGCCCTGTCCCAGAGTGTTTAAGTGTTGAGCAATATACGACACAACAGCCATCCATCAGGCATCATGTTTTGGGAGTATCCACTGGGCACAAAAAGTTTTACATTCAGCATTCATACAAAGCAAAGTATTTGATGATCAGAGAAGAGGGGTTCACAAATATTTTAGTTTAGACATTATTCTTCAACCTCCTGGGTTTGTTTTCTTTTACATCTAACATCCTGATCTTGTCTGTCATTATCTTTAGCTATTCTTTTTATTTGACTAGATTTCAATAAAATAAAATTCACTCATTTGATTTTATGAATGTTAATGCATGTAGGTGTGTGTGTATGTGTGTGTGTGTGTGTGTGTGTGTGTGTGTGTGTGTGTGTGTGTGAAGAGAGAGAGAGAGAGAGAGAGAGAGAGAGAGAGAGAGAGAGAGAGAGAGAGAGAGAAAGAGATTACCAACACAATCAGGATAGAGGAATTTTACCACTACCCCTCCAAAACTTCCTTTTGTATCTTTTTACCTACTTTTATGCTGGAGATTGAATATAGAGTGAATATAGAGGCACTGAGCTCAGTTCAAGCCCCTTATGTATTTGCTATGTTTGAATTTCTGTTTTTCTACTGTGTAAATGAGCCAGAGTTTGACTTTTGATTCACTCAAGGACCTGTGGACCATTCCAGAGTTTGAAGAATAATGAATAAAGCATCTTTACACATTTATGTATCCAGAATTCTGGATACTCTGGCAAGTGTGCCCTTACCTTTGTAATACCCAGTCAGATTTTCCAGAGTGAAGATATTATTTTCCATTCCTAATAACAAGAAAGACCTAGATTCTCTCTCTCTCTCTCTCTCTCTCTCTCTCTCTCTCTCTCTCTCTCTCTCTCTCTCTCTCTCTCTGCCTCTCTCTGTCTCTGTTGATATATTATTTATGGCCTAATAAATCTTACCTGGATATCAGAATATAAAGCTTTATCAGAGCATTGGAGAGGTATATAAGAAGGAACAGGGTCTCAGAGCTAGCATTCAATCTTAGGTAATTAGTATCCAGCCATGTTGAGGACAGGGTCTCCCCAACCTTGTGTCTCTGGTGGCTTGGCTCCTTTGCTTTTCTATTCTTCTGCCTGATCCCCAATATCTGTCTCTAGGTTTTTATTATTTGTGTTACATGGGTGCATGCGTGTATTATTGGTATGTGGGTATCTGTAGAGGCTAGGTGTTGTATTCTCTGGAGCTGAAGTTACAGGTGGTTATGAGTTAACTGACTTAATGTGGGTGCTGGAATGCAATTTAGGTCCTCTTGAAGAGTTCAAGTGCTCTTAACCATCGAGCTATCTCCCCAGTCTTGATTGCCTGTGCTTTGTGTGCTACTCATTGTGACAACATCCGGTTCTACCTCATTACTTTAATGTTCATTTCTGTAAGAACTAATGATGGGGACATCTTTCCATATCTTCCTACACTCTCTCTGGTGATGTGTCTGCTCCTATCTTTTAACTATTTCATGTAGTTCATGATTTTCCTTCTGAATTTGCGGCCTTAATATATGTTTTATTATATAAAATATATATTATATATTACACATTACATAATTTAATATGTAGCATTATATATATATATTATGTATAGCCAGTGTCTATATGATTTGCAAATATTTTCCCAGTCTATAGACTTTCTCTCTTAATGACTTTAAAATATAAAGTAGACAAATTTACATTTTTCTTCCCTTATTGCCTAACTCCAGATCATAAACATTTTCTTCAAATAAATTTATACATGAAGTCTTACATGTAGTTTACCTAATTTGGGGAAAGCTATGAAGTATGAGCTAGTGTTCATTTCATTGTTCACACAAGATTGTTCAATGGCTCCAAGTCCTTTTGTGGATAAGAAAGACTTCTTCACTGAATCACCTTTTAACATTGGTAGAAATTTTATTTATAACAGATTTATAAGGCGTGTCTATGTGGTCTATTCCAAAATATTCTCAACTGTTCTACTGGCCTATATTTATACCTTTTGCTGGTATTACACTGCCCTGATTATAGTAATCCTAAAGCAAGCCATACAACTGTATTGTAAGCTTTCTTTTCAATTTTAGTTTTTTTTCAAATTGTTCCATTTTAGTTCCATTTATTTCCCTTATATTTATGATCAGATTGTCCATACTGACACAAGCTCTGTGACAGAATTTGCTTGCAATTGAATTAACTCATAGATTCATAGATTCATTTAATATTTTTGCTATATTTTTGCTATACTTGTGTTTCTAATTGATGTACCTCTCTCTACATCTTCTTAATCTTTACTTTGTTTTGTATTTTTATTCCATAGATTCTATGCATGATATACTCTTGTATATGTAAGAATTTTACTTTTAAAAACTTGTAATTTTAGTCATTTCCAAATTTTAGTTCTCTTTCGTACTTTGCCTTTATGTGGTAATGGAATGGATTCTGTGTGTTGACTTGTATTTTGCAAACTCACTAAACTTCCCTGGAAGTTTTTCTATACATTCTTTTAGATTTTCACATAATAAATGGTAAGAAAATGAGAAAGATATCTGTATCATTTTTTAAATTTATTAAAATTTTTGTCAATATTCTACCTTTGTACACTGTACTGTGATTACATTCATCCCAACTATACTCTTTCATCTCCTTCACACCCCTGCCAAATCCTGTTTTCTTTATAATTGGTTCCCCCCTGACCTTCATGCTCTGCCTTTCCTTCATTCCATACTTTTTCACCTCCTCTCCCTCCCTCCTTCCTTCCCTCTCCCTCCCTCCCTTTCTCCTTCCTTCTTCACCATCTTCCCTGTTCTTATTTTCAGTCTTCATGTATGCAGTCACTTCTGCTGTGTGTTCATGATTGCAACAGGCGTGCCATTGTATCCTGAGGACAATTTTCGGTGTAAAGATACTTTAGAGATGATGCACATTTATTTTGTGTGTGAGGATGTTATCTATGTTTCTTTGAGGGGTACATTTTGGATAAGCACAAAATATTTTTATTATCACAGTGTATATAGCCTCAAGTTGAATCTGTCCTCCATCAGGATTTCTTACCTGGTCTTTCTGGTCCTTGGATGGGCTTTAACATGTAATAGAGTCCTTTGGCATTGTAGCATGAGTGTGATTATTAGCCAACCTATTGGAACGGTTCTCATTGGTATTTACCTTCTCTATACCCTCTGCTGTGGCTAAACCCAGAGCTTTGCACATGTTGTGCAAATATTCACTCAAGGAGGCATAGCTCTAGCTTATCAGCTCCTAAATTGTGCCCAGAAAATTTAAAAAAGATTAATAAAAACATTTTTCTATGTTTTGTGACTAGATGTTTACTGAGGAGAAACAACACACAAGTCTATTCACCTAAGATAAGGAGCACATGACAGAGCAAAGTAAAAAAAAAAAAAAAACCCAAAGTCAGGTTTGGGGAACCAATGAGTTTTATTGGGATTATTACAGCAGCAGAAATGACATAAAGATAGCATATCACTAAAGCCCACTCCAGCATAGATGTCAGCTGGCAAAATCTGGGAACTGAGCATACCTCACAGCCTACAGGCAGCTGAACAGGTTGAAGTGTCCTTTTCAAGCAAGTTGGTTGGTCTAATACTCTTCATGCGGGCACACAGGATTCTTCTGCTTCCAGAAAGTTTGTCTGGTCTCAGAATGTCTGAAGCCTGCTTTGTCTGAGAGTCTCTCATCTGCCTTTATTGTTTATTCTAGAGAATCTGGCCAGTTTCAGAGACTTCTTCAAGTTATTTTGAGTTGTTTATTTTCTGTCTTAAAGTGCTTCCCTTCCCTGCAGACTACAATGTGTCAATTCTGGAGGAAACTGCTACTCAATGCTATTGTAATAAATGACTCTGCAAAAAGACAAGAGTTTTAAGAATGTTTTATAAAAGGGAAATGACTTAAAAGAAAGAAAACACAAAGAAGGCTCAGCACTCTAAACTTATATATTTAGATTTTGAAAATGCATTTATACATAAAAAGAGAAACATTAAAATGTGCTATATATTGTATAGAAAATAACTGTCTTATGGAAATATTTTTTTATTTAAATTTGAAACAAGGTTGTTTTACATGTCAATCTCAGTTCCCTCACCCTCCCATCCTCCTCTATCACCCCCCACCAAACCCCATCCCATCCCCTTTCTGCTACCCAGGGAGGGTGTGGCCTTCCATGGGGAATCTTCAAAGTCTCTCTTATCATTTGGGGCATGGTTTAGGCCCTCCCACATGTGTCTAGGCTGAGAGGGTATCCCTCTATGTGGGATGGGCTCCCAGAGTCCATTCATATACTAGGGATAAATAGTGATCCACTATCAGAGGTCTCATAGACTGCCCAGTCCTCTTAACTGACACCCACATTCAGGGGATATGGGTGGGTTCTATGCTGGTTTCCCAGCTATTAGACAGTTTTGATGTCTGAAATATAGATTGTATCAGTTCACAATCTATTTTTATCGCCATCTAGAACTGTGATTCTTATACTAACACAAGTGTTTGGAGAGCTTCAGAGTAAACCTGTGGCTGACGTCATTGACAAATTGTGAAGTCTAAATATTTGGGAGAAAAACTTAAGGATTACGGCTTCTTGGAAGCTCTCCATCTTGATCAAACATAAAGCTGATGTGGGCCTAAAAAACTCAGGTGCCCTCTGCATTTGGAAATATGAAGAGATGATATTTTAGAAAAAAAGTTGGCACATATCTGTAAGTCTTCAAAGATAGCTTTCTTATCTGTGTATCTACAGAAGAGAACAAATAAGTCTCACTATTAACTATTGATCTAAAAGAAAAAAAGACCTATAATAATACAGTCCTATGTATAAATACACACATATAATTTTTCTTTTATATTTAAATTGCAACAAGCTTGTTTTACATGTCAATCCCAGTTTCCTCCCCATCCCCTCTTCCCCTGCCCCACAGCCCCATCCCATCCCCTTTATGCTCCCCAGGGAGGGTGAGGCCTTCTATGGGGGGATTGTCAAAGTCTGTCATATCATTTGGAGAAGGGCCTAGTCCCTCCCCCATGTGTCTAGGCTGAGAGAATATCCTTCTGTGTGGAATGGGCTCCCAAAGTCCATTCATATACTAGGGATAAATACTGATCCACTACCAGAGGCCCCATAAACTGACACCCACTTTTAGAGGTCTGGGTCAGTTCTAGGCTGGTTTCCCAGCTAGAATCAGTCTAGAGTACATGAGCTTCCCCTTGTTCAGGTCAGCAGTTACTGTGGGCTTCTCCAGCTTGGTCTTGACCCCTTTGCTCATCACTCCTCCCTCTCTGTAACTAGATTCCAGGAGTTAGGCTAGTGTTTAGTGTGGGTGTCTGCTTTTGCTTCCATCCGCTACTAAATGAAGGCTCTAGGATGACATATAAGGTAGTCATCAATCTCATTATCTTGGATGGGCATTAAAGGTAACCTCCCCAGTATTGCTTAGATTGTTAGTTGGGGTCATCCTTGTAGATCTCTGGACATTTACCTGGTGTCAGATTTCTCTTAAAACCTATAATGGCTTCCTCTATTATGGTATCTCTTTTCTTGTTCTCCTCTGCTCTTTCCCTGATTCAATCTTCCTGCTCCCTCATGCCCAACTCACCCCTCCTCTTCTCCCATTGTCTTTATCCTAACTCCCTCTCTCCTCCCTTTGTGGTTCAATTTGCTCAGGAGATCTTGTCCCTTTCCCTTTCTTTGGGGGACCATATATGTCTCTCTTAGGGTCATCCTTGTTTCCTAGCTTTTCTGGCAGTGTGACTTGTAGGCTGGTAATCCTTTGCTCTGTCTAAAATCCATATATTAGTGAGTACATACTATGTTTGTCTTTTTGTGACTGGGTTACCTCACTCAGGATGGTTATTTCTAGATTCATCCATTTGCCTTTGACTTTTAGAATTCCATTTTGTTTTTCTGTTGAAAAGTACTCCATTGTGTAAATGGATCACATTTTCTCCGTCCATTCTTCAGTTAAGGGACATTTAGGTTTCTTTCAGGATCTGGCTATTACAAATGATGCTGCTATGACCATGGTTGAACACATATCCTTGTATGGCTAAGAGTGGAATTACTGCATCCTGAGGTAGACTAATTCCCATTTTCCTGAGGAACCACCATACTTATGTCCAAAGTGGCTGTACGAGTTTGCACTTCCACCAGCAGTGGAGGTACTTGCCCCTTTCTCCACATCCTCTCCAGCATGGGCTGTCTTTGGTGCTTTTGATTTTAGCCATTCTGACAGAAGTAAGATGGTATCTCAGAGTTGTTTTGATTTGCATTTCCCTGATGGCTAAAGGATGTTGAGAACTTTTAAAGTATCTTTCAGCCATTTTATATTCCTCTCTTGAGAATTCTCTATTTAGTTTTGTACCCTACCTTTTAATTGTATTATTTGGTGTTTTGGTGACTAGCTTCTTGAGGTCTTTGTATATTTTGGAAATCAGCCCTCTGTAAGATGTGGAGTTGGTGAATATCTTTTCCTATTCTGTGGGCTGCCATCTTGTCTTCCTGACTGTGTTCTTTGCCTTAAAAAAGCTTTTCAGTTTCAGGAGGTCCCATTTATTAATTGTTGATCTCCGTGTTGGTGCTGCTGATGTTATGTTCAGGAAGCAGTCTTCTGTATGAGTTCCTTCAAAGGCACCTCCCATTTTCTTTTCTAAGAGGTTCAGTGTGTCAGGGTTTATGCTGAGGTTTTCGATCCATTTGGACTTAAGTTTTGTCCATGGTAATTGGTATGGATTTATTTGCAGTCTTCTACACACCAGTATCTAGTTATGCCAGCACCATTTGTTCAAGATAATTTCTTTTTGGCATTGTATAAATTTAGCTTGTTTTTTTTCTGTCAAAAATCAGGTGTTTGTAGGGCCACTGATTTTGTTTTTGAGTTACTCTTGTATCCTGCCACTTTGCTAAAGGTGTTTATTAGCTGTAGGAGTTCCCTGGTAGAATTTTTTTGGGTCGCTTATGTAAACTATCATATCATCTGCAAATAGTGGAGGTTTGACTTCTTCTTTCAAATTTGTATCTCCTTCATCTCCTTTTCTTGTCTTATTGCTCTAGCTAGTACCTCAAGTACAATATTGAAGAGATATGGAGAGAGTGGGCAGCCTTGTTCCTGATTTTAGAGGAATTACATTGAGTTTCTCTCTGTTTAGTTTGATGTTGACTGTTAGTTTGCTGCATAAGGCTTTTCTTATGTTTAGGTATCTATTATCCCGGATCTCTCCAAGACCTTTATCATGAAGGGGTTTTGGATTTTGTCAAAGGCTTTCTCAGCATCTACTGAGATGATCATGTACTTTTTCTTTTTCAGTTTGTTTATATGGTGGATTACATTGATGGATTTTCGCATGTTGAACAATCCCTGCATCCCTGCATCCGTGGGATGAAGCCTACTTGGTCATGCTTGATGATTTCTCTGATGTGTTCTTGGATTTGGTTTGCCAATATTTTATTAAGTATTTTTTTGCATCAATATTCACGAGGGATGTTGGTCTGTATTTCTCTTTATTTGTTGTGTCTTTGTGTAGCATGTGGACCAGTGTAATTGTAGCCGCGTAAAAAGGATTTGGCAATGATCCTTCTGCTTCTAGTGTATGGAACACTTTGAGGAGTATTGGTATTAGCTGTTCTTTGAATTTGGCCCTGGGCTTTTTTTGGTTGGGAGACTTGTGATGACTGCTTCAATTTCACTTGGGTTATAGATCTATTTAAATTGCTTATTTGGTCTTGATTTCAGTTTGGTAAGTGATATCTATCCAGAAAATTGTCCATTTCTGCTAAATTTTTGAATTTTGTGGAGCACACGTTTTCAAAGAATGACCTAAAGATTCTCTGTATTTCCTCTGTGTCCATTGTTATGTCTCTCTTTTCATTTCTGATTTTGTTAATTTGCATGTTCTCTTTCTGTCTTTTGTTTAGTTTAGATAAAGGTTTGTCTATCATCTTGATTTTTCTCAAAGAACCTACTCTTTATTACATTGATTCTTTGTAACATTCTTCTAGTTTCTACCGTATTGGTTTCAGCTCTTAAATTGATTATTTCCTGGCATCTACTGCTCTAAGGTTAGTTTGCTTCTTTTTGTTTTAGAGCTTTCAGCTGTGCTGTTAATTTTCTAGTGTGACTACTCTCCAGTGTCTTCATGTGGGCACTTAAGGCTATGAAGTGTCCTCTTACCACTGCTTTCAAAGTGTCCCATAAGTTTGGGTATGTTGTGTCTTCATACTCATTGAATTCTAGGATATTTTTAACTTCTTTATTTCTTCCTTGGCCTAGATATAGTGTACTTGTGCATTGTTCAATTTCCGTGAGTTTGTAGGTTTTCTGCAATTTGTGTTGTTGTTTAATTATAACTTTAAAGCATGGTGGTCTGATAAGATAGAGAATGTTATTCCAATTTTTTTGTACCTATTGTGGTTTACTATATTGCTGAGTGTTACAGCAGGTTTCCCCGCCGGCTGCCGCTGGTTCTGCCGCCATTGTCCTGCAACCACGTGTGCCCCAAATAACACTCAGAGACTCTGTATTTGATACAATCCTGTTGGCCAATTACCATTACTGTTTATGGGCTAGCTCTGTCTTAATTATTAACCCATTTCTACTTATCTAAGTATTTCCACGTGGTCGTCTTATCGGGGAGCCGCGGCAAGTGTCCTCTCTCCTTCCCGGGCTACATCTCGACCCCGCCTTCTACTTCCTCTTTCCTCCTCTTAGTCTCCTAGCCCCGCCTATCTACTTTTCTATTGGCCACAGTGCTTTATTAACCAGTATGAGAAACATATATAAAGAATAACATCTCCCATCAGCTGAGTATGTGGTTGATTTTAGAGAGGGTTCCGTGTGGTGCTGAGAAGAAGGTGTGTTCTTTTGTGTTTGGATGAAATGTTCTATAAATGTCTGTTAAACCCAATTCGGTCTTAACTTCTGTTAGTTCCTTTGTTTCTTTGTTGAGTTTCTGATTGGTGGTCCTGTCTAGTGTTGAGAGTTGGGTGTTGAAGTCTCCAACCATAAGTGTGTGAGGTTTGAGTTTTAGTAATGTTTCTTTTACGAATGTGGGTGCCTTTGTATTTGGGGCATAGATGTTCAGAATTGAGACTTTGTACTGATGGATTTCTCCTGTGATGAATATGAAATTACCTGCTTTATCTCTTTTGATTGATTTTAGTTTAAAGTCTAATTTGTTAGTTATAAGCATTGCTATGCCTGCTTGTTTCTTGGGTCCATTTGATTGGAAAGTCTTTTCTCATACAAGAAAGTATGTTTCTTGTATGCAGCAAAAGGGTAGATTCTGTCTTCTTATCCATTCTTTTAGCCCGGGTTTTCTATAGGCGAGTTGAGACAATTAATATTGAGGGATATCAAAGAGCATTGATTGTTAGTTCTCTTTTGTGTTGGATTTACTCTTGGTGGTGGTATAGTGTGTGAATTCCCTCCCCATTTTCCTTTTGGCTGTTTGTAAAGTGGGATTATCTATGGCCTATTTTTTTATGAGTGTAGTTACTT
The DNA here is from genome assembly GCA_030556225.1 of Cricetiscus sungorus. NCBI lineage: Eukaryota > Metazoa > Chordata > Mammalia > Rodentia > Cricetidae > Cricetiscus > Cricetiscus sungorus. The sequence goes on along the minus strand of JANBXA010000731.1, from coordinate 12,854,414 downwards.
TCCTTAGAATGGAGTTTTCCTTCCAGGAACTATTGTATGGCTGGATTAGTTGATGTGTACTGTTTAAGTCTGGTTTTGTCATAGACTATCTTGGTTTCTCCATCAATACTGATTGAAAGCTTTGTTGGGTATAGTAGCCTGGGCGGGCATCCGTGATCTATTAGTGTTGGCAGAATATCTATCCAGGACCTTCTGGCCTTGAGAATTTCCATGGAGAAGTCAAGTGTAATTCTGAATAGTTTGCCTTTATATGTTACTTGGCCTTTTTCCTTTGCTGCTCTTAATATTCTTTCTTTATTCTGTATGTTTGGTGTTTTGATTATTATGTGGCAAGAGGACTTTGTTTTGTGGTTCACTCTATTTGGTGTTCTGTAAGCTTCTTGTACTTCATTGACATGCCTTTTTTTTTTTAGTTTGGGAAAGTTTTCTTCTATGATTTTGTTGAATATGTTTTCTGCACCTTTGAGTTGGGTTTCTTCATTTTCTTCTATACCTATTATTCTTATGTTTGGCCTTTTCACTGTGTCCCATATTTCCTGGATATTTTGTGTCAGGGATTTGTTGGACTTAAGACTTTCTTTGCTCGATGAATCTATTTCTCCTAATGTATCTTCAATGCCAGAGATTCTCTCTTCCATCTTTTATATACTGTTGGTTATGCTTGCATCTGCAGTTCCTGATCATTTGCCTAACTCTTTTATTTCCAGCATTCCCTCAGACTGTGTTTTTTTTTTTTAACATTTATTTATTTTATGCTGGACATAATTATACACACCTTTTTTAAAAAATGAAAACAAACATTTATAAACAATATTTGGGGATTTGGGCGTCATTCATTCCAAACTGCTTCCTGCTGGTAGGGGGCGCTGTCATGGGGGAATCCTAAGAAGATGCAGAAATCCTGGCTGTAGTGGTCTGCAAGGCTGCATTTTCCCATTGATGTTGCTTCAGGGGGGTCTTGCTCGATCAAACCACATTAGTATGGAAGGAATCCACAGCTTTTCATTTTCTGTGGAAACAAAATTATAAATCCTTTTCCCCAGTAACTTGTCCTTAATTTGTTTTTTAAATTGTCTCTATTTCAGCTTTCATACCTTGCTCTGTTTGAATTGTTTCTTGTAAGTTTTGGTTTGTCGTTTTCTCCATTTCTTGAATATTTTTCCCATTCCTTTAAGGGATTTTCTCATTACCTCTTTGAGGGTCTTGTCATTGTCATAAAGTTGTTTTTAGGGGCATTCTCTTCTGCTTCAACTGTATTGGGATGTTCAAGTCTTGCTGGTGTGGTGTCCCTAGACTCATGTGGCATCACATTAATCTTTCTGTTGTTGACTGAATTCTTATACTACCATCCACCCGTCTCTTCTTCCATTGTGTACTGGTAGGGTCTCTCCCTCTTCTGGTGGGTATGGGACCAAGGTTCTCTTCTAGTATGTGCAAGCCATTTCAATAATCTGATGGTTCACCTACTCTAGTGAGTGGTGGTGGGACTCCTCAAGTGGTTGGATGCTGGACTGGGATGCTGGCAGACTCCATATGAGCTGGTACGCTAGGGCAGGATTCTCCCAACGCAGTCCTCAGCATTCAGGATACTCAGAGCAGGGCACTGGAAGGCACGCTGGAAACAGGCCCACACTTACTCCCTCCTGTGATTAGAGGTAGGACAAGGACCCTGGCAACCTCCAGGTGGCCAGACTGCTAGGGTGGGCTCCCCTGCACACAGTCCTAATCCCTCAGTCCTCAGGATACACTGAGCAGGTCACTGGAAGGCAGGCCGGAAACAGGCCTACACTTACTCCCTCTCTTGGTTTTGTAGAAATATTTCTGACAACAAGCTCACTATTCAGTTATTTATCTGAAAATAACTTTGAAACTATTTTATTTTATATGTATGAGGGTTTCTCCTGCACATATCTATGTGTACCATGTCCATGCTCAGTGCCCTCTGAGGTCAAAAGGAGGATCCTCTGAGGCTGGAGTTACAAACAGCTGTGAGCCACCATGTGGGTGCTGGGAATTGAACCAGGATTCCCTATAAGATCAAATGCTTAAGTACTGGGTTCTTGAACAGCAAGCCCGAATAAAGCCTTCCCCCTGTAACTGGATTCTTGCGAGGCTATTAACATATCAATGAAAAATGTAACTAAAACAGATGAGTTACTACTTTTTCTAAATACAAGCATATTACAGTTCCTTATGAACATAAATTAAAACAGTCATTCTCAACCTTCCTAATGCTGAGAATCTTTTTTTTTTCATTAATTCTCTTACATTTTATTTTACATACCAACATGTTTGGGACTCTTCTTATTATCAATCAATTTTGTTCATTTATTTTACATCCTGACTTCAGTTTCCTCTCCCTCCTGCCCTCCCGTTCCCTCCTCCCACCAATCCAATCGTAAGTGTTGGTCTTTCTGAGTCTGTGTACTTTACTCAGGATGATTTTATCCAGTTCCATCCATTTGTCTACAAATTTCCGCTGTCTTTGTTTTGAAGAGCTGGGTGGTACTACAATGTGTAAATGTACCATATTTTCTTTATCCATTCTTCAGCTGAGGGGCATCTAGGATGATGTCCAGGTTTTGGTTACTATGAATATAGCTGATATGAACATAATTGAGCAAGCATCCTTGTGGTATGACTGAGTATCCTTTGGGTATATGTTCAAAATTGGTACAGCTGGGTCTTGAGGTAGATAAATTCCCAATTTCCTGAAAACAATGATTTTCAAAGTGACTGTAAAAGTTTGCATGCCCATGAGCAGTAGAGGAATGCTCCCTTTATTGTACACCCTCTCCAGCGTAAGTGGAGATTCTAATACAATTCCTTATGCTGTGGTGAATTCCAAACATAAAATTGTTTTTTTGCTACTTTACAACTTTAACTTTGCTGCTGAGATGAACCACAATGTAAATATTTGATATTAATGATACCCAATACGTGTCTCCTGTGAAAATGTCATTAGGGTTGTAACCCACAGGTTGAGAACCATTGCTTTAAAGCATTGGCCTTGACTTATGTATGCTGGTTAAAAACGATGTCCTCCTGAAATATAAATAAACTACTTAATGAAAAGAAACAGTAAGCAGAAACCTTAAGAACTATAGTATGGCCCTTTAGGTGATACAGAAAATACTAATGTGTCATTTATCATTCCTTAATTTCTACTCCTCTTATCACTATTTGGATAATTTCCTCAAAATTCTTACAATATTTAATTCAAAGTACTAAATGTCATAACTTCAGGAAACCTTACTTTTTATATCTGTGTTGCTTTGATCTTTTGTAGCAAAATGCTCCACATCATGGTTAATACTACAAATACTTGATTCTTAAAATCTTGGTACCTGGTAAACCATGAACCAAGTAAGAAAAAGCCAATGCCCGGAACTGGTATAAAGCTGAAATTGGATTGTGTCCTCACACATGGAAAACAAAGTGAAAAGCAAGATTTCTAACCCCTTTCCTTCTAAAAGCCATCAATAGGCTACACCTGCATTACTTCCAAAAAAATCTTGTCCCATTTACATTGTTATGGTGGAAATCAGAGTTCAACATCTCAGTTTTACAGAGAAGGAGGCCATATTCTGTCCCCAACAGAAACTTTGACATGGCTCTAAAGGCAAGTATCTGAGACCTTGGTACAAATAAAATTTCATTTTATTCTTTGAAGAAAATACTATAATTTTCCCCTTTAACTTAGAAAATGTGGGTTCACAAAGGTGGAACATTGACTACTGCCATTTACTAATAAGAAAAGAATTAGGTATTCTCTTATTGTGGATACATGAAATATCCTCCAGTCCCAGTAAAAACAAGAGATGCATTTACCTATTACTAGTTCACATAATTAAAGTTATTGCTGACAGTGGAGTAATGCAGTCAGAAGTTCCTGGAATGGGGAATCTATTCTGTCATGTGCTCCCTTTCTTATTTTCCATCCCTTTTATTTCAGCAAAGATCCTCAATGGAAAAAAGGCCAAAAGAGGGTTTGCATGCAAAATTCCCATCAGAGATACATCTAAAAGCAGCTTGCTCCTGAAATTAATTGAACAGAACAATTCTTTGATAGTGGGCTCTTAATTAGTGACTAGTGGCAAAAGGCAAAAGATGTAATTACTAGTTTTTTGTTTAAAGAATTATGGATGTAATGTAATTCATATATATATGAATATATATATGAATATATATATGTTCCCAAAGTAATTTTAGTTTTGATTAGTTGGATTCATTAAATAAAATATTGTATATGCAGGGCTGCTCCTTGGCTCAGGGTACATATACAATTAATTAGTCACCTTGCAAATGCATCCTATAGATTCAGAGATAATGAACTAAACAGAAATTTCCACTTCCCTGGTAGTAGCAACTAAAACCTCTAGATGATTTATAATTTGCAAATGTATGCTTTTAGCAAGAAATGAGAATTTACTTCTATTTGCAAGTGAGAATTTAAGAAAACCTTGAAATGTCTATGTGCTGATAAATATTACTTGACATGTTTTAGTTAATGGTCAATGTTCCAGCTAAAAGAGGCTTATTGTAATGGCCTTCGTAGTCTTTTTCTGTGCTTTTCCTGTGGGTCTTCCGAACAAAGAAGACAAAGCTCAAGTGAGGTATTTTTATGTGTGTGCTAATTAGTATGTGGCTGAACAACAGCAGCATGCGGCTAGCAATAGATGTTAGTGCCCCAGCCACTTTCCCAAACATTAATAAGCATTTTAATATTTTATAAGGCAAGCTCTAAATTTTCGAAAATAAATCTGAACTCTATTATTACCCAAATGGGAGAGGGAGAGAGAGAGAGAGAGGGAGAGAGAGAGAGGGAGAGAGAGAGAGAGAGAGAGAGAGAGAGAGAGAGAGAGAGAGAGAGAGGGGGGGGCAATATGAACTCCTGTGTAGCTGCAGCTGCATACCTAACCCGGGAAATCATAATCTCTAACTGTGAGGCTCAAGTGAATGCTGGGGGGTTTTGGAAAGCTGATGTGACACGGATGTATGTGTACACTGTTGGAAAGGATAAAGGTTCATGCTCTGTTCTGCTCACCAGTGTATCAAAGATAAGCAATGGCAGGGGCTCTCTGAGGATCAGGAGAGAGCTGACTAATTCTGTGCTTTAATCCATCACGTGTCAGGGTTTTCTCTGAGCCTTTACACTCTATCGCTGTTTCAATCATATCTGACACATGCCGGGAAGGAGGGTAATCCATGGACAGGAAACTATTTCAACATGCGTTTGTTTCTAAGTGGCTGGAGAGAGTGGAGTCCGATGACGGCGTTTTGCTCCTCTTTGTGTTTTCATGCTCTATGCAAAGATATGCTCAAATCCCTGTGGGTTTCATTTGCAACTGATAGGCTGGAAATGAATATTTAAGTGTTTGCATGAGTATCTGTGTACCCACACTCACCTCCACACAAGTGACTCCCTGAAGCAGAAGGCAAGGCTCTTCCACAACCTTGTAATGTGCGATAACAGCCGTGAAAAATGAAGTTCATTGATCTTACCTACTTCTACTGGATCTAAAAGAAAAGCTATCCTTTGATGCTTAAAAATAGAAAATAATATTCCAGCGAACAAGTTTAGACATGAAAATTAAGAGTGTATTTAAAATTTTTATATACCCTTTGATTCTTTTTGTATTAATATATAATTATGTAGTGTATAAAGTGTAGCATGTACTCTAAAACTATGTACCGTGTACTATAAAGTGTATTGTGGTTTACATTTGTTCCCCACTTAACATGTGTAAGACATAATAACTATGAAGGTTATTTATAGTCAGTTTTCCAGGTACCTCACTGTCATTGCTCTGCACACGGCATAATTCCCATCTTTATTCAGAACCAACCAACCAATATTCCTCCATCTCTGACTCCCTCCCTCCCTCCCTCCTCCCTTCCTCCCTCCCTCCTCCCTCCCACCCTCCTTCACTCCCTCCCTCCAGCTTTCCTTCCCTCCCTCCTGCCACTCATTACTCCCCTCCTATATTTCTTCTTTTCTTCTTTCTTTTAAGAAAGGGCCTCACTCTGTAGTCCAGGCTGGCCTAGAACTGGTAATCCTGCCTAAGCCTTTCAAATGCTGTCTAATCTCAACATTATGTCATTGTACCTGGCTCACAAGTAATCTTTCTGAGAACCTCTCTGTAATACATACTGAATGACAAGGGGGACTGACTCTGTGAGCCCCTTTGAGAAGGCTGAACTGGCATTGACTGTTACCTAGAGGCAAGGCTATAGTTCAGGGACTGGCTATTCTCTGTATATCTCTCCATTGATGGCTTGGACTTCCTAACACATGGCATTTGGAATCTACTAGTGACAGTCATGATTAAAAGAATAAGATGCAAATTTCTTAAGACACAAGGCCAAAGTCCAAATCAAGGTCATTTCTTCAGTATTCTCCTATAACTTGTGAAATAGTTCTACAACCATTTCCATCTATGTTCTTCACAGCTTATCATTGTACAGAATCTCCTAATTGTATTTCAGTGTCATGAATGTCAGACATTTTAAAATTGTTTTTAATTTTTAATTTTTCCTCATTGTTATGTTTCTAAAATTTCACATTGTTTATATGCAAGTATTCCCAGTATTCTCTACACATGTAAGTAGGCTTATTTATTTTGCTTATTTACATAGCACAGAAGCCACATTTGTGTGGTATTTAATTCACACAAGTCCCTGGCCTCAGACTATGTAAAGAATTTTACTTCCTTGATTAGAAAGACTTCCTTAGATTCTCTAATTAGAATACTCTTTCCAAAATTCATGTACATCACTGATTATCTTTCTACAATAAACAGAGTTTTATATAACAGTTTAAGGGAAATACAATTACAACTATACTCAGCATGGAATAAAGTGGAAGTGTGAATTAGAGAAAGAAGTCACACATGGAGAACATTATGTGTATTCTCTTACACAGTTATTTGACTTTTAAAAATACTTTAAAATATAAACTGTAATCTTTGAGGACACATAATTAGGTACTATGACTAGGGTGAGAGAAGAAATCTTATCAAAGTACTAGCTAATAGTAATAGTCTGTATTTATCACTATTTATAGTCTTTATAGGCAAATTAATGTTGAAATCTAAGACAAATATGTTCACTTGTTTGTTTGTTTGTTGGTTGGTTGGTTTGTTTTGAAATATTGATTCTCTTTGTAGCCCTGGCTGGTCTAGAATTCCCAGAGATCTTCCTGAATCTGCCTCTGGAGTGCTGGGATTAAAGGAACCAGCCATCATGCCTGGCTAAGTCCATTTGCCTTTTTGTTTCTTTTTATTTTTTCTGTTAGGAAATGGTTATTTTACCCTACACATAATGTATCCAGATGAAGGTTTTCCCTTCTTTTACTCCTCCCAGTTTCCTCTGCACTTCCCTCCCATATGGATTCACTCCCTATCTGTCTGTAATTAGAAAACAAATGGGCTTCTAAGGGAAAATAATAAAACAAAATGTACTAAGTTAAGATAAAAGTTAACACATCAGAATTGTACAAAAACAAACAGAAGGAAAAGAGCACAAGAGAAAGTCCAAGAATCAAAGACTCACTAATTTTTACACAAAGGAATCCTATGAAAACACTACCTGTACACTTTAATGTATACGCAGTGGGCCTGCTTCAAACCCATGCTTGTTGCCTCAGTCTCTACGAGTTCATAGCTGCTTTGATCATGCTGGTTTAGAGGGCCTTGCTTTCTTGGTGCTCTCTGTTCCCTCTGACTTTACAGTCTTTCTGCCTCTTCTTCTTTGGGATTCCCTGTGCCCTGTGATGAAGGATATGATGGAGACATCCCATTTAGGGATGAATGTTCCAAGATCTCTCACTGTCTGCATAATGTCTGTCTGTGGGTCTCTGTATTTGTGCCCATCTGCTGCAGGAGGAAGCTCCTCTGATGACTGATCCAGGCACGATTCTATGATTACATCAGAATGTCATTAGGATTCATTTTATTGCTAAGTTTTTGTTTTGTTTTAGAAAGTAGTATTTGGGTTTAGCCTAGGTCCTCAGAGTATCTAGTCTCAGGTTCTTGGTCCCTCAAGCAGTGTCAGAAATGGTTTCCTGCTTGTGGAGTGGGCCTTAATTAAGTCTGATATTGCTGGTTACTCTTGCAAGTTTAGTGCTACCATTGGTCTTGTGTATCTTGCCTCATAGATCAAAAGCTTTTGTCTAGGTTGGTGTTTCTGTTTCTCTTTTGGTATTATGCAGAGTACCTTCCTGTACCAAAGACACTAGATCATACAGGTAAAGGCTCTAAGTAGGCACTAGCTTGACTTCTCTTTGTTAAATGAGTTGTATAGGTATTGTCTTCAGCAATGGAGCTTTGCTTTTTGGTTAGCAACCTGTAGTCTTGGCAATAGCCTGGGCTATTTGGGGATTCCCATGGGAACCTTTTGGCCAACAACTCAATTAATTATAAGCCAGTCATTGAACTGGAAGCTTTATTTAGTGACAATTGATGGCCTGTTGGGACTCTATCTCCCCCATTATTTGGAAATTTCATTTAGATAACATTCATGTATGTATATATTTTAGGAATCTTCTGCTGTATTAGGTTTCCATATTACCTCTTCAATGGCCCTTGATTTAGCTGTCTTTCCCTGTGTCCCCTCCCTCCCCTGCCCTCATTGACCCTCCTGTTCCAGTTGCCTTTTTTAATCTGCAACTATATATTCTATTTCCTGTTGCTAACTAGATCTATCCCCGACCCCCAAACCCTGAGTCCCTTACTCTATACCTAATATCTGCAGTTCGATGGATTGTCCCTTGGTTTTAAACTGACATAACAACTAGTAAACACATATAAGCAAATAGATACCATATTTCTCTTTCTGGGCCTGGGATACCTCACTCAGGATGATATACTTTTTTTTTTCTAGATCCATCCATTTATCTGTGAATTTTACCTTTGTAACAGCTGAGTAATATTTCATTATGTAAATGTATTACATTTTCTTTATCTATTTTTCTATTGAGGGACACCTAGATTGCTTTCAGTTTGACTATTATAAATAGAGCAGCAATGAGCATGTTTGAGCAAGTGGTAGGCTGAGGCATCCTGTGAGTATTTGCCTAAGAGTGATATAGTGGGATTTTGAGGTAGATCCATTTCAGTTTCCTGCCACAGTAATTTTCACACTGACTGTAAAAGGTTATGCCCCTACCATCAATGAATGAGTATTTCCCCTTACTCCACATACTTGCAGGCATGAGCTGTCACTTGTATTGTTGGTAGTAGCCATTCTGATGCATTTAAGATGAACTGTAAAAGTAGTCTTAATTTTCATTTTCCTGATGGCTAAGGATGTTGAGAATTGCTTTAAGTGTTTCTCAGACATTTGAGTTTTCCCTTTTGATAATTCTCTGCTTATATCTGTGCTGCATTTTAAATTGTATTATTTGTTCTCTTGGTATCTAGTTTCTTGGGTTCTTTATGTTTTTGGAATCAGCCTTCTACTGGATGTGTAGTTAGTTTTCGTATTTTGTAGGCTGCTGCTTTGTCTGACTGATGATGTTTTTTGCTGTGTGGAAGCTTTCAAGTTTCATAAGACCTTTTCTTTTAACCACTGACAAATCAAATGAGGACAAATGAAATTGCAAATTGAATGCTAAAAATATGCTTTATTACATTATGCCTAACATGGCAGGATACATTTTCTATAAAATTATACAATGAACATTATGAAAACTATACACTCACATACTATAAATTGTGAACTAATATCAAAAGCCTGAACAATACAAATATAATCTTTGGGTTGTGATGCACTTACACATGGTATAAATTCATATAGCAAGTGTATATTTAGGTATAATCACACAGAATAATGAAAGCCATGAATTATTTTAAGGTAAATAATACTGAAAACAAAATTAAATGTATATATTTATAGTCACAATATATACCCCTGGAAAAGCCACAAGAAAAAGTTTTGACTTTTAAATATTTGTAATTGAAAAAAAATTAACTACAGAAATTAAGGGAAATGTTAGAAAGCAGCTAAAGAATTACTTAAGGAGGAAATAAAACAAAAGAGATATCAATATAAAAATTTTTAATGGACTTTGCTTTAAAAACACATAGTTAATAAGTCTCTAGGTATTTAAGAAAGAAGAAAAGGGAGGAGAAGGAGACCCGAAGAGAGGTAGTGTGAAGACAGAGTAGAAGGAAAATGTATAATTAGAAATGCTAAGCATGTCAATTGGATATCAAGAGGAAATTTGTAAGCAACTTTAGCAAAGAATATAACATTTGGAAAAATGAGCATATTCCTTAGAAATAAATAGACCAGAAAACAGAAATAGAATAGCTCCCAATCTTTAAGAGATAGAACAAACACAAGTGAAAATCCCCCCTCCCTCTCCTCTTTTCTCCTCTCTCCCTTCCCCTCCCTCCCTCCTTCCCTCCTTCTCTCCTTTCCCCCTGTCTTCACTTCTCTATATCTCTTTCCCTTTCTTTCCATTTAGGAAAATACTCTCAAAGCAAGAAAAACAAACTTAATGAAATAAAAGTCAGCTGTAATATTATGAAACCTAAAAGCTATTTTACAATAAATAGCACAGCAATAGGGTGTGATGCCTCCCTGTGGCACAAGTGTTTACAAACCACACATGGCAGGAGGTCAGTATGCAAAATATGTAACACATCTTTCAAAGAAAACCATGAAAATGGTCCATATGTACATGGAAAAAATTTCAATATCACGATCATCAAGGAGAATATTAAATCATAATGTCAGATCACCTCATCCTCCTAAGAGCGGCAGTCATGAAGAATAATGATGGAAAGTTCTGGAGAAATAAAGAGAAAGTGGAATGATTTAGAATAAATAGATGTTTTAAAAATAATTATTAAAAATTAGTGCTGATTGAGTAATGTGTGCATGTGTTTAAAACTCAAAGCATTATACATTATTGGACTTAGAACCTCTGATATTTATTAGTTACATCTGTACCTTCCCAGTGATGCACACACATCACTATGGGGAGACTCATAATTTTTTTCCCACTTACCCTTCTCATTAAAAGCCTACTCTGAAGGCTGTGCTGAATTTCTCACTCTTTGTCTGGCAGTGAGTCCTAGAATTCACTTATGGAAACACCTATGTGGTTTCTCCACTTATATTTATAGCTATATGAGTATTCAACAGTTTTTAGTCACTGATATTTAGGTATTTTAATTCTACATTTTGAAGCATAAGGAAGTGGAAGCTGAGGTAAAGATGATGATGCGAAGTCTCACCATAGTTCTTAGCTCTCCTAATATTTGATGCATAGGAAGTGCCAGGCTGTTAGCCAACAAAGTTCAAAAGAAATGATGTCCAAGAACAGGATGAGAAAAATCATCATCCAGTGGTTTCTGAATCTGCTGTTGGCACACTCTTCATGGCACAAGAGTAGGCAGGAATGGAAAATAGTTGCAGAATGGACAGTTTAGACAGACTGGGAAGGCTGGGTGTAGAAAGCCAAACATGACCCTTGAGAATAGTCTCAGTTGAACTGAAAAATGATCTTAGGAAATGTTTTCTCCCAGTAGACAAAATATTGCAGAGCAGGATATAGCCCTGGTTATGTGATTTTACTGTTTAAAGCTATTCAGGGCTGAAATGTATAATAGCTAACTTGGGAGAATGCTTGCTTGCAGCATGAATATTGTCCTGGGTTTGATCTCAAAAAATAAATAAAGCAGGAATGGTGGGATATTCCTATAATTCTAGAAATTGGGATATGGAAAAGTTCAAGGTTATAGTGAGATCCTGTCTCAAAAACTATACATATATCAACAAAGATATTCAAAAGAGGTTTGAAGCTAAGATTGAGGACACTCATTTTCTTAGAAGATTTGCATTTATTTTCAAGTCTTCTTTTTTGATTCTCAGCACCACAATGAAGATGACAGTTTACGTGTATAGAGAACAAGGTCTAATATTGAAGCTGTAGCATGGATAAATGGGGCAGTGTCAAGGAGAAGTCACTTTCGAAACTTCAGAGAAAATTAACGTCTGTACTAGAAATATACCCATGATCAACAGGATGGTATTCAGAAGTTACAAGTTGCTGGGAAAATATACAATATCAAAGTAGAGGAGAATGGAATATAGCAGTGTCAGACAGATGAAGTACACAGTCAGGAAAATATACTGTCTAAGAAAGGAAAAAACTTTCCAAGTGTGTTCTGAGCTATAAAGAACTTAATAAAAATACAAAATCAATAAAACAACAGGTCAAAGACAAGGCACTAAAAGAGAATAAAATGAAAGGGGAAATTTCAGAGCTAGTAAAACAAATCAAGTTCAAAACATCAACATTAATAGCTCTAATAAATAAATTAGAAACAAGACGAGACCAGAAAGAGAGAAGAAAATATTGAATTTCAGCCCTGGGGGAAAAGTTAGGATGATAAATTCAATAAAGAAATATAAACATAGAGACTTAAAAATTATAGTAGATGAGCAATTCAGAGGCTAAAGATGATCTAATATAAGGACAATTGCTATCCTTGGAGGAGAATCTCTATTTAATGGAGGAGAAAAACTATTGAGAAACATAAAATGAGGAAATGTCTAACAAATTTAGACAGATGAAAACATATATTCTAACCAAATTCCTGGTACAGAACCCAGCACTCTTCAGACATATAAGAAAGGAAAACACTTTCTCCTGTAGTGGGAGGTTTGAAGAAATCTTGAATATCAGCAAGCTCTTCATAACAGCTTTAAATGCAATCTGGAAAGTATTTAAAATTCTGAGAGGAAACCAAAACGATCTAAGAATGCTTATTCAGCCGAGATGTCATTTATTCTAGAAATGACCTTTGGCAGATGCCTTACCCTAAAAAGAACTCAAGAACAGACAATGATTCTTATAATGTTTCCTTTACCTACCATTTTTTAAGCTTTTGAATTTTTAATTATCTATTTTGTGTGTGTGTGTGTGTGTGTGTGTGTGTGTGTGTGTGTGTGTGTACATACGTTGAAGGCAGTATGTTGGGAGTGAGTTGTCTCCTCCATCGTGTGTGTTCCAGGGATCGAACTCAGGTTGTTATACTTGACGGCAGGTGCCTTTACATTTTCATTTTTTCTTGATAGGGCTTTTGGATGAAACGCAAGTAACCAGTGAGTGAAATGTGAGAAAGGAGCGAGGGGTAGAAACAGATTTGCAGTAAGTTTGGTAGACAAAATTCTACCACAGTCCCAGTAGTCCCATCACCTGGTTTGTCTACTACATTCAATCTCCTGCTATGAGGTGTTGATGTCACTGTTAAATACAATCCTATATTTCTTCCTTGATTGAGTTACTATGTTTATGTACTTTCTATTACTATAACAAATGCCTAAGATAATGAGGCAACATTATAAAGAGAAAAGGTGCATTTTGGCTCACAGTTTTAGAGGTATCAGCGCAAGATTAGTTGACTGTGTTACTGGGAGAGGAGAGAGAGAGGGGGGGGAAGGAGGGAGGGAGGGAGGGAGAGAGAGACAGAGAGACAGAGAGACAGAGAGACAGAGACAGAGAATTGCAGGATAGCACTATCCTCTGTTCCTCAAAGACCTCAGGTTGTTACATCCTAAAAGTTCCAACCCCTCTCAGTTGTACTATTGTTTGGAAACTAAGACTTTAGTACACAGGCCATTGGATAACTTGTCCAAGCTGTAACAGTTTCCAACTGGTGACTTCATCATGCAGAAAGTTCCTGTTTATCACAGTGTAAAGTTTCAGAGAGGTACTCTCTGATTGGCTGAAAGCTGTGATGCTATATGCCCTTGGAGAGGAATGCATACTCTGTGTGACTGTTAGCAACACATGGGGACCTTGGTTCTCCAATCATGAATCAGTGAATTCCACTGGTCATATGGCAAGATTGGAAAGTTCCTGCTCCAGTTCAAGACAGAATTCATTCATTCAGCGCTAAATCCTAATCTTCAGAGATCCTGAAATGAATCAACAGCTGCAAACCATTACTATTTACCGCACTCACAGAAAATAGTAATTGTGCACTAAACATGTTCTGTAGTTAAATTCATTTTGATTTGTTGCAGCCATTAGAAGGAAAACCATAAGCTTTTAAGTGGTACATGTTGGAAATTTGTTCAGATATTTTTTTGTTTTCCTACAAAGTAACATTGTGAAGAGACAGATATTATATTGATTTTCTTAATGTCTATAGTATATAAAAATCATACTGTGAAAGATAAATGGTTATAGTAATTATTAAAATAAAATATTTATATATTAGTATTTTAAAAGTATAAATATACAGATAATTGGAATGTAGTTGAAATACACATAGGAAGGAAAGAATTTAACTTTAAAGAGAGATAAATATTCAAAACTATCATAATAAACTTTGGCTGAAATATAATGCTATGAAAATTTTAGTATTTACATAATATCATTGTTAGTATAGATGAAATACTTGGGTTTATTACATGTGGATGAAGCATTTGGATTAATCACAAATTGATGAAGTATTCAGGTTTATCATACATAGATGTATTACTCAGGCTTTTGTGGATACAGACTCCAAAATAAAGAAATGAACAGATACTAATCACTAAGAGAAGATTCATGAAGCCAATGACTGGCAATCTCTCATAAAATACCCTTTCTGTACATGGATCACTTTCAGCATCTCTTAGGAAAACTTCATGATTTAAACAAAAAGTAGAAACTGTGGTGTGAAAAGTAGAAACAAGGCTGTGATTCTGTGCTTTTGGTCTTTACTCCTCTGGTTTGTCATTCCACGGGAAAATACAAAGTCACAATCCCAAACAAAGCTGGGGAATGTTAGGTCTGTGGACAGAAAAAATAATTTAATTTTGTGTCACATGATAGGATTTTCCTGGGGAGTTGCAGAACTGCATGCACATGCTTCTGTCACATGATACAAAATGATGTTTTATTGGTGTAACTAGCAGCAGAAAGGATGGGGGGCTACGTACAGTACAGAGGAGATGCTGAAGGAACCCCAGGGTACAGGCAAATCAAGAGGCTTCTTTTCCTTTTCTAAGGCACATTTGTGAGAAAAAAAGAAGAAAAGGGGGAATCGAGGAGACATTAAAAAATATTTCAGCAAAACCCTGAAGTAGTAAAAGTTATATTTGAGGAAGAGAGCGAACAGAGGTTGAGCGGAATACATTGGTTCATAGTAAAGGTCATGTGTGGAGGTCTTGAGTATAGTGTGGTCCAATTTGCAGTGTAATTAAAAAAAATCAAAGGTGAGAGAAATAGGTAGGAAGTGAGGTAAACAAGGCTCTGGGGACCGCAATGCAGTACTGAGTGTTGATGTAAGTATAGTGAAGAAAGCTGCTGAATTGTTCTGAGTGGCATGGTGCCAAAGCCTGGTTCATTGTCAAGTCCTCTTTGTGAAGAATAGAGCATGCGATTGGAAGAACAGAGAACAGTGTGACATGGTTATTGTACATGAGAGGAAGCCAAAGGGAATAGTGCTTGTGGCGCTAGCAAAATGGGAAAGGGAGGCAGCGTGTATATTTAGATTATAGCTGAAGTAAAATCAATCGGACTGATTTTTAGAACTGATGTAAAAATAGCACTTTTGAGGATTAATCATAATTTCTAGGTTTTTAGAATTGGCATTGTAAACTGGAAGGTTTGGTCAGTTGGGAAGAGGAGGGATGAAGGGATGAAATACATATTTTAGCGCCACAGGACTGGATGATTATGATGATGATGATTTATAGGTGTGTGGAAACACGTGTGGACATCAGAGGGAAACTTTGTGAAAAGTGCGTTCTTTTGGATAGAACAGAACAAGTTACTACATCATGATGCCAATGGACATTTTTTACCCTGTTTGATTTGAAATTCATTGTGGAGAATTGTGTCATTAGGTTTTTAACTACTTAGTGGAATTCATTATTGGCATGACATACACCTGTTGCTTTCCTTTTGTCGTGGTTATAATTTACTCAATAGATTTAGGAAAATTTTGTTGGCCCTTTTCTCATTTAATGGGTTGTCTGCTAAGGATTGACTAGTACAAGTGTGTTGATGCATTTGTGTGTGTAATTGTTCATAATTATTCTTTATTATCTTTTTAATGTTTGTAGAATCAGCAGTCACAATCCTTTCATTCTTGATATTAAAATCTGTTTTATTTTCTTAATTTCTTGATTAGAATTTTGTTGTGGTAATCTTTTAAAGGAGCTGGCTATTGGCCTCATTAATTTTCTTGATGGCTTTGCTCATTTCAATGTTATTAATATTAATTCTTCTACTTTTATTATTTATTTTCTCCTGCTTCATTTAGGCTTATATTAAATCTTCTTTTACTTAGATAATTGGTGTTAATCCCCATCCCAGCACTTCTCTCTTTCTGAATGTCAACTATATTGATTTGGATGGTAGAGCTGTTAGGTCAATTAAATTCTTAATTTTTTTTTTACCTTCTTTATTAAAAGAGGCAGGGATGCAGATGTGATTGTCTATTTTTCCTTCAGTTTGCATTAGTCTGGTATCTCATATTTTTATTCTCTCTTATTAGGCACAGATACAAATTTTGTTGTTATCTCAATCAGTCTTTACCTCCACTATCATTACATCATAATTCTTGTCCCTGATAATATTCTCTGATCTAAAGTCTAATTTGCACAAATTCTTTTATCTTTAGCTTATCGAAGTTCTATATTTAAAGTAGAGATCACAGAGCCAGATGTCAACTCTCTTTTCTGCAGCTCGATTCTCTCTCTTGTGTGATGTGATGTCAGCAGTCACATTCAAAGTGATTACTAAATTCAAATGCTGTCAATGTTTTATATGTTTTTTTCATTTTTTCTCCTTTATAATCCTCCTATTTTTAGTATCAAAATTATATGGTTATATTTATACTTTTTTTTTCTTTTTTTAGTAGTTGTGGCTGATTCTAATTTTTTAAGCTATATTCTAGAATGTAAATTTTAATTGAAATGCATTTTGAAATAACATTATAGCACTTCACATGGAAAGCTATCTTATAAAAGAATACTCCTGGCTCCTCCCAGTTATCTTCAACAATATGCCTGTTACACATGACTCTTCACTCTCAATGTAGTTTACTATTTTGGTTTAAAAACTATTTTAGATATATTAAAATTTAGATAAAGCCTTTCTTGGCTTTTATATATGCCATCTCCAATGTTCTTCTTTTCAAATCGATCATATTTATTCAGCTATTTCATCTTACGCATCAGATGTCCTTGTACCTCTGTTTTCATTAATTCATTTTCCTAAACACCTCTTCTAGAGAATCTACACTGGAAAGCTCTTACAGATCTAATGAAGGATTTATCTGCTAGAATTCTGTTAATGTTGTTATAAGGTGTTGGGGAGAGAAAGTGTTCCACGATCTAGGTAAAGGCAATAGAATTATAGGTCTCCGTGCCCACCTTCAGTAGAATTTCCTGCATTCACATGTGTCTTTTTAGCGGGACAAAAAGGGCAAATGGGCTAGAGATGGATCCATGTCATTTTCCTCAATGAGATGGTACTCTTGTCAGTCTTTTTCTATAATATAGGACACCTTTTTTACTGAGAACACTCTTAACTAATTTCACAGTGGTCCTTCTTTTACTGCCAAAGCTCCAAGAACAGTCTTGTTAACTTTGTAACTTTCTGGTGGTAGCTTTACCACTGTGCCACTTACATGTTTCTAACCAATGAGCTCTTCCTGACTCAGTAAAAGTAGTCCTTCATGTTTTACCAGCTTCTTTTGTTTGTATCCAGTGGTTTCTGTTTCAGGTAAGGTAAAAATTTCCTTCATCTCTTTCTTCATATTTTAGGATGATGACTTGCCAGTGCTCTCTGTTTTCTAATAAATTCTTGCAAAATTATTTATTTGCTATGTGTTCAGCTTTCTGGTTGTGATGGAGTGATGACTACCAAACTGTACATCTCATAGATGAAAGCAGAATTTCTTCCATTTCTCCTGGGTATACATAAAATTATCAAAAGAGAAACGGAGTAGAGAGAAGTTTGGAGGCTGAAGAAACTGTATTTATAGTGCAGCTATACTTGCACATGTGTAATGGATAACAAGACAGATTTAGGTATTCAGAGATAGAATATGTTGCCATGACCATGCTAGGGCCATGACATCATGAAGAACATGACAAATAAGTTCTACCTCTGGGAGTGATGCCATAGTTGAACATGGCTAAAGGTCCTCCTGACACACCAAGCAAGGAAGTCCACAGTTAAAATGTGCAGAATATGTATGGATGTGATTGTGTGTATGTTTGTGTATGTATGTATGTATGTATGTATGTATGTATGTATGTCTGTATGTATGTATGTATGCATGTGTGTGTGTCAGAGTTTAAAAGGGAGATACTGTCATTAAATTATATTTTTACAATGAGATTTGAATGAAGAACATGCATATTGAAGCCTGAATTACTTACAAAATCTTCAGAAAATCCTACTAAAATCCTGTCTATTGCTTATAAATCTAATTTGAGAAGTATAAATCAGCAAATATGGTACACTTTATTATTTATGTGTCAATGATAACATTACAATAGACTGGAGTCACTGAATATGTGTTCTGTGAGCAAAATTCTGAGACATAGTTTTATAAGCTTTCATGTAAATAGTTGATAATTTTATAGCATAAGATCATTCTCTTTAAAAAGAAGAGCTATGATTTCTCCATGTAGCTAATACTCTTAAAAAGACTAAATGAGTTGCCAGTATATATAAGATGTTATAAAACTGTAGCTGCCCCTGGAAAAATAGTCCTACTGTTGTTCCAGGGCAAATTATGCTTCCTAACTGCATTTCCTACTTGGAGGAGAAACAGTTAAGCTACTGCACAGGAATCTTCTTTTGAGACCAGAACCTAATCAGGCATTCTGAGGCGGTAGACCATCAAATACCAGGTAGTAGGTCTAATCGCTTTTATTTCTGCTGTGTGTACTCTGAGTAGAGCTGGGCTTCAGATGACTTTTCTCAATTAAAGTGAAACAACTTAGTCTGGCAACTTGAGTTTCAGAATGATATTCTGAAGTTCCACATCTTAGCGTGAAACTGATGCATCATCATAGAACAAATTCATCATTCGTTAACTCCAAATCAAATCAACATTTCTTTCTAAACCCAGGAGCAATACCTTCCCCAAACTAACAATGTGAATGCTGCTTCAGGCATAACAGCATTATGTCTGAGGAAGCTAAATCTGAAATGTGTGCACTGAGCAGTCTCCTCTGAATTTCAAGTTTAGCTATCACCCCAGTTGGCCAACTGGAGATTACGGCACAGCAGGACAGAACAGGGCAGGAATTAGGAAGTACGATCAGGTGTCATGACTCTGAAGCAGTTTCCTCCATAGCAAATAGAGTAAGTCTGGCAAGGTTGGTGCTGAAGAAATGAGCACATGTGGTTAAGTCATTAATGATACTCTTTTGAACATGTGTTGTGACTTTTCTCTCAGAAATATAGTTTGAATTCTTGTACGTGTGTGTGTGTCTATAGTGAGGCATGGATTTCCCCTTGGATGGTCCTTTCTTCATATTTTAATATGTGTCAGGGTAGTCTCTTTGTGTTTTTACCCTCTTATGAATTTTTCATAAAGGACAATCCATGAATAGTTGCTAATATTTCCATGACTCTTATTTTCTTGTTTTCTTTATCATCTTTCTTCGAGCTTTTTGAGTGCTTTATTCTCACACATAGCTCTCTTTTCACTCCGTAACAGCGAGGAGACACTAACACAAAGACTGTATTTCCTAAGAGATTAAAAAATCTATACAAGTAATTCCTCCATCTAAAAACATAACTCTGACATGAGCTAGATGTTTTTTTTTCACTTTAGATGCACAAGAGATAAAAGACTCTACACAATTCTAAAGAGAGGATTATTAAATTTTTATTAGCCAAAATCAATAGCAGAGGTAACATCCAGAGCCTTGGGGGTGGAGGACATTGCTAATCCACTGGAAAGAAAAGAATTTTTTTATTGAAGAAATATGGCTAAGTAGCATTTTAAACTCATTTGTTATATAATTAGTTCTATAGATAGGGTATAGAGAAAGCAATCCCTTTACTATCTGTCATTCTGACTCTTGGTTGTTATTTGTATGGCCATTGTGCTTTTTTTCTTCAATGTTTTTAATTATTTAAAGTCTTAAAATGTAAGTTAAAGCATTACAATTCAAAAACAAAAATTTACCTTTAAGAAAAACAAAACTTTAAGGAAATGTAAAGCTGCCACCCTGATATTATATTTTTCTTTTTCTTGCATTCCTTGCTCATTAATAAAGGTGTTGTATTTTATCAATCCTATCTTATAAACACATGTCTCAAAAATTAATTAATAAGCTCTGAGTTGGCTTATCAGACAAGGTTTCCCTTATAGAGATAAGGTAAATTACTCAATACATAAACTAGCTGAAATCCCATAATTCAGACAGGCAGCATGAAAGACAAAAATAAAACTTCTGCTTTTATGAAGAGACCAGGAAATATTACCTTCCCAAAATATCTTTAGTTTGAATGCCATTTGGTGTTTAATAGCATGACCTCCATATCAAAGCCTCAACACAGCATTCACAAACACATCTGTGATGCCACTGACCTTTGTTTTACAGCTTTGGGCCTTTGTCAAGTGATCTTGGATAGTCAAAAGGGTTGAAAATCATCTCTCTTCCCAACTTTATTTTGCACAGACTTATCTTTATGATTCTCTATATCATGGTTGCAATATGTTTTGAGTTAGAGAAGTCTGTTTTGAGACATTGTGTAAATCCACAGATACCCTCCTTCAAGCACTGTGGACTGTGCTTAAAGAAGTATCCAGAGACCCAGAGTCTGTCTCCAAGGCTAGGTGGTTTATGTTGTAAAGGAAAATGTGTATCTCACAAAGTACAAATAGGCAAAAATACTTATTAACTAATAAAACATAGTGATAAATGTTACTAATATGTGTTCCTTCAAATGATCTTGGAAATAAAACTTTTTGGATACTTTCCTTGCCAGCCCTGGGTAAAGACAACACTCTTCCTTTAAGTCTCTTTTTCATTTTTCATGGCGGTTTATTTTTATTTTTATGTATGTGTGTTTATCTACATATATGTATGTGTATCTATGGTGCCTCAGAGGCCAGAACAGGACATTGGATCCATGGCCTGCAGTAAAAGATGGTTGTGTGTCAATGTGAGAGTACTGGGAACCAATAAACCTTTGGAAGATCTTAACTTCTTAACTTCAGAAGTGCTCTTAACTGCTGAGACACCTCTCCAGCCCCCTCTTCAAAATTCTCTTACATTGTGGTATGTTATATCATATTTTCAGTCATATCTTAAGAGTTTGAGTTATTTCAAATAAAATATTAATTTAACACCTGTTATAATCCCAAAGACTAGTGAATAAAGAACACACAAAGGCGCACAAATTAACAAGTACACCAGTGTAGGAAATTAGAAACCAACATTGCCACCTGTTCATAAAAGAGCAGACTTATTCACTTATTATTTCCTTATATTCCTCTCAAGAACCTATGAATTGGTGTCTTGGCACACCTTTGGCAGATAAAATTTGAAAGGTTACTATCAAAAGAGTTAAATTGCTCTGTGAAACCTAACAGCCCATGAGCTAATACTCATTCACAGTTTGAGTAATCATGGCTCATGCATCCATTTCAAACATTGCACCTTGGAACAAGGATACATGCAGTCTCCTCAAGTATCAAATAAATAGTCACCAAGGAAATGTATTATATCTTCCTTTACAGAAATTCCAAAGAAGCAGATACTATTGTTATCACAATTTTATGGACCATGAAGTAGATATTTACAAAGATGAGGTAGCTTGTTCTAAGTCATGTAGGTTATAAACATCAAACTGGAATTTTGTTTTGTTTTGTTTTACTTTTTGAGACGGGGTTTCTCTGTGGCTTTGGAGGCTGTAGACCAGGTTGGTCTTGAACTCACAGATATCCGCTTGCCTCTTCCTCCCGAGTGCTGGGATTAAAGGCTTGTGCCAACCCCCAGCCAAACTAACATTTGAATGAGGTTTGTGCTGCCATGTGCGATGGCTGATGTTTTCAGCACTGCAGCGATGGACAGTTCCCTGTGCTTTGTTTCCTTATGGATAGTGAGGAGTCTGCTTTGTCACTCAACATAGAGCCCACGCAGTTTGGCAACGGTGATTTGCTAGGAATGGGTGAGAAGAAAATAGTTAAAGAACAAATAACATAAATAAAATGTTTTTATAGTTTGTGTATAGGAATATGTTGTACACTATAAAAACTGAAATTATGTATGTGTGTATGTATACACATGTATAGATGATAGACACAAGCCATCTTGATTAAAGTTGTCAAAAATATTTTCTAATGATTTTGTAAGAATTACAGTAGTTTTTGAGGGGGACCATTCAAGTTACTTCCTGCCAATAGAAAATATGTTACCATTTTTTTTAAAAGAATTATTTTAGGAAAATTAAACTTAATTATTCTTTCCATTGCCATTTTTCATCAACAAGGCTTAATTAAGACAGGTAAAGGCTTTTATGAAAAGCTAGATGCTTATGTTCTTTGGGAAATTGCATTTTAAGAAATGACAAAGGAGTAAGTAGTTTAGACATTCCTAAGATGTGACCAAAGACAATTTATGCTAAAATTCACTTCATACTATAAATGGAATGTCCATATAAAGTGCTGTACTGCTGAAAGGGAATGGGAAGATGGGAGATAGTTATCTTTGATAACATTTGTTGTATTGTCAATATGATCACAGTATGCTATATTCATGTAGAAGACAACACCTTGTACATGAATATACATGAAAGTCTCAAGCCTTATCATCACACTCTCCAAAATAAAGACCTACTTTCTGTAAACTATTAGAATCATATTCAGATTCTGAAATTTTGAAATTTTGAGATTTTGAAATTTAACAACTGACAACTTTTTAATATAATTTTGTTCTCCTCACCCACATTTTATCAACATGTAACATCCATTTATATGCTGTCACCTAGTCTATTATTTCCTTTCCTTCTTCTCCTCCTCTTTCTTTTCTTCTTCTTCTGTTTTTCAAGACAGGGTTTCTCTGTGTAGCTGTGGAGCCTGTCCTAGAACTAGCCCGTGTAGATCAGGCTGGGCTCAAAATCACAGAGATCCACCTGCCTCTGCTTCCCAAGTGCTGGGATTAAAGGTGTTATTACTACCACTGCCTGGGAGTTTTTTTCTTTTCTTTGAATGAAGCCTTTGCTTCTTGTTGATATATCTTGCTTCTTTTTCACACATCTTCCATGATGTTTTCCCTGTCTGTACTTTAAAGGTGCAATTAGTCAGCTCTTATATTAAATAGTAATGTGTGCTTTATATAATTTAAATTTTTTAGAAAACAAATAATAAGCTGCAATAGAAAGAATACTTAATATACAATGCTATTTTCACTTTACTGTCTATTGTAACATTTCTACCTTTTAGAAACAAATTGCTTTTGTTGCTCAGATAAAATGCCAACACTAAAACAACTTATGAAAAGAAGGGTTTGTTTTGGTTCAGTTTTAGGGTTCCGTCAACTATGGCAGCTAAATCATGACATCAGGAACTTGCAGCAACTGGTAATATTGTGTCTGCAGTC
Source organism: Cricetiscus sungorus (assembly GCA_030556225.1). Taxonomy (NCBI): domain Eukaryota; kingdom Metazoa; phylum Chordata; class Mammalia; order Rodentia; family Cricetidae; genus Cricetiscus; species Cricetiscus sungorus. Next base: position 12,830,825 of record JANBXA010000731.1, on the reverse strand, counting down.
AGGAACAAGAGATCAGCACAGGTAGTTGTTCTGCTAGCCTCCTCTCTTATGCAGTGTCAGAGTCAAGTCCAGAGAATGATGCCACCCTCTTTTAGGGTGAGCTTTCCAATTCAATAACTTAATTAAGATAATCCTTACAGGTAAGCTCCCAAAAGAGCCTAGTATAAATAATCCTCATAGGTATACCAGAAGGCTTATCTCCTTGGTGATTTAAGATCTTGTCAAGTTCACAACACAAAGCTTCAGAATATACAATACATTTCCAGATATATTTATATAAACCATTGAAATCCTTTGAAATTTAAAATCATGTTACTATAATTTTCTGATATCACTACATACTTTTTATCTTGAGCTTTTGGATTATAGACATATCCAAGTACACGTTTATTGAAATTTTCTTCAATGTGTTGAAAGAAACACATAATATTTACCAGTACTAAATAAGATTAATGAAGTACAATGACAGATATTGTGGTAAATATTTAATACATGCCATCTCACTGAAGTTCTTGTTATTTTTATAATTAAGAAAGCTAGATTTCAGAAAGCAAGTGGGTTGGTTAAGTCCACCAAATAATTAGCAGCTAACTGAAGGGTAGGAGTGGAGTTATAACCCAAGGTCTTTAAAGTTCAAGTTCTACTCTTATTAAGTCTAAAGATGAGGGAGAAAAGTTCTAAAGAATGAACTGATTGGCAAATGACACTTTCTATGGATTGAAAATAGCTAGCTCTATGACTATAATTTTTGAGCTGAAGAATTTTGACAATCTTTAAATACAACTCAATAATTATAATGCACCATAACAGATGGACATAGAGAACCAATATGAAGTTCAAACCTGTGTCTACATAAACAGTTTTTCTGTTTACATAAAGCTACCACACAGAGCAATTTGCTTTGAAAATGCATGGCCATGATGATTCAGCTTCACACCTGACAAGGCAGTGAAAGCAGACAAGGTAAATTGGAAGAGCTATGTTCAGAATACAAAATCAGGTAGCAAAAAATTGTGGCTACCAGTTTAATAAATGAAATAAACACTGAGAACTGTGAAAGTCATTTTGATCAGGACTGAAATTGTACAAACATTTTCATAAGCTTCAAGTAAAAACATTAATTTGGAATCTAGAACAATGCTTACTATTTCCATGTCTGTTTAGATTAAATTAAACAAGTTTTATGTGTGGAGTTATATCCCAAAATTCTTTAGGTGTAATTGACTAATGAAAACTACTTATAATTATATTTGGTGTGATATTTTGATATATATCTGAATTGGTTAATTGGTTAGCATATGCAGTGCTCACAGAAGTAGCATTTTGGGGGCAAAGTATATACGAGAACAGTGAAGATTTCTTAGGAATATTAAAGTATGCGATAGGGATTATGGTAAGATACCATGGTGTGCAGTTGATATCTTGATATATATTTGATGTAATGGAACCTACCTATATTAATGTCTTTCTACCTGCTGCCTTTCTGCAAGCCACAATGACTATTTTACCTTTTATTTATGCAAAATTAACTTTTCCAGTTTCAATATATAAATAATATCATGATGTTTTTTCAGTTGCACCTGACTTAATTTGTTCAGCATAATACCGTTGAGTTCCTCCATGTTGTGACAAAATATAGACTTTCTCTCTTTAACTGTGGATGAATGATACAAATGATCCTTTTGATAGACATTTAACTTGGTTGCATGCACCAGCTACTGGGAGTGCAGATATCTTTCCCACATATTACTTTCATTTCTGATTGCCATATTCCCACCAAGGAGACTGATGAATCACATGAAAGCTTTATTTTCATTTTTTCACTAAGTCATGTTTGCTGCTTTCCATATGGTACAGTTTAGTATTTCTACTAGGAGTGCCCTCCTTTTGGTGCCTTGCTCAGGATTGGGGACTGCGCATGGGGGAACCCGTCCTTGCAGACAATCTTATCCAGAGTCTGCCAGCATCCTAGATCCACCCTCCCACCCACAGGAGGAGGTAAGCATGGGCCTGTTTCCAGCCCATCTTCCGGTGCCTTTCTCAGAGCCCCCTCAGGACTGGGGACTGTGCATGAGGTAATCTGTCCCAGCAGACCAGCTCATCCAGAGTCTCTCAACATCCTAGTCCCACCTCCACCCACTGGAAGAGGAGAGCCATCAGAGTACGGGACCTGCTTGCACCCACCAGAAGAGAACCTTGGTCCTGTACCCACCAGGAGAGGAGAAGACTACACCAGTGTGCACTGAAAGAAGAGAGGGGTAGACAATATCATAAGAACATACTCAACAACAGAAAGATCAATATGATGAGATCAGAGTCTAGGGACTCCACACCAGCAAGATCAGAACATCCCAACACAGATGAAGCAGAAGAGAACAGACCTAAATACAATTTTATGACAATGATAGAGACCCTCAAAGAGGTAATGAGAAAATCCCTTAAAGAAATGGAAGAAAAAACAAAAACAAAAAAATTCAAAAAATGGAGAAAAAGACAAATTACAAGAAAAAAAATCAAACAGTGCAAGACTTGAAAGCTGAAAGAGACAATAAAAACACACAGTCTGAGGGAATGCTGGAAATATAAAACTAGGTAAATAATCAGGAACTAAAGCTGCAAGTATAACCAATAGAATACAAGAGATGGAAGAGAAAATCTCAGGCATTGAAGATACACTAAGAGAAATAGATCCATCAATCAAAGAAAATATGGGTCACCGTGAAAAGACCAAATCTAAGAATAATAGGTATAGAAGGTGGTGAAGAAGCACAACTCAAAGGTACAGGAATCATATTCAACAAATTCATAGAAGAAAACTTTCCCAATCTAAGAATGGCATGCCTATGAAAGTACAAGAAGCTTACAAAACACCAAATAGAGTGGACCAAAAAGCAAAGTCCCCTTGCCACATAATAATCAAAACACCAAACATACAGAATAAAGAAAGAATATTATGAGCAGCAAAGGAAAAAGGCCAAGTAACATACAAAGGCAAACCTATCAGTATTACACCTGACTTCTCCATGGAAACTCTGAAGGCCAGCAGGTCCTGGACAGATATTCTGCCAACTCTAAGAGACCATGGGTACCAGCCCTGAATACTATACCCAGCAATACTGTCAATCACTATTGTTGGAGAAATCAATATATTCCGTGACAAAACCAGATTTGAGCAATACATATTAACTAATCCAGCCCTACAAAAAGATCTGGAAGGAAAACTCCAACTCAAGGAAGTTAACTACACCCACAAAATCATAGGCAATAGATAATCTCACTTTACCAACAACAAAAAGAACAAGGGAAAGTCCACACATAATACCACCACCACCACCAAAACAAATAAGAATTAACAATCAATGGTTATTCTTCAATACTAATGTTCTTAACTCACCTGTTATAAGACTTAGGCTAACAGAATAGATTCGAAGACAAAATCTATCCTTCTGCTGCATACAAGAAACCTCAACTTCAAAGACAGGAGTTACCTCAGAGTTAAGGTTTGGGGAAAGATTTTTCCAATCAAATGGTCCTAAGAAACAAGCAGGTGTAGGAATCCTAATAACTAACAATTTAGACTTAAAGGTAATTTTTTACTCATCACAGGAGAAATCTATCAAGATTAATTTCAATTCTGAACACCAATGCCCCAAATGCAAAGGCACCCACATTCATAAAAGAAACATTACTAAAACTCAAATCTCACATAAAGTCTCACACACTTATATTGGGAGATTTCAACACCCTACCCTCAAAACTAGACAGGACCACCACATAGAAAGTTAATTAAAAAATAAAGAAACTAACAGAAGTTATGAGCCAATTGGATTTACAGACATCTATAGAACATTCCCTCCAAACACAAAAGAATATACCTTCTTCTAAGCACCACATGTAACCTTCTCTAAAATCAACCACATACTTGGCAATATAGCAAACCTATATATCAATATAGCTTTAAAGTTATAATTCAACAATAACACAAATTGCAGAAAACCTACAAACTCATGGAAATTGAACAGTGCACAATTGCACCAATCTTGGGTCAAGGAAGAAATAAAGAAAGAAATTAAAAAGATTTCCTAGAATTCAACGAGAATAAAGACACAACATACCCTAATTTATGTTACACTTTGAAAGTAGTGCTAAGAGCAATGTTCATTGCACTAAGTGCTCCCATGAAGAAACTGGAGAATAATCACACTAGTTAATTGAAAGCACAACTGAAAGCTCTAGAACAAAAAGAAGCAAGCTCACCATAGAGGAGTAGATGCCATGAAATATTCAAATAGAGGGCTGAAAGCAATAAAGTAGAAACAAAGAAAATAATACAAAGAATCAATATAACAAAAAGTTGGTTCTTTGAGAAAATCAACAAGATAGACAAACCTTGTTGTAAACTAACCAAAAGGTAGAAAGAACATGCAAGTTAACAAAACCAGAAATGAAAAGGGGACATAAAAACAGACACTGAGGAAATCTAGATAATCTTCAGGTCATACTTTGAAAACCTGTATTCCACAAAATTCGAAAATTTAAAGGAAATGGACAATTTTCTGGGTAGACATCACTTACCAAGATTAAATGAAGAACAGGTAAGCAATTTAAATAGACCTATCCTAATGAAATAAAAGCAGTCATCAAAAGCCTCCCCCCACACACCAAAAAACAGGGCCAGATGGCTTCAGTAGAATTCTACCAGAAATTAAAAGAAGAGCTAATTCCAATACTCCTTAAATTATTCCCCAAAATAGAAGCATAAGGATCATTGTCAAACTCTTTTTACAAGGCTATCATTATTTTAGTACCCAAGTCACACAAAGGCACAACTAAGGAAAAGAACTACAGGCCAATATCCCTCACTACACTGGTCAATGCCTTTACTCTGAGAATGCTTTTTAGGTTGCTGCAACCTCATTTGCCTATTATTTATTTATTTATTTATTTATTTATTTATTTATTTATTTATTTATTGCTGCTTGTAATGTGTTTGGTTTTAAAACCTATTGCCCATTTAACATCAAAGAGCTCTTCCTGAACTATCATCTAGCAGGAACTATTCACCATTTCAAGATTGATGCAGTGAAGCTTTTAATCCTTTTGAAGTTGATTTTTCAAGGTCATGTCAGGTAAAATCTAATCATCTTTTCTTATGTATGAGGACATCAAGTTTTAGAAAGGCCATTTATTAATAAGACCTTTCCCCTAGTGTTTCCTGGCATTCTTGCTGAAAATCAATTGACCCAAAATGGCGCAGATTTATTTCTGTGCTTTTTATCTGTTCCTAAGTATCAAGCTCTTTTGATTATTATAACCTTCAATATATTTTGAAAGTAAGTACTATGTACCTGCAGCTCTGCACATTTTCCTGCAAATATCTTTGGGCATTTGGAGCTTTTCTAAGTACAAATGAATATGAAGGTTATTCTTTGGTGTATGTGAACACAGGGCACTAGAATTTTGATAGACCCTGCATTTGGTCTATAGATGACTTTGGGTAGGATTGACATGGTAAAAATATATTTTCTCCAAGCCATAGATATGAGATATCTTTCCATTTATTTTAATGTTTTCTAACTTATTTTAACAGTGTATTTTCTGGTTAGTTTTTGTCAACTTCTAGAGTCACTTAGGAAGAGGGAACTTCAATAGAGGAATTGCTATCATTATATTTGCCTGTGTGCATGTGTATCAGACAGCATGTGTATCAGACATTTTCCTGATTAATGATTGATTCAAGAGGTCTCAGCATTCTGTATGCAGTGCCACCTATGAAAGCCCATCCTTCCATTGTTGTAGAAGACTATAGGCCAAAGAATTCATGGGGAACAAGTCAGTAAATAGCATTCTTCTGTTGCTTTTTTTTTTTTTTTTTTTTGCTTCAAGCTTCCGGCTTGTGTTCCTACCTTTGTTTCTATCAATGATGGGCTATGACCCGTAAAATTAAATTGTTCCACACAATAGATGCTGAAGGTTCATTACCAAACTCTTTTTACGAGGCTACAATTACCTTGATACCCAAGCCACACAAAGCCACAACTATGAAAGAGAACTACAGACCGATATCCCTCAAGAACATTGATGCAAAAATACTCAATAAAATACTGGCAAATCTAATGCAAGCACACATCAGATAAATCATCCACCATGATGTAGCGATGCAGGGATGATTCAACATATGAAAATCCATCGAACATATAAGTAGACTGAAAAAGAAAAACCACGTGATCATCTCACTAGATGCTGAAAAGACCTTTGACAAAATTCAACATCCCTTCATGATAGGTCTTGGAGGGATCATACCTAAACATAATAAAAGTAATATACAGAAAACCAGCAGCCAACACCAAACTAAATGGAGAGAAACTTAATGTGATTCCCCTAAAATCAGGAACAAGACAAGGTTGTCTACTCTCTCCATATCTCTTGAATATTGTACTCAAAGTTCTAACTACAGCAATAAGACAACAGAAGAAGATCAAAGGGAAACAAATTGGAAAGAAAGAAGTCAAACTGTCACTATTTGCAAATGATATGAACTCCTACAGCTGATAAACACCTTCAATAAAGTGCAGGATTCAAAATTAACTAAAAAACATCAGTAGCCCTACTATATACAGACAATAAAGGGGCTGAGAAAGAAATCAGAGAAGTATCACTCTTTACAGTAGCAACAAACAACATAAAATATCTCAGGGTAACATTAACCAAACAACTGAAAGACCTGTATAGTAAGAACTCTGCGTCTTTAAAGAAATCAATTAAAGAAGACAACAGAAAATGGAAAGATCTCCCATGCTCTTGGATAGGTAGGATCAACATAGTAAAAATGGCAATCTTGCTGAAAGCAATCTATTCCAATGCAATCCCCATCAAAATAACAATTCTTCACTGACCTTGAAAAGACAATACTCAACTTTATATGGAAAAACAAAAGACCCAGGATAACTACAACAACCCTGTACTCAATCTTCCTGGTCCCACATGTTCCTTCTCTTCTCTCTGTCTCCTAACACATTGTTCACTCACTGCCTCCCCCCACTCCCAATATGCGCAGGAGATCTTGTCCCTTTTCCCTTCTGTGAGGAACCATGCATGTCTCTCTTAGGGTCCTCCTTGTTTGCTAGATTTTCAAGCAGTGTGACTTGTAGGCTGGTAATCTTTTGCTCTATGTCTAAAATCCATATATGAATGAGCACATACCATGTTTGTCTTTTTGTGACTGAGTTACCTCACTCAGGATGGTTTCTTCCAGTTTCATCCATTTGCCTGCAAATTTCAAGATTCCATTGTTTTTTTTCTGCAGAGTAGTACTCTATTGTGTAAACATACCACATCTTCTTTATTCATTTTTCAATTGCTTCTAGGATCTGGCTATTACAAATAATGCTGCTATGAACATAGGTGAACAAATGTTTTTGTTGCATGAATATGCATCGTTAGGGTGTATGCCTAAGAGTCGAAGAGTGGATCTTGTGGTAGACTGATTCCCATTTTCCTGAGGAACTATCATACTGATTTCTAAAGTGGCTTTACAAGTTTGTGAGGAGTGTTCCCCTTTCTCCACATCCTCTCCAGCATAAGCTTTCACTGGTGTTTTTGATTTTAGCCATTCTGACAGGTGTAAGATTGTATCTCAGAGTTGTTTCAATTTGTATTTTCCTGATGGCTAAGGATGCTGAACACATTCTTAAGTGTCTTTCTGCCATTTTAGATTCCTCTATTGAGAATTCTCTGTTTAGTTCTGTACTCCACTTTTAAATGGTATTATTTGGTATTTTGGCGACTAGCTTCTTGACTTCTTTGTATGTTATGGCGATCAGCCCTCTGTCAGATGTGGGGTTGATGAAGATCTTTTACCATTCTGTGGGCTGCCATTTTGTCTTGTTGAGTGTGTCCTTTGCCTTACAGAAGCCTCTCAGTTTCAGGAGGTCCCATTTATTAATTATCAATCTCAGTGTCTGTGCTACTGGTGTTATGTTCAAGAAGCAGTCTCCTGTACAAATTCGTTCAAGGGTACCTCCCACTTTATCTCCTAAGAGGTTCAGTGTGTCTGCATTTATGTTAAAGTTTTTGATCCATTTGGACTTAAGTTTTTTGCATGGTGATAGATATGAGTCTATTTCCAGTTTTCTACTTGCCAGCACCGAGTTATGCCAGCACCATTTGTTGAAGATGGTTTCTTTTTTTCCATTATATAATTTTAGCTACTTTGACAAAGATCAGATATTCATAGGTGTGCTAATTAATAGCAGGGTTTTCAATTTGTATTTATTCATCGACCTGTCTGTTTTTGTGCCAATACCAAGCTGTTTTTAGGACTATAGCTCTATAGTAGAGCTTGAAGTCAGGAACGGTGATGCCTCCAGAAGTTCCTTTATTGTATGGGTTTGTTTTTGACAATTCTGGGTCTTTTATTTTTCCATATAAAGTTGAGTATTGTCCTTTCAAGGTCTATGAAGAATTGTCCTGGGGTTTTGATGGGGATTGCATTGAATCTATACATTGCTTTCGGCAAGATTGCCATTTTTACCATGTTTATCCTACCTATCCAAGAGCATGGGAGATCTTTCAATTTTCTGTTATCTTCTGTAATTTCTTTCTTGAAAAATTCAAAGTTCTTGGTATACAGGTCTTTTACTTGTTTGGTTAGCTTTACCCCAAGATATTTTATGTTGTTTTTGGTTATTGCAAAGGGTGATGTTTCTCTGGTTTCTTTCTCAGCGCCTTTATCATCTGTATATACTAGGGCTACTGATTTTTGTTGTTTTTTGAGTTAATCTTGTATCCAGCCACTTTGCTGAAGTGTTTATCAGCTGTAGGAATTCCCTGATAGAGTTCTTCGGGTAACTTATGTAAACTATCATATCATTGCAAATTTATAATTTTCATGTAGAAAGATTAAGTAAGGTTTTCTTATAGTTTTTAAAAAGTATTTATTTTATAGACAAGTATATACATTCATATATAAGATTTTATAAGAATATTATTTGTTGTGAGTTAGTACTTTCATGGAAACAAACTTGGTATATTTAATTAATCAACTTAATTTAATGTTAATTTAATTAACAAGTTTGTCTCTATTTAAATGTAACAATATATTTGACAATTAAAATAAACTTAGAAGGTAACAGTTTTCTTGTATGAGTGCTTTTCAGAAGTAAGTAAGGTATTTGCACTCTGGTAGCGTGGATTTGAAACATTCCAAAGCATGCTATGTTGCAACTGTCTGCTTTCAGTGTATTCTTTGCAACTGTTTCATGTATTCATTCTTCTTTCTGAAATCAATAAACAAAAAGTAAAAGAGTAAACTTTGAATGCTTTATGTAGAAAATTAAATCGAACAACTTGCATCAACCTTTCTTTTTTATTTGTTCCTTCATTTTCATGCTATTTGAGATGACAGGGTTTCCTTTATCAGCAACTGCCTCTGTATGTTAGTTGCCATGTAGCCTAAGGCCATTGACTTATAGCTTTATTTTTAACAATGCATTTACTATTTTTGGTTCCATTATAATTTTTCTTTATTTTGTTAGGTATTTGAGATTTGTAAAAAATCATATATACTTTCTCTCTCCCAGCTCATCCCAGTTCCACTCCTGAGTCCTCTTTTCTAATTTACGTCTTCTTGTCCTGTCAGCGTCAATCTGTGCTGCTCAAATTCTTGAGTGCAAGTGTGGCCACCCACTGGAGGAGGATTACCTTACCAAGTGCTACCCTATTAGAGAAAACTGGTGCTTCATCTCTCAGCAGCTAACACGGGCCAAACACTACCCTGTTAGGGGTAGATCTGTGTGCCCAGCTCCTCTTTACATCCTGGGTTTGGTTTTGTACAAGTTATGTGTATGCTGTAATTTCTAACAGGCTTCAGGAAGAAAATTCTATTCAATATTGTACTCAAAGTGAAATTTTATCATTGTATCATTGCTCATTGTTTTTGCTTTGCTACAAGGTAAATATATATTATATATTTGTTACTCTTCTTGTGTGTGTGTGTGTGTGTGTGTGTGTGTGTGTGTGTAAGAGAGAGACAAAATGCCTGACAAAGAGCAGCATAAGGGAGGAAGGGTTTCTATGCAGTCACGGTGAGTAGGGAAAGAGGCTGTCGCTTCAGACAAGGTATGGCAGAAACAGTATGACACTGGCAAAAGCAATGCATTCATAAAGCTGAGAGGGACAATGCCTGTGCTTGCTTTCTCCATTTTACTCATTCCAGGGCTCCAGCACATGTGCAGGGTTAGGCTTTGCACTCCACTTGTCCTAATCTAGAGAATTCCTCATACAAGCCCAGAAATTTGTCTTATAAGGGTCAATAGATCCTGTCAAGTTAAAAATCAATACCACCCTCCAGTGTGTATGAGTTCATGGACATTTATAAATGCCATTTATAAAAGTCCCTCTTCTTTGGTAGACACACATCTTTCAAAATTTCTTTTAAGAGTAACAAGTGTTCATTCACCATTTTTCACTTTTGTGCTGTCTTTGTTCATGACAATGACACCTGTTTCAAATGCTCTGAAGTCTTCCTTATGAGTGACACTAAGACTGTGTTAAGAAACATGTAACAATTTCTTGTTGAATGTGGGCTAAATGATACCTCAAGAAATTTTAAATCAAGTATAGTACCTATTTCTTACCCAGGTCATATTAGTCCTACATATATTTTTATATAAAAATAGACATTTAGTTTTTTTCTTATTATGTTTTATTTGTAGATTTTAAACAATATTTATAGTAGAACAGATAGGTCATAACATAAAAAATTTATAGGCAATTATGTCAAAGGTGCAAATTAAATGTTTCCTCTCTGCTACATATAATAATAGAAATTACTGAATATTTGGGGTAACAAATGTCTTACCAAATAATTCATAGTTAATATAATTATTTTTTGAATTTAGGAAAAGTTAATATTGTTTATATTTTATTTAATGTGAAACCTGAAATCTAGGATTTGACTTTTTCATGTTTTAATTATGTGAGTAGTATAATTCTAATTTCAATCCAGGATACCTTTCCTATAAACCTGTGTTAATTTCCCATAAAAAGTCAAAAATTACTTTAGTATACAAATTATCCATATAACCTAGCAGTTTTAGGAATTGCCTAAATTACCCACTAGTCAGTATTATATGAAGAAGATTGTTGTGATTTCAGAAAAATCACTAGAATAATTGAGACACTAGGTTTTTTGGTTGAAATGATGAATTATTTTGATGTCTATTTGCTGTACCAGTTTTATTTTATTTTCTCCTCAGAAATTTTCATCACTGTATCCATTTGCATAATACATAGTATTTGTTTTAGAAGGATATGCTAGGTTAAACTTTTGTTGTTCCAGTGTAACCTTCACCAATGGATGCATTATTCAAAATAATTAAGTTGAGTGGTATTTGCTATGTCTACTGATGGTCTAGTCAACAATAGAATTGGACTGAACTGCTTTTAGGAGCAGCATACCAGTTATCCTTTTTAAGAAAGGTCAGAGTGATTTTTCTGACTAACATCCCATAATCAATGCGAGATTATGATTAACATTTTTCAGACTATCCCTCAAGTAACACTTTTACAAAGACAATGCATATTCCCTATTTAAAATTTGCTTGTGAAAACCAAATCAATTGCTTTCCAGCTATATTTGAGAGAGAGAGAGACAGAGAGAATGTGACATGCACACACACACACACACACACACACACACACACACACACACAGAGTGAGAGAGAGACAGAGAGACAGATAGGCAGAGAGAGAGGGAGAGAGAGAGAGAGACAGAGAGAGAGAGAGAGAGAGAGAGAGAGAGAGAGAGAGAGAGAGAGAGAGAGAGAGAGAGAGAGAGAGAGAGAGAGAGAGGAGGGAATGCACTATGAATTGTAAGGATAGGATTATTTGTTCTCCAGTCACTGTTGTCACTGTTTTATTAGGGAGAAAAATTACCTCTCTACTTGCTTCCTGGAATATTTTGTAACTCAACCACCAAGCAGATATGTCCTTGTCAGTAGGTAGATGTTGTATACCTGTTGAAACTCATTGTTCTTTGTCTAAAAAAATCTTATAAAAGGAATATGATTGGGTTAAAATCCATGTTATTACAGGTAGATTTGTGGTTTTATTTTGTTTTGTTTTGTTTTGTTTTTTTCCAGGTGAGGTTTCTCTGTGTGGCTCTGGCTGTCCTGAAACTTGCTTTGTGGACCAGGCTTTCCTGGAACTCAGCGTTCCACCTGTGTTTGCCTTTGAGTGCTGAGATAGTTTAGGCTCAGAGGTCAAATGTAATAAAACATTATATGGCTCTTATGTGTGCTATAGTTGGCAGTGTGAATCTGGGAGATCATGGCCTAGAAATGATGCGGACCAAAGTCTAATGCAATAGACAGCTTTATTCAGAGCACCAGACAATTTATACTCTGAGGGTTAAGAAAAGTTACATGAGCAAAGTACAATCACAGGGACACGCCAGATGTAGCAAAAACATGTTTTTCTGGAGAGGCATATGAATCACAGCAGCTGAAATAAACTCACTCCTGTGTTCTGCTGATGCGAGGAGCAGGAAAACACATTCCAAAAACACTTCTGTGCTTTGAAGAAACGGGCCACAAGGCTTGTCTGGCTTCCTTGCAGGTTTCTCACAAGTACTTAGAATTCTCACAGGAATCCATGCTTGGATAGACTGAATTTCTTGACAGGGAGAATGTTAAAGAATGTCTAAGTTAGTTTTACAATTACTGAATTCTATTTGTATTTCTTCTACAGTATCCTCTTACTAGAACAACTGATAAAGTACTGAAATACAGAATTTCAGCATCCCATTTCAGTTCAGATACAAATGAGAATTCTCAAGTCCTTACCTAACGTGCAAGGCAATGTTAATATAGAGAAGTCATTATACCCGGAGTAAACAACTAAATTCAAGAGCTGAAAGCAGTGGGTGACCAGCAGTCACTGATCCGTTAAAACCTAGAATATATGTAATCCAAATCCTTGATTTTAGCTAGGGATACTTCCTGAGACGGATTTTCCGGAACTCCCATCTCTGTCCTTGTGGTCTGAATTCATGATTTAAACCCTTAGTTACTTCCCACAATCTGCCTTAAGCTCTTAAAGCTGAATAATGTCTTTGGGAAGGGCAGTATTCGAGGACATAGTGATTCCTATCTTCTTTATATGAAGAAATGTATTTTTTAGTTCATTTCTTTTTCTCATGTTTTAACAGCAGGAAGAATTCAAGAGGTCATTGAAATATTCTGACGTAAAATCTCCCAATTAAATAAATTTCCTGTATTGCACATTATCGCATGTAACTCCTGAGGTAAATTGTTGACATTTCAGATAAAGATCTACTTCCTTTAGTTTTCAACATTTATTTACATCCTTTAAGCTCTCTGCAGTAACACTGTTAAACTTGTTTTGCTTCTTGTTTTTGGATATTAATAGTATAAAATCATGTCTTTTTGTGTGAGACTGTTTATTGGCTCTAAATGTTTTGTAATGAAATCCTTACAATGTTTTAAGGATCAGATAATATGAATAAAAGAGTAATTTGGCTCAACCCTTTCCTATTTGTGGAAGCATTATGCTGTGGCTGTTCAACCTACTGGAGCAGGATTCTTTTCTGTTTGTGTTTCTTTTCTTTCTTTTTCTTTTTGTATTGCTCTATCTAAGATGTTGCTTGTTGTAATGACTAAGAGCAGAGAGAATGAGAACCCTTCTTTTCATCTGATTTTAAATGAAGATTTATTTTTTCAGTTTTTCTCTACTCAGTGTAAATTATCATTAGCTATAGGTTCATGTAAAACAGTGCCTTTGGGACACCACAGGGTGACTGCACTCCCTGGTCCAGATGCTGCTCTTACCTGTGCAAGACCTGTATGAGATAAAGCCAATCAACATTTCTGCCTGGTTTTAGGGAAAATCATCTCAGTTTGTTGGTATTATTGATCTATTTATTTCCTGAAAAAAGCCCACATTTTTCCTAGCTCTTCTATATTAGAACTCACAATGCTTTATCAGTTTACAGTTTGTTATTTTTCATGTTAAGTTCACGCAACAGAAAATCATTTTGAACCTATTTAAAGGTGAAGAGACGAGTAAGAAAGTTTAAATAACTTGCCCAAAAGGCATATAAATAATAAACATCGGAACTTACATCCACTGCTTTCCCTTGTATGAACAATATACTTGCCATTTTATCTCATAAATTACCAAGCTTCCAATAACCTTTATTATGTATACTATATATCTATAAAATATGGATATATGAAAATAATTATGAATCTGAAATAAAAATATGAATCTGGCATTGAACACATGCAGTTTACTAATATGTCATGTTTTATGAATTCATAGTAGTGTTGAAGCCTGAGACATTTTCAATTAATTGTGATTTGTCTAACATACTCTTTCACTGCAGGAGATGAGTAGAGACTGGGGATTTACTTCTCTTGGTTATTTCTCTATATTTTGAAGATTCCTTTAAGGGAAAATGCAATTTCATCTAGATAACTATGCACTACTATCTTATCTTCCCTGGGAATATTTTCTCACACTAAAATTATTGATAAATGACATTTTTCTTATGTGGTCTTGAAATTTTTTGTTGCCTTTCAATGTGTCTTTCTATTTTAAAAAGAAACTTTGAAGAGATCCAAGTGCTAAGGTCAGGTTGTTGTTTGATTAATATAACAACAAAACTCAGCCCAACCAATAGAAATGCATGCTATAAATAACCTGCAGCCACATTATCGTTTCATTATGAGTCTAATGAAATATTATCTTAAGGAGGGAGATACTACTGACAGCAATTCAAAACAAGGCATCAGAGATTCCATTTAAGTGCAAGCGTTATTTACTGCCATCCACTCACGTTGCTGCCAGGCTTTTTAAATTTACATAGAGGGAATATATATTCTCAGCTCATGACAGCTGAAGGGAAGCCATATTGATGGAAATACATTCTAATAAATGACCAAATAAGACTCTGTTTTCTTCTTCTGTTGAAGTTACATAAAATTGTAAAGGCAGAACATCATTTATATTGGAAAAAATCTGAATTCAGCAATTCCAAAAAAGACTTTATAATACTATTTTCAAATCAAATTATATCTCCCTTCTCATTATTTTCCTTATCTTAATGTTTAAAACTCACCACCACTAAAACCAACTCATCACAAATCAAATTTTTTATTTCTGTATTTCTATTCTACTTTGACATGTTCTCACACATGTATGTGTGCATATGCCCTACAAACACACACACACACACACACACACACACACACACACATGAATCTAAGCAGAAAAATAGCACATGGTATTTCCAGACAATTTCCCATCTAAGAACTGACCAGGACTGACCCTGATTAACTTTAAGATCAGAAGATGCATTTGGGTGGTTGGACCTTAGACAGACTTATGTGAATGTGTGTGTGTGTGTGTGTGTGTGTGTGTGTGTGTGTGTGTGTGTGATCTTTTCCTTTAAAAGCATAATTCTTATTGATTTTGGGGAAATTTCACATCATGCACCCCAAGTCTACTCAGCTCCCAGTCCCTCCATATCCTCTACTCACCCCTACATCATCTTCCTCAAAAGAACCTCCCCACAAATAAATTAAAAACAAACAAACAAACAAAAAAATGAACTTGCTCCTACATCTTTCCAATCTCTTCACCCATCCTAGTTGCACTGGGTGCTGTAGTGTGTCTTGTAGTAAGCCCGTTAGTCCAACAGGCCTCACCCACATAATGTTCATTGCTAGAGTCATTGCTCTGATTCAAGGATTTGGGCACACTATCATCACAAGATCCTCACAGCAACTCCCTTAGGTATCCTAGTTATTGCCTGCGTCATGGGGGTGGGGGGGTCCCTCAGCTAACAGTCAGCAGGACAATCCCTTCACATACTTCAGCAGGTCACAGAAGATATAGGGTAGGCAAACAAAAGGCCCAGGATGTTGGTCTAGGTGGTGCCTGAGCTGGTCAGTCAGAGCTACTGGGGCCATCCCCCTCAGTTGGGGCAGAGCCAGTTCCCCCAGGCCCATGCCATTAGGGCCAGCTCCCCCACACCCATGATGAGTGAGGGCCCAGCCTTTCTATAGGAGCCGGAGGAAGCTCTCCTTCTGAAGTATCCAGCAAGGGGCAGGGCCAGTTATCCCAGGGCCAGTGAGGGGTGGGTCTGGCTTAGCATGGCTCTCATATTTCAACATATATGATTCCTATGACCACCTGTGGTAACATGGGCCATGGACATCATCACAAACTCCGACTGCAAGAGGAACAGAGGCTCAGACATGGTCTTCAGCAGCAGCTCAGTCCTAGACATCACCATGTCCAGGTATGGCAGCTCAGGCCACCTAGATCAGCATGACCCAGGTGGAGGCGCAGCTTTCAGACACCAACATGGACACAGGTTGTGGCCTAGACTCTCGGTGGGCATCTTGTGGCCAGAGTCTCTGTTGATGTCAATGGCTCCTGATACCATAGAAGGCCATGCTGATTTGCCAGGGGTCTACACCACCACCTGAGATTGTTTTGTTGTCTGGGGGCCAGGTTGTTGTGGGAATAATGATGATCTGGGTGTCCCGTGCTGCCATCTGGAGCATGATGATATCTAGGCCTGGGCTGCTACCAAGGACCATATCTGTTGGGGTCTGTGTTGATATTTGTGGCCCATCATAATGCCACTGGGATACCTAGGGTCTATTATCCTTCTAAACCAAATTTAGATTTAAGACATTTACCCATATTTGATAGTGTGGCTATTTCTTCCTAATTCCATTCCTACTAGGCTAAGGAGCCAAGTAGACATGTTAGTAATATTTTATGATGGTAGATTACCTGTAGAGTAGTTCAGAAAGATAAGATGCCCTGAAGAGGAAAAAATATATAGCAGATTGTTTTCTGAACAATTTATTGATAAGATAACAATGACTTCTTGTACCAACGAAAGCAATAATTTGATCTGCTGTTTGTCTCAGTGTGGGGACACAGGAAGTATTAAGATACACTGTGCCCACTCAAGCAATCAACTCTACATGCAAAGCATGTAACTGTTGTTTGTGGCTAATGTTAGGAACTGGAAGCACTGTGGATCATTTGGAAGAGTTAATGTTCATTTAACATAACTATGAGAAATTTGTCTTGCCTCAATGTCTGACAGTGCACATTTGAAGCTCTCACCTTCAGGGACACAGGTGGAAATTAAATTCTTGGACCAAGACTTTGTGTGTGTGTGTGTGTGTGTGTGTGTGTGTGTGTGTGTGTGTGTGTGTGCATGCGTGCATGTGAAAGAGAGAGACAGAGAGAGACAGAGAGAGATACTGATAGACTGACAGACAGAGACACACAGAGAAAAAAAGATCTACTTAGGTCACATAGGTCACAGATGTTGTTGTTGGACTGGGCTACTATTTGAACAGCACTGAGTTAGAGGTTTTACATGCTTTTCGGTAGACCCACTTCCAAAGGTCCTCTGATGAAAAGGAATAGCCAAAGGGGAAATATGTTTAATGTCGTTCTAAGATCAATTAACTTCTGAATCCAAAAATTAGTTTTGCATAATTGATTTCACGTAGTAACAAACTGTTTTGGTTTGAATAAGGAATGTCTTTCGTATGCATTTTAGCAGTTGCTCTCCAGTTGGTGGCACTGTTTGGGGAGGTTATGGAGCTTTGGTATGTGGACCATTGCTGGAGGAAGCATATCACTGGTTGTGGGTTTGGGGAGATGATAGCATTGTGTCTCTTACAGCCCTCTTTGCTTCTTGTGTGTAGACAAAATGTGATCATTCAGCTTCCCATCCCTGATTCCATGCTGTCCCCATCAATACAGATTTTATTTCTGTGAAATTATAAGTCGAAGTAAACTGTATTCCTTAAGTTGCTTCTGCTCATCTTATTTTATCACAGCTACAGAGAGGCACCCAATGCACCAACTATGCCTGTGATTCATTGTTGTGGTGGTGGTAATGTTGGTGGTGGTAGTGATGGTGGTTTTGTTGGTTTTGCTTCGGTAGAGACCAAACCCAAGGTTGTGCACAGAGAAGTTGTGCAAGACAAGTGTTTTACTACTGAGCTACATGCTCAGCCCTTGTAGCTTCAAATATTAGGTGTGTGATATAGAGAGCTCTAAAATTTTTTCCCTAAATGCCTTTATTTATATTTCCAGATCCAGCATTTAATTGGAGTATCTTATGATTTTAAATAGTTCTTGATTCTTACAGTATATGATTCATAAATCATATTGGAAAATGCCCAATAAAAGTCATTAAAAAGCTAGGCAGGGTGTATTGTGAGATAGGGCAGTAAGAAAAATGCTGACATGGCAATCACAAGGCCCTCAGGTAGATTCCTTAGGATCGATGTGATCTAGATGCAGGGATGGTAATATGTGTTTGTGATCCCATTGACAAGAAGGGGAAGATAGATATAGCCCTGTGACTCCTTGGCCAACCCATATACCACAAACTGAGATTGTTATTTGGTTGCTGTACACATAGAAATACATTTGTGTACCTACACGCGCGCGCACACACACACACACACACACACACACACACACACACACACACACACCTAAGTAGGGGATTTCAAACTCTTAAGAGAATATCTTAATATCTTTTTGTTACTTCAGTAAATTAGTATGCTTCCTGTTATAGGAAAAATTTATCTCATGGAGTAACAGAGTGGCTCTCAGGAAAATGTCCTTGGTTTCTGACTTGCAACTCTTCTTTTCCATATATGCAAATACAAATTGCATTCAGATACATGTTTCTTAAACATTACACACTTAAGAGTATTGTGTTTTTGCTTTGTTCATTCCCTATTATTCCTATCTGTGTTGTCAGCCTGGGGATTCTGTGTTATATTAGCATTACCTCCTTCAAGAGGTTACTTATTTGTCTAGTCTCTACAGCTTTACCCAACACACCTATTTTTCTTTATCGTGACGCACACTGTATTGTTACTATTTTAATCTTCCCCCTTTCACTACTTGTGATCAAACCTTGATCCTCATGCCTCAGATTTGCTTTAGTCAAGTGCTTTTTCACTGTGGTACACTGTTAGTTCCTTTATTTCACTTTGAGACTCAGTTGTCCATAATAGCATTGACCTGGAATCATCCTTCCTCCATCTCCTGAGTAGCTGGTATTAGAGGTATTGTTGGTATATACCACCACATCTTGACTCTGGAGTTCTTTTAAAGCAGTGAAGCATTCTTTTCCCCTATGTCTTTATAGCTAGCACACTGCCCATTTAGTAACAGATGTATGATGATACACACTTTTAGTAATGTAGTATTTGCAAATTCATTCCTACAGAGAAAAATATTTTTGAGAATTTAAACTATTATAAATTCATTTGCTGACTTATCTGGCTGATTGATGGTTGAACAAAGATATCAACAGTCCTATCCTAGATTTGTAAATATATTCACATAATGTTGGAAAATAAGTATAAGAGATGACGAAGTTTGGATTTTGAAATGAAATAGTTGGATCACCCAAATGGACCTGCTGTAATCACAAGGACCTGGCAACAGAAGAGAGAGTCTTATTGTAGATACCTTTGTGATGTAGCATAGGGAAGACTCAATCAGCTTTTTCTGACTTAGATGATGGAGAATGTGCTGGCAGCCACAAGCAATGAAGGTGTCCTCTAGGAGGAAACAAATGGACTGTTTCTGAGGTCATCTTCAAAGTGATGTCTACACTCATACAAAATTGAGGTTCTGTGATTCCACAAGGTGTAGAACAAGGTATAGGGAGATATTATGGACATTAGTTTCTTTTATTTGATAACCCGGCCAGCAAATCAAACTTCTTTCAGTAACTCCTCTAAAACCTCAGCATGTACCTGTATTGCGTTATTTTGCTTTCTGCTGTCGTGATAAGCACCATAACCAAAAGCGATTTAAAGAGGAAAGGGTTGTTCTCACTTTGCACTTTTGGATCATAGCCCATCTTTGAGGGAAGTCAGGAGGAAGCTGTGAGCAGGAACCATAGAAAAATGCCAAATTACTGGCTTGCTTACTGGCTCATCTTCATCTAGATTTCTTAAACAGTCCTGAACCGTGTGTCCAGGGATTGTACTGCCCACTGTGGTCTGGGTCGTCTCACATTAATTATCTGATCAAGACAATCTCAGACATGGCCACAGGTCAGTTTGGTTTGGACAATTTCTCTGTTGAAGTTTCTCTTCCCTGGTGATTTCAGGTGTGACAAGTTGACAATAAGGATGACCCAGAACAGCCAATTGAGTTCTCAGACCTTAATAAAGCTGTCACCTGGAAAGTAGAGCATTGCTGTGATGGGCTTGATAAAGTTGTTTTTTTTTTTCTGAAGGAATTGCTAAAACAGTTGGATCTTTGAGCTGGAAAAGCTAATGAGTACCCAGAGCTTCACTGGCTCCTGTTGCAGGGAAAATAAAAGACCCAGAGACAGATATTCAGGTTCAAGCTTCAAGCTGTCGATCAGAAAAGCAAAGCAGCTGGCCACTAGCTCTCACTCTACCTCAGGCTGAATGGCTGATCCATGAGCTTTCCCAAAGCTCAGACTAAAGCCTCTCCTCAGCATGGCTGGAGAATCCTGAGACCTCCATCTTTATATCCTCAATGTGATTGGAGGATGAATGACTGATACTGATTACAGAAGACCCAGCTCCCTCCTATCTTTTATTTCTCTCTAGTGCTGGGATTAAAGGCATGTGATCACAGGTCCTGAGATCATCTTTGTGTGAGCTGTTTCTGTTCAGGACTGGATCAATCTCATGTAGATCTGGGTGCTCTTGGCCTCACAGAGGAGATCCATCTAGGACTAAAAGTATGTACCACCATCTCCTAGCTTTTGGCTTTTGGGATTAAAGGTGTGTATCACCACTGCCTGACTTCCACAGCTAGAGGCTGACTTTGCTTTCTGAATCCTCAGGAAAGTTTTAATAAATCATAAATAGTATATAACCACAGGCTTCTTTAGTAAGAGATTGAAAAATATGAATATTAAGAGAAATGCAGACGAGGGAGGCCTGGCTTGTTGCAGAGGGAATCAAGGACTTAAGAACTGGGCTAGGGGCTCTTTATGTGATATCCTGGTTTAGAGTCTGTGGTTGGTGCTGGTCATTGGGGTTGAAGAATCAGCTTTTGTTAACAACAGACCAGTACTACTAATGCAAAACCACCTGTGCTTTACTAAGACAATGGATGCTGGTGAGCTGCTGTTAAGGGATCATCTGTGAGTAATATTAGATCAATATCCTTGAGGTAATACTCTGATGTGGCTTTCAGAATACAGAAACAGAAACTATGATCTAAGGGGGCCAAGGCTGCATCTCAAGCTGGCAGCTGAATTTAATAGCAGTTAACTGTCTACCACATAGTGCTGGTTTTGAAGACATCAGAGCTAAAAGATGGAGGGGGCATGGGAAATGCTTAAGCTTGGCACCATGTTGCAGAGACAGAGTCCCTGAAGAGAGGCTGAGGGAGGCCATTGTTGAAGGCCCCTCAGTTGCAATGGATGCCCCTGTATATGAGAGATGCCAGGACCATGGCAGGTCTGCCAAAAGCAGTGGTAGATGTGAAGTGAAGTTGGCCTGAGCATAAAAGATAAGCTGTGTGGATTGAGGACAGCCAAGCTGGAGAAATGTGACCAGCCAAGCCCCCTAGAGCTGCAAGATTTACGTTTATGTTGCCAGATATTGTGTTTGATTGAGTGTAATTGTTTTATGCCTTCATTCTTTCTTTTTGGAATAAGAAAGTGTATACGTATATGTGTATGTATATGTATATATATATGTATATATATATATATATATATAATTTTACTGAATTTATATAAATTCAGTCTTAAAAGACTGAATTTTCAAAAAGATCTTCAACTTCTAAAATTTTGAAATTTTGAAGAGTTTTTTACTATTGAAGGTTGGACTGGGTTTTATGATAGTGACATGTGATCTTAGGGACAAGAAAAGACAGATTATGGCCCAAAGGTAGTGTGCTTTTGCATCAGGTTGACACAGAGTATACTGTGCTAGTTAGTTTTGGTGCCAACTTGACACAACCTAGATTTACTTGAGAAGAGCAAACTTCAGCTGGAGACTTGCCTAGACCAGGCTTGCCTGTGGCCATGACTGAAGTTGTCTAGATTGATGGTTGGTATAAGAGTGCCCACACCACTTTATGCAGCACCGTCCCTAGGTACATGTACCTGCACAAGCAAGTCAGTTGCACATGAGTGAATGAGCAAGCCAGCAAAAAGCATTCCTCCATGGTGTCTATTTTAGTTTATGTCTGCAGGTTCCAGCCTGGGGTTTCTGGCCTGACTTCTCTCAGTAATAAACTGCTACCTGGAAGTGCAAGATGAAATAAACCTTTCTCCCGATGTTGCTTTTGGGTAGGATATTTTATCAGCTCAACAACAACAACAACAACAAAAAAAAACCAAACAAGCACATAGATGTATAAATCATGTACCTTGATGAATTCGTTTTAAGGACTATGTTACTACAATTGTGATAAGATTGATAAAATTTACATGCCAGCGGCACTGATTTATTTAAAATATAATTCTGATATCTTTCATGAGTCACTTGTATTAACAAATTTCAATGCTTTTATGGTAATATTTAGGGTTCGAAAAATGAATGTGGTTAGAATGTGTCTATTTAATAAAATATTTTGAAATGACTAGAGATGAAATATTATTGAAAAATTGAGATGAAATCATATAGTACAATGACTATAACATAACAGACTTCCAAACGTTATTTGCTGAGTTCCCAGAAACATTACTCAAGATGAAAATGACTCCTGTTCCCTTGCTAGGCTGATCTGTGTGCCCACAGCTTCTGGGCATGTGTGTTCTGCTTCTGCTATAGGAATGGGCTGGTATCTATGTTTCTCCTTAGTGATTAACCTGTTTACTGTTTGATTGTATTTTTCCCTGCTGTTATTTGAACAGTAAAGCACAAACTTTATCATTTCTAGTACATTTAGATATGTTTTGTTTTCTCCAGTATTGCTTCATTTTCTGTGGCAGGGATATGCCACTGTTTTTCTACTATCATTGATTAAAATTCAGCTTGTACCTACATTTGTCAAATAAAAGTAACACTTTTACAAAATGTGGTATTGTATTTGCTTGATTGCTAATATTCATGGACTACATTCTGTGAACTAGCATTCCTGATTTAAGATGAGGAAACTTTACAAAATTTTACATTTAACAAGAAAATTTCTTCATGAGAGGTTGCAAAAACTCATTTTCCAATCAAACTTCTAGTTTTCTTTCATATTTGTACATCTTCTGGGTATGAAAAAAACCTTCAAAATTTACCAGTTATATAAAATTCACAAATAGAACCAATAATCTGTATTTCTAGACTCATGAAAGAATATATATATATACTCTATTCAGTATTCTGAATACTCTATATTACTTGGTTCACATTCTCATTCTTATGGGAAAAGAATTAATGAACATAGCATAGAGTAAGTTTGACTCTTTGTATGTATAACATTATAAATGATGATAAATTTTTAAGGCATAAATTTTGAATACTTTCAGAGACCAGTAAGTAAAGACATCATAGTTCAATTTTCTCAGTGAGAGGTCATGGTGATCATAATGAGAAGTAAGGTAGAAGGCAGGTAGAAGCAAGGCCAAAATGTCTAGTGGTAGGCATGAACAGGCTTGCATGGCAGAGACCACAAGTGTCTGAGTTTTCCTTCTTTTGCTACAATTATATAATCATTTTCCTATGAAGTTGTCTGATGATGATAAAGGAGCAGTCTCACTGGTAATGTAAGTCTGGCTTTCAAATCTTCAGTATTTACATTTTGTGGTCTGACATTTCATTAATTCATATTAATACAGGAGAGAAGCAGAAGTGTTGGAAGCTGCCACCAGCTATAAAGGAGAGCTTTGGTGACAGGCAACCAACACACATCCATCACGATTTAGCCCCAAGCTGTGGCTGCTGTATCTCAGAAGCAGCTGTAACACTTCTGTTCTGATGAGTGCCTGAAAGCAAACAACAACAAAAGCTGAAGAACATCCCACGTGTGGAGAAACATAACCATAGGCAGCATTGGATGCAAGCAGCATATTTGAAACAAGAGTTTGGAAATTATACCTGGGGGTCACTAGTTCTAAGGGATGCCTGAAAGCAAAGAGATCAGAACTTGGAAGACAAGCTTGGCATGAAATGCCCAGAGAGAAAGGCATAAAGATATCTATCTCCTCAGGCTCCAAACAAATCAGCCAAGAAACATCCTGCATCATAAAAAGGACAGATGCTCTGAACTCCAGGAAAAAAAACAAAACAAAACAAAAAAAATGCACACAAGTAAGAGTTGTGGCTCCCAAAACCAAATTCTCCATCTTGTACTGTCTCAGTTGAAGAAAAGTGTGCAGTAGAATGTTTAAATCAATGGTTCTCAAACTTCCTAATGCAATGACCCTTTAATATAGTTTCTTATGTTGTGGCAACCTTCCTCCAACCATGAAATCATTTTTGTTGTTATTCCATAATTGTAATTATGAATTACAGTTTTGAACTCTTATGAATCACAATGTAAATGTGTTTAGAGATAGAGGTTTGTTAAAAGGGTCAAAACCCACAGGTTGAGAGCCACTGATATATATATATTATAATATAGCCACGAAGGATATAACTTCATTACTTCAAGAGTAAACCAACGTGCCTCTGTTCCTGTTGCAGGTAAAGCTCCTGTGAAAGAAAATTCTTTGAACAGTCTACATTCCACAAAGAAACTTCTAGAAGAATGATATTTATTTCTTTATTCTAGAACTTTTCTGATGTTATAAAAGTGAAGATCATCTTAATATGTGTTCATTTACAAGTGTATGGGTCAGGGAGCTTCTTACTGTAGATGGCAGAAATAAAGTTTTAGCCAATATCAAATTGTGACAAGCAAGATCCAATATTAAGCAAATAAAAAGTCCAGGCTTGGGAGATATCATTCAGTGAAAGAGCATTTGCTTATTATGAGGGAGGTCAATTTCTCTCTCTCTCTCTCTCTCTCTCTCTCTCTCTCTCTCTCTCTCTCTCTCTCTCTCTCTCTCACACACACACAATCCAATTTATTCCCAATGACATATTATGATTATCTGAAAGTGTATCAGAAAACAGTAGGGGGGAAACAAGAAAAGATGGAAACACACTCACACTTATAGTTACTGTTTGTGGGTAGTCAAGTTTAATAGAGATCAAAAGTCCTCAACCATTGACATGTTTAGCTATTACATTGTTCTTAGGGTGATGAAAACACCAATGGCAGAGATGTAAAGTACATGTTTAAAGAAAACATGACCTGTTAGGCCTACAACAAGGTTACCCACACAAGTTTCTTAATTCATAGTCCCCCAGAATTTCTAACAAATACTTCTTAGGGGCAGTGGTATTATATTTTCCTATGACATGAAAATGAAGAAGACTAAAGGCAAAACATCAAAGAAAGTCTTCATGTGGCAGGCAGAGGCCAGAGCTGATGTCATTCCTGCTTCATGCCCTATTCTGTTGTTACTTGAATATAGTGATGGCATGGCAGTAGGTAAGAGGAAATGTGCCTAATGTCTGCCATCTATCAAGTCACAATAACATCAGCCTCTTCTGTAGTTTGGCATGAAACATTGAAAAACACTAGATAAAGAATTTAGGCATGATTTGGTGGGGAGAAATTGTTTACTGATCTGTCGTAATTATTCTTACTATCCCAGGCAACTACTGAGTTTATACCAACTGTAGGCCCATGAATATAAATAAGTGAATATAAATAGTCATTTTGCTACAAAATCTATGACCAAACTTCTTCTTACACAGATTAGAAAACGGAATTTTTCAGTATTGGAATTGCAGATAATCTTTAACTGACTGTTAGTCATCCAGGAGAAGACAGCCCCGCACTCCTACCCTTAACAACCCCCTTCCAATAGATTCATTTTTCTACTTATGATTTTGTTGGATCAGTTAGTTGCATAACTTAACATTTTCCTTTTAAGAATGAAAGAGCTATAGTTTTTTGATCCACTTAATCAGAAATACTATGAGATTAAGAATTAGATGGTGCTGCTTGTAGCATCTTTGTAAACTTGGTCTCTTCCTAAAAGATCCCATCTGTTTGAAAGAAGGTATCATTTTTTTTATTACATATGTCTTTAAAAATTCAATTCATCAAAACCCTTGTTTCGTCTTTAAAAATGTGTAATAAAGTAAAAATGAGTCACTTTTCACCTATTTCTTAGTGAGACTGAAGTCTACTAGTGTCTTGGAGTGCCTTTGTTTCCCCTGGGGGCCTTCATCTCTCAGGATAACAAGACATTACAGTTTCCCCATGGAGGTTGTCTTGAAGATGCTTTCAGCACTGTGTTTCAGATAAGAGAGACAACATATGTGACTCTTGCAAATAAGTCTTAAGTTTTCCTTCGGCCACACTACGTTCCTTGCTATCGTATCCCTCCAATTAGCATCTTGAGCCATGTAGAACTGGGAAAATGTGGTATGTCCTTTAATCTTTAGCATCCTTTTAGTTAATATGAATACTGTGTAATAACATGTCTTATTTCTCTCTATGACTTTCTGGTCTTCATTCTTTTATTTTAATTAATTTACTGATTCTTTTCTCATATAACACATCCTGATCACAGTTTCCCCTTCCTCCGTTCCTCCAAGTCCCTCCCCCAACAACTCTCCTCTCCCTCAAATCCGCTATTGCTCCATTTCTCTTTAGAAAAGAGCAGGCCTCCCAGGAGTATCAAAGTTACAATTAGACTAGGCGCATGCCCTCATATCAAGCATGAACAAGTTCAACCCAGTAAGAGAAAAAAGGTCTCAAAAGCAGGCAAATAGTCAATGACAGCCTCTGCTCCCATGGTTAGGAGTCCTACAAGAACACCAACCTCCACCACCAAAACAAACATGCAGAACACTTAGTTCAGACTCACCCTGGTTGTCACCCCAGTCTCTGCGTCCCTATGAGCCCTGCTTGGCTGATTCTGTGGCTTTTCTTGTACTGTCCTTCACCCCTCTGATTCCTACAATGCTTCCTCTTCCTCTTCCACAGGATTCCCTGAGCTCTGCCTAATGTTTGGCTTTGGTTCTCTGAATCTGCTCCTACTGGTTGCTAGGTAAAGCCTCACCAATGATGATTATGCTAAGCTCTGGTCTATGAGTAAAGCAGAGTTTCTTTAGGAATCACTTCATTGCCATGTTATGTATGAGTGTGTGTGTGTGCGTGTGCGTGTGTGTGTGTGTGTGTGTGTGTGTGAGAGAGAGAGAGAGAGAGACAGAGAGAGAGAGAGAAAGAGAGACAGAGACAAAGAGAGACAGAGAGATGGAGAGAGAGAGAGAGAGTCATTTTTTTGTTCTATCCTAGGTGTCTGGGTTATTCAGCCTCTGGTTCCTGGCCCTCCAAGCAGTTTTATCTAGTGGCCTGGTTCCCAAGTTGGACCAGTCTTTTCTTGGTTACTTCCACAAGTTCTGCACTACCTTTACTCCAGTACATCTTGCAGGCAGGACTAATTGCAGGTTGATGTTTTTTTGGCTGGGTTGGCGTTCCAGTCTCTCCACTAGATTTCTAGCCTGCTTACAGAATATCACTGGTTCAGGCTCTATATCCCTTATTACTAGGATGGTTTGCTAGGGTCACTGTCATTGCAGTAGGCTTCCTCCTCATCCCAGAAATCCCCTTCATTGCAGTCTGCTCTCCCAGCACTCTCTCCCTCCCACTCCCACCTGATCCTTCCTGCTCCCATCCCCAATTCCCTCCAGTCTACCATGTATTGTCACAGGAGGCAACTTCCTGAAGAGAAACACCAATAGTACACACACTAAGATCAACTTTACTAAATGGAACATCAAGAAACTGAAAAGCTTTTGTAAGGCAAATGACATGTCAAAAGGACAAAACAGCAAAACAGTTAGATTTTCACTAACTCCGACAGAGGGCTAATATCCAAAATATATTTTTTAAAACCTAAAGGAACTAGACATAAAATAGCAATTAATACAATTTTTAAAATGGGGTACAAATCTAAACAAAGGATCCTCAACAAAGGAATCTCAAATGGCCAAGAACTACATAAAGAAACAACACCCTTAACCATCAGGGAAATGAAAATCAAAACTACATTGAGATTCCATCTTACACCTACCAGAATGGCTAACATCAACAACACAAGTGACAACTCATGCCTGAAAGGATGTGGAGCAATGGGAACACTCTTCCATTGCTGGTGAGAGTGAAAACTTGTACAGCCATTCTGGAAATCAACATGGTATTTCCTCAGAAAATTGGGAATTGATCGACCTCAAAACCCAACTCTACTACTTCTGGGCATATATCCAAAGGACACTCCATCCTAGATCAAGGACGCTTGTTCAACATGTTCATAACATGTTTACTCATTATTGTCAGAAACTGGAAACAACCTAGATGTTCCTTAACCAGAGAATGGATAAAGAAAATGTGTTGGGTTACATTCACACAAGGGAGCATTACTTAGCTGTATAAAAAAATGACATCATGAAATGAGTAGTCAACTTAAAGTAACTAGGAAACACCATTCTGAATGAGGTAACTCAGACCCAGAAAGACAAATACGGTATGTGATAACTCATAAGTGGACACAAGCTGTAAAGTAAATGATAATCATGCTATAATGCACAGACCCAGAGTGGCTAAGTAACAAGGAGGGCTCTAGAGGAGATGCTTGAAGCTCCCTGGGAAGGGGAAATAGAACTGATTTTCCTTCTTAAAGTGGGCACAGTCTTGTATTTGTCATACTTTGTGCATGGCATGTCTTTCTGAACCCTCCGTGTGAAGCCTTATATCATTTGAACTGCAATTAAAAAAAACATTCACGAAGGAAACTTCCCCAGATTTGTAGTTCAGACTACAGACTTCTCTACAGCATTTTGAGATTTTTTTTTAACTTTTTAAGGGGTCTAAATTTTGTATGATAATTATTTATTAATTCAGTTGCTTCAAATAGATTGAAAAAATACTCCTTCTACCTCTTAACCAGTACATGGTTCTGAGTTAATACTCAGCTACTCCTTTTTAAAATGAAATAATGTCAATAAAAATAACCTTGGTTTTATTATTCAATAATTGTTTTAATTTTAAGTTATTTTCTTTAATAAATCAAAATAAACTTTTATAATACAGACATCTGGAGGAATGCAGTCAAGTTTGGAAAAATATTTACTATTATGCTTGTAAGTGAAGGCAATAATTTTAAGCATGATTTAATAAAATTCTAAAAAGTAGAACCTACATGCTTAGATTTAAGTCTTTATTTTGACTTGTGTCTAGGTAAACTATTTGGAACTTTAGTTCCACACTCTAGGTTATTCAGATATTAATCAGGTGACACAACATTACATTTTAATTAAAAAGCTCAAATTATCCAGACAGCAATGAATCCATTTTTTTCACATGAAGACATGACTTTTATTTTAGTAAATATTTAGGTAGTTCAAAGGGCATGTTGGGGAAATATGAAATCTCTTCCCTGAAATTACAGTCATGTTATTTATAAATTTTTTATCTTCTATCTCATATAATATATATGGGTCATTTAGGGAAAAAGAATAAAAAAACCACAAGACTTCAGAGAGAATACATCCATATCCTCAATTATTCCTAGTCCTTCTCTGTGAAGTAAATTCTATTTCTTCAAACATCTTCAGTTTTCTAGGACAACATTAAGTCATGAGATTTTAGTTTAAAATGTCCTGATTGGCTTCCATTTTTATAGCAATTTTGCATTAATTGTGGTGATAAACTCCACAGGTAGAAAGGACAGGAGCTGCATATGAGGTGAGAAGTCATGCAGTTTCAGTATAACATAGTCCTATGCCAACATTAACTTTAAAAGCAAATGCAGGCTGGCGTGGAAAAGGAGAGATGACTTCCTTTGGCCATAGAAGGTTCCATGTTGTTATGAATCTATTATTCTTGAACATTTGAGGCAGATATGGAGGGATGCAAACCGAGAGGTGAAGTCAGTCACGTCAGAGCTTCCATGGAGCATAGACACTACAGTGTGCTGAGGATGCTGGGATTCAGAGGTTGAGGACTAGCATTCGGATAGAGTGAAGCTTCGTTGGTTAGTTGTCCACGAAGGAAAGATTTCTTTTTCACAGGTGGCTGTTATCAAAGGGCCTTTACTTTGTGACTCCTTCACAGGTTGTCTCAGCTGCAGAGGCTCACCAGCCAGGGCAGTGCCCCTTCAGCATGTACCACATGCATTGACTTAATTAGGTAGTTTGTTTCAAAGCTGCATTATAGAACAATTCTGAAGCTCTCATCCTCTTCAGACCTGCCTGTGGTCCGCTGAGACTGCACTATCTGAATTTTCATTTAGCTACTTTCTGCCTTGTTTTCCTTCAACCTACCTTTCTATAGATAGTGATTCCAGAGATTTCCCCCGTAGGATCCTGCGTACTAGGCTGAATCATTCATCACCCATCTACAATGAACTCTCATCGCTGGTGGAAAGTGGGCACAGGGAGTTCTTAGTGCATGGCAGCAGAGCAAACCACTCTAAAACTTCCATTGGAGTGTGTTGCAACAATCTTCCAATTCAAGAATCACATGGTTGTGATTGCTGTTATGATCTTTAAAACTATTAGGAAAATAAGAAAGCAAGGTTGTATGACTGTTGCTGTGATTGATTGAAGCCCCAAAAGATTACTGAAACGCCAAGAGCAATTTAATAGTAAAATCAACATTTACTTATCCACTCACCTATACTGTCAGTCATGGCTCCTAAGGTGGTGATTTCTCCTCATGACCATATGGCAATCTGCTTTCAACAGCGGGGATAATCTCCATTTTTATTTCCACAATAGCTGCACCTATCCAAAATTCAGCAAAACATATTCTTATGTTAAAAACAAACCAGCATCAACAAAGCCCTGGGTACTGCCATTTGTCATAGCATGGATAGACCTGAAAACAATGTGCTGTGCAAAATGAGTCAAGCACAGACAGTGAAGCACAGACAGTCAAGCACAGGGATGCATTTCCTCCTCTGCACGAAAGAAGGGAGGATGTAGATCAAAGGATACAAAGCAGCAGGCATCAGAGTAGACATATTTTCTGGAGTGCTCAACTTGCTTCATTCAATGCCTGAACCCATGGTAGAAGCTCTTCTTCTTCTTAGTCAGCTTCTTCTTCTTTCAACAAGAAACATTTTTTTTAAATCTTATCCATTGTGACTGGTGCAAGATGAATGAAATCAAAGTAGGTTTTAACTTGCATTTCTCAGAGGGCTAAGAAAGTTGAACAGTAAAAAACAGTTGAACAGCAAAAAAAAATAAACAAACAAAACCCATCTATTTGTGATAATTATCTGTGAATTCTATTTCATTCCATGCCCCATTTTTTTTCTCAAATGAGGATTTTTTTTCTTGATGTTTAATTTTTTGAGTTCTTTCTATCTCCTAGATACTAACCCCTTGTCAAATTTATATCTGGCATTACGTCCTATTTAATATTCTCTATCTTCACTAGAATAAGGTGTGGTTTGCTACACAGATGCTTTTAGTTCCATGAGATTCTATTTGTCGGTGGTTTTAAAGCCTGTGCTTACAGGAGTCCTGTCTGTGAGGTCCTTGCCTGTGCCAATGAGTTAACCATATTCCATACCATGTCTTGTATCAGATTCAAGGTATCAGGTTTTATGCTGAAGTACCTGATGCATTCAAAGTTTAGATATGTGCAGAATGAGATATGAGTTACCATTCCTTTATGTGCTATCCAGTTTGACCAGTATAAGATATCAAAAGGTTATTGTTTTGGCCTTGTCCTTTTTGACTTCTTTGTTAAAAAAAAATCAGATGGCTGTAAGTTCTTCATGTGGTTCTTCAGTTTTACTCTATTAATCAATGTATCTATTTTTATGTTAGTACCAGCCTCTTTTATTACTATGGATCCATAGTATTACTTGAAATCAGGGATAGTTATATTCCTAAGCAGTATGTTTGCTGTTCCAGATTGCTTTGACTAGTCTATATCTTTTGTGTTTCCATCTGAATTTCAAGATTATTTTTTCCATTTGTGTAAAAAATGGCATTGGGATTTTGATAGGGATTCCATTGAATGTGTATGTTGATTTGGGAAGAATGACTATTTTCACCATACTAACTCTATAAGTTCATGAACATGAGAGGCATTTTCTGTCTTTTGGTATCTTAATTTTCTTTTCGTTGTGGGAAAATTCCTATCCAGGATACCACAAGCTAGCAAACAAAAAGCACAGTGCCAGGTATGGGTTACTTCTTTAATTGTTGGCTAACAGAATCCCATAGACTTCTTCTATTGCACTTATTTACCCTTCAGAACTTGCTGGTAACATCCTATTGTAGAAGATAAAAAAAAACTTGGAGAACTGAAACTGGTACTGATCTGGAAGCATTATCCTTATTACCTAATACTCACAGTGCTGGAAGTTGCTATTCTTAATATCCTAAGGGAAAGTAATTAACTGTCTTTTCCAGTTATGACGCCTGCAACTTACAATAAGAAATGGTGTACAGTAGTGGTGTGGTATGACTGTGGACTAATAAACTACTTTGTGGTTGCATTTAAATGAGATAGAACTCACATCTGGTACCTTTAAGTGTGCCTGACCTAAGACTCCTTCTTCATATGGTCACCTATTCTCATTCTAATTCTAATTGGTTTAATAAGCAATACAGTGACTCCCTACAGCATTGTATCATGAGCTGACTGCCTCACCCTAAGCCTGACACTTACAGGGTTCTTTCTTTAACTCCCCACATCAAGACCAAATCTGTACTGCACAAAGTACACAGAAGCATAGCAGTAAGAGAGATGCTTACATAGTGGCCAAACTGGTTCCTGAGCTCTTCTTATTTCTGTAGTAGCAGGCTGGCCATTAGATTTAAATTGGAACATTCATTCTATAGCTTTTAAACTGGCCATCTCCAAAATTCTGTGAGCTGATTCTTTAATAAATCTCTTTACACACACACACACACACACACACACACACACACACACACACACTCCATGTAACCTATGGTATAATTTGCTTTGTTTCTCTAGGTGGGGGTTAAATAACATCATTGTCACTTTACATATTTCAAATCTATTTTCTGCAACAAGAATACAATGAATGCTGGGTAGTAGCAGAGAATACTTTGTACACATTATTTAACAAGAACATCCTTATAAGGAACATTTAAAATATTTAAGCAGAAATTTTCCTCTAATAAAATACTTTGAAAATTTGGATTCCACATTTATAGCATGGTATTGAGAGCACCTTTTCCTATACTTTTCCATGGATCTATTTCCTACATTTTCCTATACTTTTCCATGGATCTATTCCCTACTTGGTACCATAAAGAACTCAGCATCATGAATGTGTCATCTCCACACAGATCATGGTTTGGTTCTCTTTTCTTCCAGGAAGGACATCCCCATAGTCAACAGAATCCTAGCCAAGGGAAGGGGGTTTTGTTTGTAGAGTGGGCCAGAGTTCTTATTGTCTCAGTCCAAATAAATACATTTGAGACTTCCTTGATTTATCAACATTATGAAGAAAATAAAAGTTTCTTCTAGTTTGAAGAATAAACTTAGGGCAAAGAGAAAAGAAATTTCCTGAAA
This sequence comes from Cricetiscus sungorus, assembly GCA_030556225.1. Classification (NCBI taxonomy): domain Eukaryota; kingdom Metazoa; phylum Chordata; class Mammalia; order Rodentia; family Cricetidae; genus Cricetiscus; species Cricetiscus sungorus. The sequence goes on along the minus strand of JANBXA010000731.1, from coordinate 12,797,177 downwards.
AGCAAGTTGAGATACTGTTTGGTGACAGGATTTATATTCACTGTGGGCGTTAATCTTGGGCATGTCGGCGAGGGATCATCGTGGTTAGTTTAACTGAAGTGGCAAGACCTGCCCTAAATGTAGGTTGTTGCTGGACATTCTCATGTCTTGCCATGTCCTGCCACTTCAGCCCCAAATGAACACAGCAAGACATATTAATTGTTAAACTGTTGGCTAGTGGCTAGGGTTTATTATTGGCTACCTCTGACTTAATTATTAACCCATTTTTATAAATCTATGTATTTCCACCTGGTCTTGGCTTACTGAAGAATACCTGGACCTGTATCTCCTTTAGTGGCTCTACAGCGTCTGTTTCTGGTGGGCTCTCTCCACCTACCTTTCCCAGAATTCTCGTCTCTTGGTCTTGCCTATCTTCCTGCCTCATTGGCCAAACGGTGTTTTATTCATCAACTGTTAAGAGAAACATATATGCAGAAAAACATCCCCCATCAGTAGGTGGCACTGTTTTCCGAGCTGTAGAGAGTCTTGGATTTCATGAAAGGAAAGAGCTTGCTGGGCAGCAGCATTCATCTCTCGCTCTGGTGTTTAATTTTGGATGCAATGTAACCAGCTTCTTCCCGCTTCAGTGCTATGCTACACTTTCTCCGACACACTGGAATGTAATCGCTGGACTGGAAGCCAGAGTGAATTCTTCCTTCCATTTGTTAGGTATTTTGTCACGGCTGTGAAAAAAGTACCTAATGTGTTTGGCATAAACAAAACAAGACAAAAAATACATAAATGATGAATTGATTTTCAAGTGAAGAGATTTCTTTTTGTTAATTCTTTTGTATGATATTTAAATTCAGAGAGAATTTTATGAGATTGTAAGAGCTTCAGTCTGAGTTTTTCTTTAGTGAAAGATATCAAGGGCTAAACTTAGAAAAGGGACAACAAAGTCAGTTGAGAAAACACACTCAGTAGGCAAGATTCCTAGAAATACAAATTACCAAATCAAGCACACTTTAGTGGTTTTCAATAGCATATCAAAAAACCTACACTTCTTTCTAGGTCAAGCAATATTCTGACAATATCACATATTTCTTTGCAAAGAAGTGTACTGTTAAGTTTAGGTTTTGTACATAATTCTTAGACTAATATATTGTTTCAAAGGTATCTGTCCTTCAGACTGTGGATATGGTACAATAGATAGAGTGCTTGGTATGTAAGCATGAAGACCTAAGTTCATGTTCCCAGAGTCCATATAAAAGCTGGACACAACAATGTGCATCTGTAATCCCAGAATGGGGTAACAGACGACTGGAGAAGAAGACTGGTGACGGTGACATTGAGTGTCCACATTTGCATGCATGGATGAGCTTATGTGCCTATCCATGCATAACATACACACACCACTCCAGTTCCTTAGCATCCTTTGGAGACTTCAGGCCACTCAGACATTTGAACTCTGGCACATACTGCAAGACTGGGTCACACTGTTCTCTTAAGATATTTAAATTTCTACTCATTTTAAAAAAATCTTTTAACCCATGTCCTCAAGATGCTTGAATGTAATACGCAAACGAACAGGAGACACTTACCTCATCATATCCATTGACACTTCAAAATATCTAATTCAATTAAGTTCACCAGTTCACATGAGGGACTTGAAAGAGTTACATCATCACCATTTCCTCCCACCATAAATCCTGTCTTTGAAGTCTTTTCTTTTAAAGTCAGTACAAGAGACATTTAAATTGTTTCTGGGTTAATTAGTGCAGTTTTTCCCCCTTGCAAATCTAGACTTCTGTGAAATAACAGATGTATTTGTGTCTTTTTCTCTACACACTCATAAATACACATGTGTATTTTAAAACACATTTTGTAGGGCTAGGGAGGAAGCTGTGTGTACAGCACTTGTGTGCAAGAGTGAAAACCAAATTTCAGATCCTCAGTTCCCATGAAAGCTAGGCAGGTATGCCACTGAGACTGGCCTGGAACCCCAATTCTCAGGAGCTTGAGACAGGGGATACCTGGTACCTGGGGCAAAATGGCTAATAGAACTAGACAAATTGGGAGGGGTCAATATCAGTGAGATACCCTGCCTTATTACATAAATCAGAATGTGAGCAATGAAAAACACTCATTTATACATAAAATCACACACCACATACTCAAGCAAACATACTCAAAATACAAAGACAAAAAGCCACACACACACACACACACACACGCACACGCACACACACACACACATACACACTCACACACATTTTTACTATATTGAAAGAAACCCCATGTACATGTTTTTCTCCTACTTCTGTGTTTCCAAGACCATTAGGGTTTCCAATATCCCAGTGCGAAATTGCTTAGTTAAGGTTATGAGGAGTTTTGTCTATGGTCAGAGAAGCCCAGAGCATTGAAATCCTTGTGAATTCCCAGAGGGCTTTCCCTCATCTTGGTGATATTCACCTAAGCCGAAATGTAACTCTCACTTTTCCTCCTAGAAAAGATCTTCTGAGAGCACTCCCGGATCTAGCAGATACTAGATACTAGATAAAATACACCAGTTGCAGAAACGACTGCTTTCTTTACTTTTTAATTAATCCTTTACAAATTCCCAAATGATAATTTTGTTCTTAAAAGTTCTTTTGTTCCTGGCAGTAGAACCATGAGACATTCCTGGTACTAGAGCTAGCTTATTGGAACTCATTCCTCGGGGTGGGATGCCATGCTCCGTGGCAGTAGGACCACGATATTATCTGGTACATGAGCCAGCTTTTGGATCCCACTTCCCATAGTGGTATGCCATGGTCAGTCTTAATGCATGGGAGAGGAACCTGACTCTGACCAACCCATTGTGCCAGACTATGTTGACTCCTCATGGGAGCCCTTACTGGTGAGGAGGAGTGTGTTGGAGGTGAGCTAGCAGGGAGGTGAGGGCATGTGGGAAGAGGGGTGGGAGGAAGAACTGTGGTTGGAATGTAAAATGAAACAAAAAATTCTTGGCAGTGAAAAAAAAAATTCTTTTGTTGACCCCATCTCCAGCCATCTTGTTGCTACTCCTTTAGTCTTTCCTGTCGTCTTTCCTTCTTTTATTCAGCCATCCTCAATGAGCTCAAGCATAGGAATGTGGATGATTAATTTGCCAAGATCATTAAAAGGGGATACTGAAGTTTCATGCAGAAAAATAGTTTTAACTAATTTAAAATCAGTCAGATTAAAGGTGAAGTGACTGAGCATATGTGCTACTAATCTATAAAAGTTTATGAAACATTTTTTTTTTGTAAAGAAATCGGAGTGAACAACTAAACACTGAGCCGAACCAGATGTAGAGAGGGAGGACAAGACCAGGCTGCAGAAACCCAGAGACAGCTGACCTGAACAAGGAGGAGCTAACGGGCCCCCAGACTCATAGCTGGGAATCCAGCATGGGACTGACTCAGACCCCCTGAACATGGGTCTCAGCTAGAAGACCTGGGCAGTCTAAGGGACCTCTGACAGTGGAATTCCTGGTGCACAAAAGGACTTTGGGAGCACATTCCCCATGGAGGGACACTCCCTTAGCCTAGAGGCAGGAGAGAAGACCTAGTCCCTACTCCAAATGACTTGACAGATTTAGATGACCTCTCCTAGAAGGCATCACCCTACATGTGGAGTGAAGGGGGAAGGAAGAGGATGGTGGTTGGGGGGGCATGGGAGGGCGGGGAAGGGGGAAAGAGGGAAGGAGGGAGAGAGAACTGGGATCGATATGTAAATTAAAAAAAATGATAAAAAAAATTGTGAACTTCATAAATTTTAAGAATTTTATAAATAAATGCACAAGAAACCCCCACCCTAAAGAAGAAATTGGAGTGAGTTTTTTGTGTGTGTGTGTGTGTGTCTCTAGTAATCTTGAATTGCCTCTGCAGTCAGCACCCCCTAAAATGTGGTCTTTCGTTTGTAGGGTAGTTTTGCTTCTAAACTTCCCTCATATGCTAAATAGGCATCATCTATCTACTAGCTAAGTTGCCCAATTATTTCTATGAACAGGAACTGAGAAGCTAAAACCAGAAGAGAAATTTCAGGGACAATGTTCCCAGAGAAAGCATTGGGTTGTCATTCTGCTTTTCTTCTGTTTGTGGTTGCTCATTATTGTGAGAATTATCTGTCTTTTATGCTCTCCTTGCCAAAACACCTTTTCAATGCACCATCATCTCCAAGACCTTTGTTTTAGGTTTCAAGTCTACAGTGATTTGCAGAGCTATTGCGGACACTGTTATTTTGTTTTGTTTTTTGTTTGTTTGTTTTGTTTTTCTTGGGTTTTTTTTTTTTTTGCTTGTTTGTTTTTAGAGACAGGGTTTCTCTGTATTGCTTTGGAGTCTATCCTGGAACTACCTCTGTAGACCAGACAGGCCTCTAACTTAGAGAGAACCTGCGGGCTTCTGCTCCCAAGTGCTGGCAACACTGCTTATTGATAGCAGGGAAATTCAGTGTTTCTCTGCTGTGGTGGTTGGCTAAGGGAAAGCATCATGGAGTCAAAGGCCCAGTGAACCAGGCACCGGGGCTGGAGATCTCATCTAAATTTCATTGTTGATTATAACATAGGTATCTTAGAAAACTGCCTGGAGAAAAACTCATTAACACATTTGGGTGTATTATTGTAGGCAAAACCTTCCATCTTAGAGAAAGAAAATGGAGTCAGTTAATTAAAAAAAAATAAAAGTGTAAATTAAGCCTTATATTTTATTTCATGACACTGAATGTGAAAAATTTGGTTCTGATAATGCTTACTGGTGAATTCAAGAAAAGATTGTAATGGTTAGGTTATTATGCATCTGTTTCTAATTGGAATGAGACCTCAGCAATGTGTTCATACAGTTTATTGATGTTATGAATCTTGAGGTGAGATAGCTAGTTATGGCTCATAGACTGGTTCACTGTTGACATTCTGGAATTAGTACCCTGTCCCTCCTTAGAGTCTCACTGGTGATGGATGCAACTCCATTCACTAAGGTATCTTCACTCCAGGTAAAATAAAAGAAAGCAGAAAATATATATTCATGGATGTTTTATTGGAAAGGACTAAGTCATATGACTTTTCTAACCAGGAATGGGCATGATAATGTTAAAAATTAAGTATTGCAACTTTTGCAAACTATGTTGTATAGGACACAGTGTTGACATGTGAATGGATTTCCAATGAGGTTGTTTGTAGGATTTGTCACAAATTTGCATAAAGCATTTAAAAAAATTTGGATACATATTCTTTTTTAAGTATCATTTAAAATAATAGACTACATTATGATACTGCTTATTACAGCAATTGTAGTATTTGGTAAATAGGTGCATATGAGTATTTCCTAGATGTAGAATTAAATAAAAATTTGAAAAGCAAATGAACAGTTAAAGTAGAAGGAACCCATCTTTGTAATTCCAGTCACTAGTTCTCTTTTCATAGCTGTGTTTTAGTTTTCCGATGTTAAAAAATAGGGATAATCGTGTGGGGAAGATGGACTGGTTACTTAGGGTATTTGTTCTGCAAGCCAAAGGGCCTGAGTTCAAATCTCCAGCACCCTCATAAAGCCAGGTTAGAGAATCATGCTGTGTGTGTAAACCTGGGGTGAGAATGGACACTAGCAGATCCCAGGAATTCACTTGCCAGCCTGACTAGCCAAAATGACCACCTTCAGGATCCATAAGAGACTGTCTCAAAATACACAGTGTAAAGTGGCAGAGCAAAGCAACCAATGTCCATCTCTGTCAAGGCCTGAACATTCACACCCACACAGCCACACCCCCCACCCCACCACACACACACATACCGCACACACATACAGACATATACATGGACCACACAAGACATACTCACACATAAACACAATAAACACATAATTAAAATGATGGGGATGATGATAAGAATACAATAAAGCTGAAGCATGCAATTAAGGTAGAAACATATGGAAGGTCCCAGAATGGAGTTTACCAAATAACTGCAAGTCAGCAACTTTCCCAGTCACAAAGATACTTATGGTTATGTACCATCATCTACTCTACCATTTGTGTTGTTGTTGTTTTTGTTTTTGAATCTAAAAATCTCTATCTATTCTAAATATGTTCACTATCCAATAAGAGAGATGCCAGAATAAGTTTTACAAAAATTCCATTAAATATCTCCACAAATCTATAGCTTTCTTTAACAACAAGAAAACCAAAAAAAAAAAAAAAAACCCCACAGCAGCTTGTGACGTATACCTGATCAGATTTCAACAAAAAGCTTTCCCATACTTCTGAAAGTAAACTCAGTAGCTTATCATTCAATTTTCTAGTTCAAAGGGTGTGATCAACTCAATTTTAGTGCATACTGTTTACTTGTAATGCAATTCAGTAGAATATATTAGTAGATGCGGTAACTCACATTTACATTCCTAGCATTTGGGAGGCTGAGACTGAGGAGCGGGGGCTGACATGAGTTTACAGTCAGCTTAGTCTAAAGAATGAGAGCTTCTTCTTGTCACAAAAACTAAATGATATACACATAGCAAATCCTTGATCACTTGTCATAGACCCATGAAGAAATTTCTGAGGAGCCATTTATACAAATCATTTATTTATTCATTTGTTTATATAATATGTGAAATGCCTAAGAAGAAACTGTTGCAGTAAGAGATAGAATGCAATTATTTTTTTTTAAATTTTATTCCATTTCAGAAGCTGTGATTCACTCATCCTGGCTGTTTATGAAACACCAAATATGTGTTCTTTGACCTCTGCATAATTTATTTAAACACAAACTGAATAACTTTAAATGCGGCTATCATCACAATGCTTCAAACAATGGTCAGCGATCCGTGACGATGCGCTGTGCTGTCTCATTAAACCAAAGCAACTGACAGTCTGACATAAGCATAACCTAACTGCCTTACAATTAGACATACTATCTTACAGAAATATTCACACCATGGCCTTGACCTCTGTGCTAATTAAACCTCCCTGGCTGTCAAAGTTTCTTCCTCATACACCCCCCTCCTTAAATAGGCCCGAATGTCAAATAACTCATTATTTACAAAGGCAGTACTGTCAAATACCCACAAGTGTGCTATTTTCATCCCAGAAGACCTGGCTGTTTTCCACAGCAAGCTTTGAGCTCTCACAGTTTTGAATCATTAAGGAAGATGTCAGAATCAGGTAAAAGTGTGGAAATTGGAAATGAGGTTAGTAGCAGAATGGACCACATTAGGGAAGGAGGAATGGAGAACTCTTCAAGGAGCTAGTGGGTTAGGGAATATGCAGTGAGGACTGGCAGTCTGGAGGTCTGGGTCCGTGTGGGCATGTGACACAGAAGGGAAAACGGCACTGCAGATGTGGCTATGTGAGCTAAGGACAAGGTGCGATGCAGCATGAATAATGAACACCTAGAGACAGGTGTTGGGATTCAAACTGAAGATCAGAAAAGCAAAGCAGCCGACTCCTAGAGTGCTCTTACCTCTACCAAGGATGGGTGATCCTATCCTCAGCATGACTACGGGCTGAACACACTGCAGTCCTTCCTCCACCTACCTTATATGCCTCTCCAGTGCTGGGATTAAAGGCATGTACCACTACCGCCCAGCTTCTATGTCTAGCTAGTGTGTCTGCTGGGATTAAAGGTGTGTGACACAGCTGCCTGGTCTGTTTGGCTGACTAGCATGGCTAGTTTGGCACTCTGATCTTCAGGCAAGCTTTATTTGTTAGATCACACACAAAATATCACCACATCGGGATGTGGATGGTTACCAGTGGCTCCAGCTGTCCCATGATCATTCTTGCACTTATGTACATGGCAGATGTTTATTTAGCACATGAGCTCATACTGGGCACTCTGCAGTTGCTAAGGACCCTGAGGTAAGCAAGATGGATGTGATTGCTTCCAGGTAGAGATTACTGTGAAGAGCCTCTCAAAGCAAAATACAGTATCTAGTTAGGACAGGGACAGTAAATGGCGATGCCCAGTTACTTGTATTCCTATTCTGTGATGGGGACCACGGAAAAGGCTCTTGAGTAACAGGCAGGAACCGCTGTACATAGCAATAAATCTAGTGCAGAAGAGAGAAAGTGTAGGGATCCTCCCAGTGACTTACATAACACCGAGTTACCTATGAGCTCAGAATCGTCCATTGTTTAGCTTTATTGTGGTTCTTCATCTTCCCACCAGACAGGGAGCACTGCTGAGCTCATTCAAGGCACACAGTGAATAAAGAATGCAGAGTAATTGAATGAGCAGACATAACCGAGGTAGATTCCTAACAAGGCAAGCTCAATGAGAATCTAGAGAAAACTCTTGTAGCTTTGTGTAGGAGGGGGCTCTCAGGACCTGGGAGTCAATGGGTCTGTGAAATTGTCCCTCAGCAAGCATGTGAAATAAAGTCAGCTAGGCCATTAATAAGTAAATGTGATGTCTAATTTATAGATAGGAGTACAGCAAGATTAGTATCATCTCACACAGTGCAGATGTTTCCCTCTCTACTTGTAGGAGTATGTCCAATCAAAATTAAGTTTGAAAGGCTGCAAACAGAAGTTCAATAATGTAAATGTATCAAGGTTATTCTGATGGACTCTGCTCTGTTATTTTGCATTTTTGCCTAATGACTGAAAAGTGTAGAGAGGCTGGCTGGGCATCAGCTGGAGACAGAGGAAATGAAGGGCACAGGCAACCCAGATTTTAAGTCATTAATTTTTCTTTCCATTTCAAAGCTGCTTTGTTTCCTCTGTGCCCCATTTATCTGGCATGGGAAGGAAGATATATTCAAAAGTTCTCTTTATTTTTCCTCTTCACTGCTTAATAAACATTAGAATGACTATCCCACCCCAGCATAGATGCTAAGTGCAGGTTAAGGACCTGTGAAGAGATTACAGTTTCATGGAAAGAGCAAAGGTCCTGCGTTGAATGCTGTTGGCACCATATCTGACACACACTAGGTGCTAAGTTCGGGTTTGTGCTGTTACTAAAAATAAGTGGAATTTAAATATGGTGACCTGATATTGAGTCCTGGCTCTGTTTCTTATTAGTTGGGTGACCTTGGTAGACAAAAGTGCCCCTTTTCTGTTTGCCTTGGCTTTCTCATGGAGACTAGAAAGAAAAAAGAAAAAACATAGGCCTGAGAGTAAAAGAGGAGCACACGTGTGTGAGTAAAGAGAGCACACGTGTGAGTAAAGAGGAGCACACATGTATGAGTAAAGAGGAGCACACGTGTGTGAGTAAAGAGGAGCACACATGTGTGAGTAAAGAGAGCACACGTGTGTGAGTAAAGAGAGCACACGTGTGTGATAAAAGAGGAGCACATGTGTGTGAGTAAAGAGGAGCACACGTGTGTGAGTAAAGAGAGCACACGTGTGTGAGTAAAGAGGAGCACACGTGTGTGAGTAAAGAGGAGCACATGTGTGTGAGTAAAGAGGAGCACATGTGTGTGAGTAAAGAGAGGACATGTGTGTGAGTAAAGAGAGGACATGTGTGTGAGTAAAGAGGAGCACATGTGTGTGAGTAAAGAGGAGCACACGTGTGTGAGTAAAGAGGAGCACACATGTGTGAGTAAAGAGGAACATGTGTGTGAGTAAAGAGGAGCACACATGTGTGAGTAAAGAGGAGCACACGTGTGTGAGTAAAGAGGAGCACACGTGTGTGAGTAAAGAGGAGCACATGTTTGTGAGTAAAGAGGAGCACACGTGTGTGAGTAAAGAGGAACACGTGTGTGTAAGTATGCAAGCCTGGGGAGAACACACCAAAGACCGCTCAGGGGCTAGTCACGGTTAGTTAAAATAACCGATGAAGAAGAAAAATCAACATTCAGAAAATTTAATCCACTTGGGAGTTTTCACAATCATCAACAATTCCTCAGAATAACGAAGGCAGTAATTAATAGAATTGAAGGGAAACATTGACAAATTGTACTACCAAATAGATTTCAAGTAATTTCTGTCATGTATCAGAAGTAACGATGAAAAAAAATCAGTTGATACAGCTAAGAGTTAAGCTATGAAATTAACAAGCTTGTGATAATAACTGATCTGATGATAATTTAATCCTAAACCAAATAATTTATAGCCTACTTTTTAAGCGAGGCTCTATAACTCACTACATTGAGATAATAGCATATAGTGGGACAACTCCAATAAGTTGGACATATGAAAACTGCTCTTCAGCAGTTACTGAAAAAACAGCCATCATCAATCCCAGAGAGAACACAGACTAATTTTGTGTTTGGTTGGCCACAAGTCAAGTACTAAAAGTATTGGTAAAAGCATTGTGGTAACGTTAGACTGTTTTTCTGGAGACAATGTTATTAATGTGGAATTCTCTTGGAGACTGGACACACACTTAAGAAATACTCATAGACAAGAGAAAAAACACAATAAATCAAAATAATTGTAACTACATAAAATGAATATAGAAAAATCAGAATATGTGACATGCAGCAAAAGATACTGTAAAAATTCTGAAGTTGACATTTTAGAAAGAATTAAAAATTATTTGAAGTAAGCATGTAAGTTATGTAATTAAGTAATAATATACAAATGAAATCAAAGTGGATGAAAAGTAAGAAAAGAAGTGAGGCATATACACAGGATCTTGAAGTCTGAATAATTTTAAAACAAAGTTTATATAAAGAAGAGATACAAATAAAACATTAAAAATAAAAGGCAATTTTGAAGATAGTTTGGTAGGAAAATTATTTGTCATGCACATGTAAGGACATACCTAAGGTTCCAATCTTCAGATCCCACATTAAAAAGCCAGTATTATAAATATCGGCAACCCTAGCATTCTTGGGACAATGTAGGGGCAGAGCCATGAGAGTCCCTAAAAGTTCACTGTCAGACTAGCCTCTTTCACTCAGCTGGAAATCAATCAACAATGAAGACACTATGTCTCAAAAACAAGGTGGGAGGCACAAAGTGACAACAAGATTGTCCACTGACTTTCATGTACACAGTGGGGCATACTTACATCTACATTTACACATACACACACACACACACACCACAGACCATACATGTACAAGCACACACAAGCACACACACACACACACACACACACACACACACACCACAAACCATACATGCACAAACAGAGACACAGACACACACACATACCACAGACCATACATGTACAAACACACATATCACACATGCACACACGTGCCTACCACAAACAAGCAGATTTAAAAACAAGACACAATATAAAGAAAGGATGCATTGAAGCTGTAGAGGACATAGAACATAATCAGAGCTATTTGGGTTTTATGGCACATTTTGAAAGTTTAACAAAATTTATATCTATATATACAAATGTAAATTATCTGCTTATCCATATTTAATAATCCTCTTCATTAAAAAACTCACTAAATATTAGCTTATGTGACTAAATAAGTCAACTATGTGACTTAAGCAAGAAGTTTAAATTGGGGAATCTTTTCCTGCTCAATATTTGACACAATGAACAGAAATTAGCAAAAGTGAAATATCCTGCAGGATTAAATGTATTTCTATGTAACAAAATTTTCCCCAAAGTAGTACACTGAAAACATACTGTGTGTTGTCTTCCAAAAGTATCCCTATGGGTACATCCCTATGCCATTCCTGCCTTATTCCAGTCTTTTGCTGTTTGTATCCATCTTATTTTCATCCACCAAGATGATGGCTAAAGTTCAGTTGGCCACCTCCTTGTATTTGGCCCAGAGCAGAATGAAGGGAAAAGGAAGGAGCAAAGTGCAAGCAAATGCAAGTCAGTTTAGCAGAGAATGCCAGAAATGCATGTTGTTGGCCAAAGCATGGTTACATGTAATAACTTTGCACATGACAATGAGAAAAAACATTGTTATTAAAGAAGAGAACGAAATACAGTGACGAATAAACCATCCTTCTCTGGCATAACCGAGTGATAGAATTACTAGTCCAAATGAGGCTTGACCTCCTAACACAAAGTTTGAGAAGAAACTGGCTCTACTAGGTCATGGTAGCACTGACTTCTCTCTGCATCCTGTGAATTCCACAGATAAAGAGGATGAGTACACACACCCTGGGAATCCTGTGCACTGCTCTGACCTTGAGGTAAAGCAGATTTCAGTACTAGAAAATGTCACTGAATACACCACTAAGATCCCCATTCACCACCAGGGGACACTGTAACAGGAGGATGATGCAGCCTTTCAGTCCCTTCCACAGGTTGATGTCAGATGAACAAGGGTGGGATGGATTCTGCTAGAAGCTATCACACAGTTCTGGTCTCAGCCTCTCTCCCGGTCTTCCTTTGTTTCTGTCTGTCTTTGTGTGTGTGTGTGTGTGTGTGTGTGTGTGTGTGTGTGTGTGTGTGTGTGCTGTCTGTCTGTCTGTCTATTTCTTTCCTCTCCTTTTCCTTATCAAGACAGTTTTATTATGTGGCCATGGTTTGCCTGAAACTTGTCACATAGACCAAACTGGCCCCATGCTCACAGCTCGCCTTCTGCCTCTGCCTTCTAAGTGCTAGGACGATTGTTCCACTAAGCTCAGCCTTCTTTAACACAATTTCAAAAGAAATGACACTTACCTATCTAAAATAGGCTGTATTCAAACAAAAGAAACCTATTTCTCAAAAGTCTGCACATCTTTGAACTTTGGTAAGATCCACCCAATAGCAAAATTCAAGTTCTCCAACAAGCTTTCATGTATAACGTAAGACAATTCATTTACTTTATGTAGGAGAAGATAAAAAATGCTAAGCAAAACAGCCAATAATAAGGAAAGTAGCCTAGTAACTGGGTAAGTTTTAATAAAGTAAAGTAAAAGAAAAGACAACAAAGATCCAAGACTACAAGTGAACATTATTTAAGGGAAGGGTGAGAAAGAAGACAGGTGAAAACAAATTTTGCATTTGACATTCCAAAATGTGTCTTTGTATAACAGCTCAGTATCACAAAACAACCCAGTTATAGAATTGGAAAACATTAGATACAGAGAAATGATCTATTTTTTTATATTAAACTCACAATTCAGACTAAAGGTCAGACATAATAAGAGTAAATGACGAAGATGGAGACAAAGGAATAGAAACATTCAGACAATGGAGAGGAGCTAAACAATGGTCAACAGAGCCCGAGTTAGAGAGAAAGATGGAGGACCACATTACAATACTAATGGCAAACAGAGCAAGTGAAGCCGGGAGAGGAAAGATGCAGTGGAGGATAAAGGAGAAATTGAGAGCAAGAGCTAATGGTGATGTGGGTTTGACTGAAGCTTCTCGGAATAAATGTGAAATTAGGTTTAAAATCCAAAGGGACTCTGCTGTCTGAGGCTATGTTTACTGCTGCATCTGCAGCATCAATACACACCCTTTCTACGTTACTGGCATGTGGTGATGAAGAGCTCTCTGGTGTGTGCCCAGATTCTAACATGAGCCACTGAATGAGCAGAAACGAGGGGCAATCTAACCAGTGTCTGCCAGAAGGACCTCTTTCTTCTGTTATAAAGACCGCTCACTGAGAAAGCCGGAAAGTGCGGTGTTGAGTGTGCACAGTAGGCAGCGCCATTGGCTGCAATCCAGGTGGTAGGCGTTTGATCAAAGGGCTCACAGTGGAGGGGGTAGAACACTGGCAAGGTACAGCTGGCAGGGTGCGACTTAGATGCCCTTGTGTGTAGATTCAGGAGTGGTATGAGTAGAATATGCACAGAAGTTGCATTTTAAATTTTTTTTTTTAATTTTCCATGCTGATTTCTGTAGTGACCTTCTTTGAGGAAGGACATCTTTGTCAATATTGGTTGTCACTTGCTGTTCCAGTGACATATATTCTGACTGGTGTGAGGAGGCATTTTTGAAAAGATTTAATTTACATTTCCCTGGTGGTAAAAACAATGTTGAACCTTTTCAAATATTTGTTAGTGATCTTGCGCCTCTCCTCAGCACGTTGTTCCTCACATGCTCTGCCTACTAGCCTCAGAGTCTACACCCACATTGACCCTTTCTTGGCCATTACATTCTTTAGGCCACTTCCTGGTGGCTGATTTAGTGTTGTATTGTGTTCAACTTTTTCTGTTCTCACATTTTCTAGACACTAATCTCTTGTCTGACAGTTGAAACATTTTTTCCCATTCTGTAACGCTTTCTCTTCACTCTGGTGATTATTTATTTATTTGCTATGTAGAACTGTTTTAATTTGGTTGTAATTTCGATTTTTTTTTTCCTGAGCTGTTGGAGTCCATCTTTTTCAGAAAGGCCTTGCATAGCTTTACTTCTTAAAGTGCTTTATCTCTGCTTCCTTTCAGCAATTGAAAAGTTTCAGGTCTTATATTGATGTCTGCGATCCAGTCTGGGTTTTTTTTTTTTTTTAATGAAGGGTGATATATATTGCTCAAGCCTCATTATGCTAAGGGTAGATAGTTTCCCCAACATCATTTGTTGAAGAAGAGTATTTTACTTTATTTGATATATTTGTCAAAAACTAAATGGCTATTAATGTATTGGTTGCTTCCTGGGTCCTTTATTCTATTCTATATGACTGTTTGTGTATCAGAACTATGCTATTTTATTACTATGCCTTTGTAATGTAATTTGAGATCATGTATTCTGATATATTCACCATTACTCCTGCCTAGGTTTGATTCTGCTATGCAGGGTATTTTATACTACCATACACATTTTAAATAAAAATGTGTTGCTGGAATTTTGGTGGAAATCACATTGAATCTGTAGGTCACTTTTGGAAATATAGTCATTTTACATATTAATTTTTCCAATCCAAAAGTATAGAATATCTTTATATCTCCTAATCTTCCAATGTTTTTCTTCAGTGATTTTCAGATTTGATTGTAGAATTCTTTCACCTCTTTCATTTAGTTTATTTGAAGATTTACTTTATTGCATTTGAAGGCATTGTGAGTGAGAATTTTCCTAATTTCTTTCATTGTTTTCATTATTGGTGTATACAAAGGTGGCTGTTAATACTTGCTTCCTGCCTAGTAAGGGATCTTCTTTATAAAATGTCCTTGTGCTGTTCAGAAGAATGTATGTTCATGTCTGTTACACAAATTCTTAGGCTTTTTCTTAAACATTATGATCATGTTGTCTTAGTGTGTGTGTGTGTGTGTGTGTGTGTGTGTGTGTGTGTGTACACATGTATGTATATGTGTGTAACATATATGTGAATGCCAAAGGGATATATTGAGCATTTTTCTCAGTCACTCTTCACCCTTCACCTCATTGCTTTTTGTTTGTTTGTTTTTTTGGATCCAGGTTCTTTCAATAAACCCGAAGCTAGTCAATTTGACTCAAATGGTCTCTGAATTAAATTCATCTGCTTGTTTTTATCTTCATTCAGGTTTTTGGTTACTTTAATTAGTAAATTGTTGAAATTTTCATCCAGAATTTTACCTATTTTAGTATCTTTGAATTAAGTCTAGGAGTTATGGTTCTTTGGAGAGGACAAATGTGATTTTTAGACTTTATTGTTAACTTGGTTGACTTTAGAGTCATCTAGGAAACATAGCTCTGGGTGGAGTCTTTGAGGGTGTTGCCAGATCACTTTAACTGAGTAGAGAAGACAATGCTAAATATGTACAGTTCATGGTCTGACCAGAATAAAAAAAAAACAAAAGAGAAGATGAGCTAACCCCATACCCTCTCTCTCTCTCTCTCTCTCTCTCTCTCTCTCTCTCTCTCTCTCTCTCCCCCCCCCCCCCCGGCCTCTGCTTCCTGACTAGGACTTTGTGACCTTATGCTTATGCTCCTTTCTAACTCAAGAGCCTCCCAGTGCGTGCTCTCTCTCTCTCTCTCTCTCTCTCTCTCTCTCTCTCTCTCTCTCTCTCATTCTGGCTCTTTGAATCCCTGCCCTGCAACTCTTCCATTTTAATGTTAATTTTAAGAGGAAAAAAAAGGAAAGTCTGTGTTAGAGCGAGCTAGGTTATGTTGCTAAGTTCTGATGGGAAGGAAAAGTATCAGCTCAGAACTTTCAAGACCAAGTTCTCAGCAAAAAGGAGGTTTATTTGTCCCAGAGTACAAAGGGAAGGGAATAAGAGACAAAGAAAGGAGATAGAGGACAAGAGAGAAGGGAAGGAACAAAGAAGGGGGCAGGGGTATTTGTCTCAAAGGGGAGCAATGAATTGCCTCTGGATAGAGAGGAGACAAATATGGCCCATAGGCAAATGGCAATTTATAAAGGTAAAAATGGGAAACCCTGTTTTAGGGTGAGGTAATAAATTTAATTGTACATGTTCATTAGATGGCTACATAAGGTTAATTGGGGAATAACTATTATCTGAAAGCTGGGTCTGGTTGTGTTAGGGACAATATAATTTGAGAAGCTTTTGTTACATCAGAATAGTCTTTTCAGGAGTGTTCAGATGGGTTTTGAAATGATAATGTTTTAGGAGCATGGAATTGGGGAGGCTCTTGGCAAGTTGTGAGAGGGGTGGTCTGTAATAGATGCTATGGAAAGGATGAGAGAACTTGGCTTTGGTTCCTAATGAGGGAATTGGATGGTCAAGGGAAAAAGCAACAGTAGTGAGGACAGGGCATTGGAAATTGGGCTACCAGCTGGCTAATGGAGGGCATTGAAGAGAGGTGAAAAGAAGGTGGTGGGAGCATGGATGGAGATCTCAGTGAAGTTTAAGAGAGAGAGCTGGATGAT
This sequence comes from Cricetiscus sungorus, assembly GCA_030556225.1. Classification (NCBI taxonomy): domain Eukaryota; kingdom Metazoa; phylum Chordata; class Mammalia; order Rodentia; family Cricetidae; genus Cricetiscus; species Cricetiscus sungorus. The sequence continues at coordinate 12,780,585 of JANBXA010000731.1, read as the reverse complement.
CTTGACCCAAGTGAGGGCTTGGCTGTAAGAGTGTGTTTGTGTGTGTTGGAGAGGGAATGACCTGGGTTTAGATCTGTCTTGTCATCGGGAATGAAGGATTTGTTCAGAGTGTTCAATGTTTGAGGATATCTGGACAGTTAATGGATTTAGGAGAGTGAGTTGGCCTTGGATATTTGGCAATAATAAGGGCAGAGGAAAATGAGGAGTATGATAAAAGAGAAGAGCATGGTGGGGATAGAATGCTTATGAGGGAACAGGAATGAGAGGGTGAGGATGCAGATTGGCAATGGAGGGGCCAGTCTGGTGTGGCTGTCTCACCGGAAGGAGTTGCCATCTGTATAAAATGTGTAGGCAGAAGTACCTAGAGGGCCTTCTTGTGATGAGACTTATGGGGAGGAGGTGTTTGAGCGTTTTGGACAGGAGTGTAGAGGATCTGGGGAACATTTAGGAAAAGAGATAAATGTGTGTGGGGGACTGAGTGGAGGACAGGTAAGGAATAAGTAAAGAGTTTGGGATAAAAGACGTTTGGAGAGATGGAATCTGAGACAGTGGAAAGACGGAGTTGAGGGGGATATTGGTGAAGATAGAGTGTGAGAGAGGACCCAGAGTTCTTGTTTATAGATTTAGAGGTGAGCAGGGGGGGGGATATAGCAAGAATGCTTAGACAGGGAGAACAACAAAGATGGTGTTATACAGAGTTTGGGAGAGGTATGCAACTGGGCGAAGGTTACTCTTAGGTAGGGTTCATGTGTTTTGAAAATGTAAGGATGGAAAGGTTTTCATGGATCTGGAAGGCATAGAGCTTGCTTTAGTAGAAAAGAGGACATTTTAAGTTTAAGGAATTGTTTGTGAAAGAGAGGAAATAAGAGACAAAGACGGGAGATAGAGGATTAAGGGTAAGGGGAAGGAGAAAGGAAAAGGAAAGGGAGTAGCTGTCCTCCGGATCAAAGGACTGTCAATGTATAGAAAGAAGACATGGCCCATAGTCAGATGGCAGTTTATGAAGGCAAAAGGGGAAATCCTGCGTTAGGATGAGGTGTTCAATTTTAATTGGACATGTCAATTAGATGAGCCAAGAGGGTATTTTGACTATTGGACTTCAATGCTTTGATAACTGGACCTTGGTAGTCAGCCTTAGGAGGATAAATTACCAAAGGGAAAAGACCATGGTGGTTAGCTTTAGGGATATAATCTACCACTTTCTGGAAAGGCAGAGGGACTGGGGGGAAGAGCAAGGCCTGCCAGAGCCACGTGCTTGAGTGAGTGGGCTAGTGTCCCTTCAGTGATTGGGTATTTTAATTAGGTTGGTAAAAATAATGAATTTGATTGCTGAACCTTGATGTTTTGATAGTTGAACATTGGTGATCAGTCTTAGAAATAAGGCAGTGACCAAATAAAGGAGTAGACCTTGGTAACTTTAGGAAAATAATCTCACAATTTAGCAAGGAGGAGAAGAGCAAAAGGAGTAACCTGTTGGTGCCATGTTTGCCATGTTTAGGCCTATTTTTTTTTGTCATTGTTGGGCATGCAAAAGCCCCACCCCCTTTCCATTGTGTTTCTTATTTTGATAAAGTGTGGCCAATCGACGAGACATTGTCTTGTCTTTTTATTCTTTAAATCAGTGGAGAAAATAACCAGTTCCTACTACCTAGATGACCTCATCAAACAGTTATCAGTACTGGGCTGGGAGTCACACAGAGGGACAAAATGGGATTCCTCTCAACTGCTGATCTGTCCACTGAAGCTCACACATGGACTTGAGGATTCTGAGGACATTGGGATCATCTGGTTGGTAGCACTGCCAGTCCCTTTGCATCTGGGCCACCATGCTTGTCTTCCCTATGCCAGGGAGCAAGGCTTGGACTCTGTCCAGATTGGCTGATTTCTTTCCAGCCTGTCACTTTTGGGTTTCTGGTCACTTTTCAGGTGCTCTGCCTGCACCTCTGAACTCCGGGAGGTTGTCCTTCCTTCTACAGACTGCTTTCCTTTACTAGAGCACACAAAGTCAGCGTCTAGACCATCATCCTAGCCAGAAATTCCTGTTTTGTTTAGTCGTATTTTGTTTTGAGACAGTGTCTCTCTGCACAGCTCACACTGGCCTTAATCTTGAAGCCATCTTTCTGCTTCACCTCCCAGAATAGAGTCATAAGTGTGTTCCCAACATGCATGCCTTAGTTTATCTTCAATGACCTCTTTGTCTTTTGTAGTTTATTAGTTTGCTCTAACCTTAATAAACAGTGCATGTTGTTTCCATGAAATTATTATATGAATAATTCTTCAACAAGAGGCTGAAAGGAAAAACGACATGGCAAGCATCGCACTGCTGTAATTTGGATGTAGATTGTTTCCCGAAGGTTCAGGTGCTGCAGTTCAAAGCCCGAGGGAGCTGATGGAGAAGATGTGGATTTGTAAGAGGTGTGTACTATGGAAGGTAATTAACTCATGGGGGAATCACCCTTGGAAAGAATTAATGCAATTTTTGCAGATCAGGTTGGTTATCAAAAGCAAGTCATTTTAAAAGTAAGACTATCCCATATGCTTGGTCCTATTTATATTTGCCTCATCCCTGCTAGAGCTCTCAGCTATGGTGTGATGCAACTGGTAATTCATGCTATTTGGACATTTTAGACATTGGAACGAAGGCTAAAAGGTATTCATTGTATTCTTTATCAGATGTTTTTAATAGCAGTAAAAGATTGGAGATCTTGATATCAGCTCATAGGTGAAATTGTTTTTCCTTGATTTCCAAATGTTGCTTGCATCGTTATTGTCTACCAGTATTTTGTGTTATGCATGAGTTAAAGCACAGTCAGGGCTATGCTGGAGGCTTATCATTGGTAAGTATTGTTTGCTAATGGTGAGGCTCAAACATTTCCACTGCTTTTCTCTAAAAAGAGATCTGATCTCACATTGAATTTAAAAAATAATTAATGGCACCTAACTCTTTCTGACATTTAGACAGTTAATACTAGTTTGTTAATTGTAAAATAATATCTCTAACAATAAAGTCTCAATAGAAATGTTTTGAAAACAGGACCTTGTAGGGGCATTGTTTAAATTAAATCACTCATTACTGAAGTATTTCTCCTTGGGTTTAGGAAGATGAGATTGAATCTTGGCACCTTTTAAGGCTGAAGAGCCTGTGTGACTTTCATGAACACAGAATTTCATTGTGCTTATAATTTTCTGTAGTGAACTTAAATGTTGATTTACCTTGATAGTTGGAATCATTAAGTATATTAACCACAGTGTTGTTTTGATAGAAAGGAGAGCTACTACCAAGCTACAATGAACTATATCTCCATATCATTGTAGAACTTCAAAGAGTTCAGAAGAAATTATATTCAAAATTAATTTTAGAATTTCATATAGATAATCACTCATTCAAAATTATTTATTAATTAAAGTTTATTTATATGGAAGTAAATATATGGTCAGAATTTTACTTGAAATTTCTATTGGCCATATGAAGGACAAAAGGCCTTAAAAATGTGTCATGCTATGGGATGATTTTGTTTTTTGACTTAAAAATAACTTACAGCAAAAAAAAAAAATTGAAAAATGAGCTTATACTAGAGGAAACATAATCTTTCCTATACTGCTACTTGTATGCCATTAAAGTAATAATTCAGAAGATGCACTTTCAATTTTGCTTTGTCATTATGGGCAGTGACACATTTACAATTTGACAAAGTGGCTTATGGATGAGCAGAGCTCTGAACTGAAGGGAAGGTGTGAGAAATATAACTTTTATAATTTAAAGCTATTTCATACATTATTTGAGCTTCCATTAAATATTTTTTTCATTTCTCTTCTATTTTTAAGATTCAAATGAAAGGCTAATTTCATGCTCAATATTAACAATCTCTTTAAGTTATAGGTCTTTTTATTCTTTCCATTTCTTTGAGCTAAGAAATATAACTTACACAAAGAGTCTGTGAGCTCCTAAGGGGCCAGATTAATTGTCTCTATGGGTTCCCTTTTGATGACCTACCACCCTGGCTCATACAATCCTTCCTCCCTCTCTTCAGTAGAATCCCCTGAGCATGGCCCAGTGCTTGGTTGTAGATCTCTGCATCTGCTTCCATCAGTCACAGAGTGCAGGCTCTCTGATAACAATTGGCAACTAGGGAGCCTGCATGGAATTGATCTACTGTGGAACTCCCAGTAGTGGAAGCAGGGGCTGTCTCTATGCCTTTGCTTGGCTTCCAGGAAACTATTATCTATACTGGGTTGCCTCGCTCACCCTTAATACAAGGGGAGGAGCTTAGTTATTCCTCAACTTGTTATGTCTTGATTTGTTAACACCCACGAGAAGCCTGCCCCTTTCTGTATAGAAATAGAGCACGAGTGATTGGGGGTGGGGTGGGGGAAGGGAATGGGAGAAGAGGAGGGAGGGAAAACTGCGGTTGAGATGTAAAATAAATGAATACATTTAATTAATTAATTTGAAAAAAAAATTAATTTTTTTTGTCTTCCCTGACCTGAGATATACTATTAAACTTCATGATTTGCTTAAGTGAGCATATGGAAAACTTGTCACCAGAACTCTTAATTTAACATTTGATAAGAACAGAGATCGGTCCATTTGTCCAGACACCCTTATAGTTGGCTGTTAATGGGAACAATATGAGAGAAAAGGGAAGTAAAGAAAATGAAAGGAAGGTCTTGGTGGCATTTAAAACTGTTTTGGAATTGGGTGAAGTTTCTTTTTCCTCCAGTTTATTATGGTGAGTACAATGTTAGTGCCAATGTCACAAAGACATTGTGACATGGTGAAACTGAATTATGGGTCTGATCTCCACTCATGCTGAACTTCTGTGTATTCTTGATCAGCTCAGGCTGGCCATTAAAGCCCTTTCCCAATAGGTTAAGCTGGCTATAAACAACAGAAGTGAGCAACTGACAAGTTTCCACACATTTCTCAGATGAAGAGCACATTTCCATATGCCATAAATTTTGTCAGATGAATGTGCTCTGGGTCTTACCTCCAAGCCTAATTAGTGTCATGTATTCCACATCCTTTATAAGAAAGACAACCAAAGCACCCAAAATAATAAAACAAAGATTCTGCAAGGGTTCGGTTTGTAATCAGTACAATACTGTCACTGCAGTAACTGAAATGACAAAGTCCTAATAAAGCTTCTCATATGCCCCTGGAAAACCTTCAAGGTCTAGCAGAGGTTGTTTGATCATATGGAGTCTTTCCTGTTTAACTACCTCCTATCCAAATTATTTTCTTATTAAAATTCTAAGATTCCTGTGACTTATGATAATAAAAACCATTTTCAATGTTTATACTATTCACTAGATAATGTGTCCTTCTTTGGGATGCTAATATCCTATCTGGTCAGGGCTCACAGCCTCATGATTTGAAATTTAGAAATGTAAGGACCACACTGTCAGGCTAATTCAGAGAAATCCAGGGCAAGCTTTGTTTCACAGTCATCAAGAAAGTCTTGTTTTAAATAAACAGGGTGTCAGTTTTTATAATACCTTTTTGTGTATTTGACTATGTGACACATTTTCTTTAAATATTTTGGTTGGACAAATGTGTATGTGTATGTGTGTGAATGCAGGTACATATATGTGTGTTCACTTCAGTGTAGAGGGCTAGAAAAATGCTTGAGTATAGTTTCTTAGGTGCTGTTAACTTAAAGGAGATAAAATTTCTCATTGACCTATAGATTGCTGAACAGGGAGGTTGAATAGTTAGAGTGCCCAAGAGATCTGTTTCTTTCTGCTTCTCCAACACCAGGATTATAAACTTAAGTTACTACACGAACTTACTTTACAATGCAGATTCTGGGGCTAAGGTTCATATATTTGTAAGTCAAGTATTTTCCTGAATAAGTCATGCCCCTTGCTCATGGATGAAGTTTTTTTTTCAAATAGCAAAATGAAAATTGTTGATGATTTATTATGCCATTTGTCTTATTTTTTTTTCTGAAAGAAACCTTACATAGTCTTGGGGGTTTCACAAAGGAGAAATTATATAATAATTTCGCAATAGAAATCTTGTTTCTTATGAACCCATTTTAATTGATTCTAAGATAAAGGAAAAGCAAGGATATCCTTATCTTAATCTCATTATCTGTTAGTAAGTCACTGTGTCATCTCATGGCTACAGAAAAGTTTTCTTCTAAACTCTTAATATCTGGAGAATACTTGTACATTTTCAGGTTATAGGAATCACAGAGGTTGAATTAAAAGTTCCAATTTTACCATTTAAAATTAGGTTAAAAAATACCAGAAGGAAGTGTGGTTTCAGTGGAAATACAAGAGGTTCATATACATTCACTTTTATCTATCCAGCTGTATCGACTGATATCATATGTACCAATTGCTGTTTTAAAAATTGTCTGAATGTTTTTTATCCAATTTTCCATTTTTTTTAAAAAAAATTCTGGTATCATTCATGTTGGGATGTGTTTTTGTGTGTAAGGTGTGTGTGTGTGTGTGTGAGTGAGTGCATGTGCCATGTATATACAGCACCCATGGAGGTCAGAAAACACCTTGCTAGGGTCTTGTCTCACTTTTCATTACATGAGTTACAGGATTGAGATCAGGTTTTCATACTTGGTGGCTCAAGCTTTCACCTATGATCATGACACCATGAAAATAAATGCAGAAAACACAATGCTAATTCATGTGTCTCACATTAGGGAGAAATGAACATGTTACAGAAGAGATAAATGAGGCACACAATGAAGATATTTAAAAAAAAGACATCAAGGGGAATCTGCTATACGTCAGAACATACAACCAGAGTTAAAAGAGTGTTAACATGGCATTAGTGTTCTGATTGTGGGAGATTGAAGACTGATTTCTCAAATACGTTTTTTCAAAGGCATTTGGTTTTGAATTATTATAAGTCATCAGAGAACAGTCCATCTCAGAAAGAAATCAGAAATGTTTGGAACTAAAGCATCAACTTGGCTGATGGAAAAGACTCCTTTGACTCTACTTCCTAAATAAACTTTTAAAACATCTTATATTAAATAATTTATGTGACTTGCATAAGAATATTGATTACAGATGTTCAAAACAAGGATTCTTTATTCCAATATTAAAAGAGATTGAGGAAATATTCAGAGTCTATTAAGAATGAAAAGTCCTAGAGTTTTCTTTTTCTTTCTCAAGAAATACAATGTAGTGTGTTGATTGAAGAGTAGGCATGTACAAGCCAGGAATCAGGAAGAGAAATCATCTTACCCTGCTATTGGTCAAGTGGACAAGTTTGCACTGAGATGGCAGCACAGTGAGGTTAGAGGTATGGAAGTGCAAGGCCCAGAGCAGACTGAGATTGTGGCTGAGTATTTTGGAGTGGTGAGTGGGTGGGGATGAGCAAGGTTGACCATTGAAAAAATATTAATTCAATCCTCTTTGGAAGATGCATGCTTTCTTTATTCTGGAAATAAAATAAAAAAGGATAGTACTCTTTCTAAAGTTAGCATGGAACTAGGATTATATGTTCTTTGGGATAATTTACTTTGTAGCCCAATTTCTTCCTTAATAAATTAAGGATAAGAGACTCTTTAATATAAGGTTACTGCAAGGTTAAATAAATTATACTATCAAAACATTTTGAAAATTACCAAACAAATGTGTTGTGGGCTGTTATTTCTATTGTCTTACCAAATTTTAGAGTAAAGCTAAGAGAAAAGCAAATAATAAATGAATGGTTGGAGGGAGGGAAAATGATGGGTTTCACTAGAATATGATAAGCAAATACTGCTTATTCACCATTAGTTTGTATATCTGTGGTAGGAGCAGACCTGTATTTAAGTCTCAACACTACCAACATAGTGAATTTCTAATGCTGCAAAGTTTGAAAGTGAGCAAAATAGAATTCATAGTGGCTATTTGGATAGATCATCCTGAGCAATGCATTGAGTCCATGCTCTGTAGTTAAAGAGACCAGATGAACCCATTTCCACATAATGTTGAAGAACTGAAACGATGTGGACACAGAGGAAGGACAGTATGTGCAAAGCACAATGCTAAGGGAGTTATAAGGCACGCGACATCCTCAACCTATAAGGTTAGAGAAAAATGACAAAAATATCCGATTGCCTTCAGATAAAGACTCAGCTCATGAAGAACGTTGTTGTGCACATGCTCTAAGTCTTGAGGCAGTAGCCATGTAGTTACAAGAGTTATCTAGAGAGTCATGTGAAATAAGCCAGCTTCAACATGCTCACATAGGTTGATGCCCTTATGCATGAGTACCAGAGCTCACAACACTTTGAGATTTGGAGAGAATCTATTAGAAAAGATGACTTCCATGGAAGTTTTTCTTTTGTTTTTATTTCTTAATTATTACTATTTTTATTTTATATTTCAAGTATGAGGTTGTAGGTACCCAAATTAATGATAGAAATAGATAAGTGATTTTAGAAGTCACACAGATGCATGAAGGAGAGTTGGATGGTGGAAAAACACATGGTTTATCTTTATAATTGGATGGGTCGTGATTTCATCAATGGATTTGGGAATATGGAAAGATATATAAGATTTTCAGGAAGTTAGAATGATAGATTTATAAAAGTGACATCTGAAATATCTATAGGGTATCAGACCTGGTAACATACAAAATAAGCTATATTTTTTTTTAAAGAAGCATCTTGTTAGTAAAGAGGAAGCCCTGAGTGAATGAGTTTTGTTGACATGATCACAGGTATGTCAAGGACTCCAATCTTTCAAATCCATGGTAATGGAAAAGCCTTCCCTGGTTCAGATTGAGCAAAGTCCTCCTCTAGTCCAAGCATGGATGTTACCAATAACTGACCTTTACCTGAAACCATTGCATGCAGAAACTAACAACAATATCTTTCTTCCAGATAATTGAAACCTGACACTGCTCCACCACATGAAAGGTTTCAGTACCCAAATATTAAGTCTCTTCACAGACACAACAAATCAAGCCTAGCCGAATCAAACAGAAACAAGAAAAGGCCAGGTTTAATGAATGAAACACTCCCGGATGGTCAGATGGTTCTCTGGCCCCAGAGAGAATATGAGAAGACAGGGAGAAGGAACTGGAAAACCACATGGCCTTTCTGTACGAGGCCATTTAAATACCTGTAGGCACGGTCTTGAGCATCTTTGGGGGAGGAACTTCCTTTTGGCTGACTTTCTGAGACTGGGCAGGGTTTGGAGTGGGAGGGGGTTGGAGGTGAGGTGGAGTTCCACCTAAACACTACAGAGACTTCTTATAGAGATTATTAGCTAGCCTCCGTCCTCCTCACTAAGCTTCATGCAATAAACTCACTTCTCTCTTTAGCTGTATACAATAATCTTGCCTCATTCATCACAATAAACTTTCCATCTTGCTCAGTGACATATAATGAATGTGTTGAGTTTCTCCTTTAGACTTTAGAATGCATGACCCACCAGATCCCAGCTTCTTCCTGTGTTTGTCTGTATGCCCTTTCTTGAATCTTTCATTCTTCCTATCAGGTCAAATTTAAAGCAGAACAGGCTCTGGCAGGAGGTAAATGGTTTTGTTTGACAATATAAAATAGAAGTTTAGAAAAGAAACAAAATTTAGTTAAAGCTGGGTTATTAATAGTTTTATGCTTCTACTGGTGAGATTTTGCAGGGAGTAACAGACATCTGAGGACTGACTGAAGCTGTGCCTAAGATAAGATCAAGGAAATGGGTCACTAAGGAAACATAAATGAAAGGGAATAATGAAGTTGGAGGAGAGGACACGGGTGGCAGAGTGTCAAAATGATGCAGGCAAAGTGAGACCAGGTCAGAGTGCAAACTCCTACAACCTCTATTACCTTTTCATTTCTGTTTAATCTACAAGGACTAAGAGATACTGAGTAGTAAATGTGAACAGAGGTATTCAGGTCAGAAATGGGTACAAGTCTCAAGGTTTAGGCTCTATCCACAGATCCATGATATCTCAACTGTGTGGTATTCTGACAGTAGCACCAGTCCATAAAGCAGAAGAAAGGTTATGTTAGCTTGCACCTTAAAAGCAGGATGAAATTAAACACTTCCAAAATGATAGCTCTTTAGATAAGAAAACCTTTTGTTGTCACTGAAGCATGAACAAGGAAAAGCCACTCACTAGCTATGCTGTAGAGACCTCAAAGAGATAAAGTTTAAAGCAAAAGCTATTGCCTTTCAAGACCAGGAAGTCAGTGGTGAACTCTGAAAGGGCAACTCAGAAGAATTGGCTGGGACATCTGAAGCAATGGATGAAAGAGTATGTGGGACAGAAGTGAAGTCGAGGCTGCATGTAGAGTGTTGCACATCTAATAAGATGAAGAAAGTAGCAGTTTGTGGGTAGGTGAGAAACAAATTTGTTAAAGATATGGACATTTTGAGTATGTTGATGTATAGAAAGAAAGGAGATCAAAACAACAAATTGCAAACAGGACCAGATGGACAGACAGAATGTTTGGCTTTTGCCTCACATGTGCTTGAGGTGTTTCACTCCAATAACAGGAATGGAACATGGTAAAGCTAAATGTTTGTGATATCATAGCTCTTATCTAGAAATGAGCTTTGTTTTGAGAATACGATGACTTTTCAGTGTTACTCTAATAACCTCAACATTCCATGTAATGGCCATGTGTTTTGAGCATCTTCTATAATATCCAAGCATTGCTGAAAATACCCTACCTCCAAGTTGGTCTGAATACTATCACATCTGAATTGGTGTTTTAATTTTGGGGACAAATGAGCATATTAATTCAAAGACAAACATTGCACTGGCCAGGTGTCAGCCAAATTGCTTTTCATTTTCATTAACTTCTTCTGTTCACCAAGTTCACTTGTCCATCAATCCAGAAAACCGATTTCTAATTTCATATTTCTGTAAAGATCATTTACACTGATTATGACTTTTGATGCCATGGACAAACCTTGGGAATTATTCTCAAAGTCACGTGGTTTATTGTAGGAGTGGGAAAGGGGCGAGTAGAAAGGAACGATTTGTAACCAATCACATCTGAGGTTGGAGGGCGTCAAACACACAGATGCTAATGTAGTCCTAAGGGGAGGGCAGAAGATGCTCTGAAGAACAGGGCTGAGGGTACAGGTAGCCTGAAGAACATATGATTCCAGTGATAATTTAAAGCATTTACTTCAGAAAACTTTGAAAGTGTAATTTCTTTCCCTTCCTCTTTCCCTCCTTTCCTTCCTCCCTCATTTACTCCCTCCCTCCCTCTCTCCCTCCCTTCTTCCCTTTCTCCCTTCCTCCCTTCCTCCCTTCCTCCCTTCCTCCCTTCCTCCCTTCCTCCCTTCCTCCCTTCCTCCCTCCCTCCCTCCCTCCCTCCCTCCCTCCCTTCCATCCTTTCTTCCTTCCCATGCTTTCGAGCACACATTGGTGTGGAGTTCAGAGGACAACTTATGAGAGTGAATTCTTTCCTTCCATTATTTGAGTCCCAGGTATTAGATTTGTGTCCCCAGATTTTGCGTCAAGTGTTTTTACTTACTGAGCCATCTTGCTGACAAACTTCAGAAAACTTTTAATTGACAGTTTTTATTTTTTTGTTTCCTCCTGTTTCTTTGAGTATTTGTAAGTGTTGAGTCTTTTACCAGTGCCATTTTTCCCCCAGTTCCCATCAGAGGACAGGAGCCTAACTCTGTGAGTTCCTTGCTCCAAGTTGTAAAAATTCAACATGCCATGAAGATACGGCAAATTCTGGTAGATCCAATTAGCAACATGGATAAGTTGAGTTCTTCACACTAGTGATCACAAGTCCTCCAGATATCTGTCTATGTGTAGTTGAGTTCAGAGTTTTTTTATGTTCTCTCTGCATAAGAAATATCTCCATGAAAGTCTGTCTTGCAGTCTTAACAGTAAAAAATTTGTTCTGAGGAACCTTATGCCTCCAGTCCCTTTGAGGTTGAAAAGAGCAAATAAGTTTTAGTCAAGACTTAAACTCTTTGAACAAAACTTTAGTGGCAAGGCTTGGTAGCAATAACTGTGTCTTGTGTTTCTAAGTCTTTATAACATTCCTGTTATTTAGAAAACAAAATTACATCCTAAGGCTCAGTGCCTTCATATTTATTATAATCATATTTTCATCAAATTAATTTTTAATGTCTAGTTCTTTATAGAGTGACTTTGCACATTCAGACACTTGGGAGTGCACAAATGTATCCCCGCCACACAGGAGGCACTCTATTCTTTTGATTTTTCTGTATCTTGTCTTTAGTTTTGTTAACTGACAAAACCATTCAGTAAATCTCTTATTGAGCATCATTTATACTCAAAATTCATTTAGTCACTGAATTTTTCACTTTCCCCAGTACTTGAAAAACTGCTTTATTTTTTTTTCCTTGACAGTTTGTCTTAAAGCAAACAGTGAATATTGTTAAATTGTGTTGTGCTACTTTTTACTTTTGAATTTCTCATTTTCTTGATGGTTGGTATCACAGTGGTATATGAATTTATGGACTGTAAAAATGAAATTAATACTTATACAGTATATTGACATATTTGCAGAGGGAGTTCTTCTCTCTTAGACCTTATTATAGCTCAGTATTTTCTGCTCTTAACTTGGTGCTAAGTTCGCCTCTGTTTTCTGATGCAATGCTTTCATTTTGAAGAAGTCCATCTCCTTGCTAAATGTGTTTTCTCTGCAGTTCATGAAGGTTAGGGTTTTGATTTTCTTTTTTCAGTTTTTTAAAACTAATTTATTTTCATGCATATATTTTGATCTTGTTTTCCTCTCCCCCATTCTTCCCCACCTTCCTACCCATCCAACTTTGTGTGTGTGTGTATATACATACATACATACATATATATATATATATATATCATTATATACACACGCACATACATATATGTATCATGTTTCTGTTTGTCTCTCTAAAAAAACAAACTAAAAACTAAAACCAAGAAACAACAAAAACAAGGAAAACACCTCATAACAACACAAAAATAAAAAGCAAAGCAAACAACAAAAGACCAATAAGACAAAAAAACAAAAACAAAAAACAAAAAACAGTCAAAATCACAAAGCCAAAGCAACCCACCAGATCCAAACTCTGTATTCTACAGCAGAGACCTGCCTGGTGCATACACTGGTGAAATCTGGTGAAAGTGTGAATACAGAGTAGATAGCAGAATCCAACCATGTTTTGATTGGAAGGTTCATGTCATGAGAGGATGTCATGAGATGGAATCTATACTCGGCACTGCTAAAGCTGCTATTCATGACTTCGTTGGCCATTTCCTTTTTATACAATTTTAAGACAGGGTCCAGCAGGAGAGTTCACCTTTCAAATTGCCCCAGGTTTTGTTCCTTATGGTGATAGCTGGGGCACTTCCAAAATTAATGTGAATCCCTTTCTTCATAAAAGGAGATGATGAGGACAGTTATGTTAAAGACTTAAAAAATGGGCTGGGCATTGATAAACATTAATTCACTTGTTGCTGTTTTAACATAACTGGTATTGGTGAGAAAACTATCAGCTGGTTTAAATTTTGTCCTTCAAAATTTTCATAGAATTGGTGATGTCAATTGTTACAAGTAGGTTTTTCCCACCAGCCCACCTGGTCCCACCTCCATGCCAGCCCCAAATAACACGCAGAGACTCTGTATTTGATACAATTCTGTTGGCCAGTTACTAATTCCTTACCAGCTAGCTCTGTCTTAATTATAAACCCATTTCTACTATTCTAAGTATTTCCACGTGGCTCATCTTACTGACCAGAGTGTCTGGCTGGCGTTCTACCTCTCTGGGCTCTCCATGTTGACTCCTCCTAACTACTTCCTCTTTCCTCCTCCTAGTCTCCTAGCCCTGACTATCCTGATTTCTTATTGGCCAACAGGGCTTTATTCATTAACCAGTATGAGAAACATATATACAGAATAACATCCCCCATCAGACAATGGCTGATTTTGCAGAGACAAATAATTATTTTTTTCAAAATTTAAAATTTTGTTGATTGACAGTGGTCTGTGTTTTCTTTCCATCCAACAAGCAATAGCTTGTAACACTGAGTCAATGGCTTTGTCACTTGTAGATGCTGGTTGTTACAGTTAGTTCAGTTAGTTTATTAGTAAGTTCCCTGGGGAGGCTTTGAAGCTGTGGAACTTTTGGTGGGTTGTAAGTGGTTCCCTTTTGAGGAGACCTTTCGGCCAAGAGAAAAAATAATGTCACTGTTTGACTGGAAATGACATTCAGTAAATTGTGGAAACTAAGACTGCCTGGCTAGCATGATCTAGTGCAGTCATGTGTCACTGTCACTATTGGAAATTAACCAAAACCCACATTTCCCTACTTAGACCTACTCATACCCTAGGGAGTAATGTGAAACATGAACACATTTCCATGTATTGCAACCATTTCTTTTCATTGAAATGAGAAATATAATTGATAATATTTGTAAGAGGTAGTTAACACCTGAAGTAGGTGAATATGGATGATTTCCCTTTTAAAATTTCTATTTAATTGTCAACTCAAGTTGCCAAAATAATGTCTTCTTCATTTTTACATTCCTTGGTGATAAAAATTTAGAAAATTGAAATTAATGTATCAGAGCTAAACTTGAAGGGATGTGCACTGATGTATTTGGAAAGTATTTGTCCTGTGAACCTTTAAATAGAGATTGTAACCTATAGTGCCTGCAAAATTCTCTTGTCTCAATCAGGCACAGTACATTTATTCCTGCGTAATACTTGGTTTTTAGTATTTGTCACTGAATGAAGGCTTGTGTGTTTCTGCTTACCTCCCACATCTCATAAACGTATCATCATTTTAAAAAATTATGACCGTCTAAAATAATAATATAGTTCTTAAAAATGTAATGGGTTTCTTTTACATTGTTTAGTATGAAATGTGGAATGGAATGACCAAGGAATACCATGTGTTTGCATGGTGTTCTGAACATTGCCAAACCTTTTCCTCAAGTGACTATGGGTCTTGCTTCCCACAAGCAGTGAAGTGACCTTTACATGGTCCACAGTCTCTCAGTGCTTGGAATTGTTCTCCTTTATTTTACCAACTTATTGTTTGTTTTGTGTCATCGTGTGTGCATGTGTGTGTGTGTGTGTGTGTGTGTGTGTGTGTGTGTGTGTGTTTGTCTGATTTTACCACAACTTACCTTAATGACAAAGAGCACTTCATGTCATTGTTAACATTTTGTGTCTTCCTTTTTGAAGTGCACATTTGAACTTTTACCCATTTTAAATTATTTATTATTATTTCTATGAGGATTTATCTATTGAAGAATAAAGCCCTTTATTAAAATATAGTTTGTGAATATTTCACAGCAGTCTTTGTGTTTCTAATTTCTGTTACAGTGTTTTGTGTGGGGGGGCAGTTTTTAATTTTATTCAAGTCTAAGTCTTTTCTTTTATATAAAATTAATTTGTTGTTACTTTGGCCATGAAGATATTATTGTGTGTTTTCTACAACATTTTAAATCTGCATTTGTGTCTGAGTAGTGTCTGATTTATCTGCAGGTATCATGTTAGTTACACATGAAGCTCTTTGTATACCCATACTTCTTTGCTCTTGACCATCTCAGGAAAATACTATGTTCCCATAAACTTTGCAACTTTCTTATAAATTAAAGACACAATTGAATTCTTGACTGTTAATATGCTTTCCCAGGTTTATGCTTTTCCCACTTTTTCTTGGTTTTCATATCTTTATAGTAACCCTTTCAGGTGGGCGGTATGAATCCTTAGCATTATTTTGCCTTCTCAAGACTTTAGGTCTCTTCTACTGTCAAATATATCTCAAATTCAACCTGTCAGGTTTTATCAAGTCCTTCTGAGACTTTTAATAAGAAACATTGACATTTCAATATTGAGTCTTCCTAGTTATGATAATGTTCTCAGGTTATTTTGGCCTTTAATTTATGTTAGGAGTATACTATAGTATACTATATATTTTAGAAGACTTGCAAGGCTTTTATTAAAGTTACTAAATTTCCTTATGACTATATTTGTACATGTTACTAGCTTTATAGAATTGCAAGTTAAGTTTTGAAGTAATATTTTTCATACTTAGTGATGGGTTTTGATTCCTTCTGCCTATAAAACACTTAAAAAACATGAATTCTACTCTGGGTGCTTTATTCATGTTTCTTTCTGTCCTTCATAATATTTATCAAAAGTGTCTGTATTCATAACAGAATTCTATTATAATTTTAAACTACTACAAACTTCTGTTCAGAAATACTTCATCTGTTTCTGATTTGGATATTAAACATAAGTGAAGTGAATAGCTCAGTGTCAACACTTTTCCTTCAGTCAATAATGCACTTACTTTCATTGCTGATTCTTCTTTTAAAATTCCTGAACAGTTTGATACATGTGTATAATGAATATCTATTTTCACTCTCATTTCCCTCTGCCTTCCCCTCTGTACCCAGAAATCTTGCTCTTTCTAGTAAATTTCCTTCTAATTCCATATCTTTGTGTGCGAGTGTGTGTGTGTGTGTGTGTGTGTGTGTGTGTGTGTGATATTCTGAGTTTAATTAGAGGTGCTTCTATGTCTGTGGGTAGGTGGGCATTCAATGGAACATGTGCAGCTATACCACTGATGAGCTGACATTCCCTTCTCTAGAAACCATTGTTGCCATTAAATATTCAGGGAGGTTTGGAGCTTCACAGGCCTCTGCCCTACAGGTGATGAAATGTTGATGGTTCAATCTTGTGCAGGTCTGTACCTGTAAACAGAAAAGAGAGTTCACAAGTGCAATAGTATGCCATGTGCAGATGACGTCATTTTGCTGTGCTCCTTCTATTCTCTGCCTCTTGTTTATTTCCTTCACATATTTTACGATGCCCTTTGAGCCTTGGAAGGGGTGATAAATCTGTCCCACTTAAGGCTAGGCACTCCACCTTCACCGATTCTGAGCATTTTGACCAGTTATGAATTTCTGTTTTAACTACTGGCCACTGTAATAAGAAGCACTCTCCCTCACTCCCCGTGAAAGCTGAGATAACTACTAGTATCTGGTTATATATATGAGTATTTAGAAGACTGCTATGTGGGTAGCATCTCTTTCCAGTTGGATTTGAGAACCACTCATTCCTACTTCTTTCATCCAGGTCAAGAGCCCCTTGCTGGAGAAGTACTAGGTCCTAGCCAGGGACCCTACTCATATAGTATTGTTAAATGCAAATCTAAAGAACAGTTCTGATTGTGTGTGTGTACATGTTTTATTTTATACTACTCTTGAGAACTGTGTTTTTATTTAAAAGGTTTTTGTACAACATATTATAAACATGCTTTTGCCTCCCCCAATTTCTCCCACATCCTTCCCACCTTCCTACCCATCCAACTCCACAGCATTTCTCTCTCCATTTAGGGAACAGTCAAATAACAACAAAAAACAAAATAAGAAATGAAGATATAAAGAACACAAGAAACCACACACACACACACACACACACACACACACACACACACACACACACATCGCATGCACTTGTGCACACAAAAAAACAAAAACCCATCTAATCACAAAATCAGAAACTATAATATATCAGCAAAAACACCAGTGAGACAGAAAATGAGCAGACAAAGCAATATGAGACAAAAAGGTCTCCAAATGCACCAGTGAGTTTGTTTTGTGCTGGTCATGTACTGCTGTGCATGAGGACTACCCTCAGAGCTGTGATTTTTTTTTTAAAGAATTGTCCTTGTTTTTTAAGTTTTAATGTAAATTGAAAACATAAAATCTCTATACTATATTCCTTCTTTTAGTGCTTGTGAAGCCTTAATGATGTTCCCCTTTTCACCCATAACACCGATAGCATGGTTTCTTATTCTTTGAGCAGCCTTGCTAGGCTCACGAAGAGCCAACCCTAGGCTCTGTTGATTGTGTCCCAGTATTCTTCTTGGTTTGAATTTGTTTCTTTCCTCCAAGTTCACTTTCTATTTCATCACTTCTTTCCCTGTATGTAGTCTTGCTACTCTTAACTTTTTCCTATTTTTTTTCTAGATCGTGGGGGCTTCAGCTTATGTCATTAACTTCAGTCCTTTTTTATTTTTGATCATAAACATGAAAAACTAAACATTGCCTTAGCACGACTTCACCCACTTTCATGAAATCTTCCATTCTTCAATTTCATTCTGTCTTAATTTCTAGGTGATTTTGTGTTTATGGATTATTTAGAAGCTCCTTTTTAAATATCCAAATATTTGTTGCCAGCTACAGAGAAATACAATTAAAAGCAATTCTTATTCCAACCCCGGAACCTTTTTCATCAAGGTAGATGAGAAAGAAAGCCATTTTATTAATCCCTAATCAGAATGCGATGCTCTTCACAGGCAGACTCCGAAGAGGTAGCACAAATTGGAGAGATCTGTGAATGTCAATATAGCCAAGTAGATACAATCCAATACCTGTACAGTGTCTGCATAGGCAAAAGCTAGTCATCAGAAGAGAGGATTCACTTCCACCATTACCACATACACAGCATCCTGAATTCAGTTTGCAGTTGGTATCATTGTCTGCATGTGCTTTGATCTTTCTTTGTTTTCCTGCTGAGAGACAATTTTGAAACAGTGATAATCTTCAACCAGTGGATGCCTCTATCCAGCCACAGATCTGGGAAATGGAGAAACTACCTTCCTCTTCATTTTCTTTCAACTAGATCATTGTAGAAAAGATAGATCCAATACTGTAGGGCTGAAGACTGGTGAGAAGCTTACTGAGATCTTTCAATGGCAGAGAAAGAATGTACAGTTTTAATTAGTAGATGGTGATAGTCATAGTTTTCCATTTTACCAGATGAAGAAAAGAAATTCACTAGATAGGTATAAAGTGTAAAAGGTTGAGAGACATTAAAAATAATTTGATAATGCAAATTAGAATAGAAAGTAAATTAGGTACAAGACTTTGAACTCACCAAGATCAGGTAGATGATGGAGTATTTTCTCTGAATCTGTCAATTGCAAATGGACTAGATAATGTTGATGTACTTACTGCTTGTATATATTGTATATAGTTATTGTATTTATTATACATGATTTTCTTATATTAGTTATAGCCTTCTTTTTTGTTAGACAAAATGGAGAATTTTGGTGATATATTGCTTATAATCTATAAAACTTGCCTGAAGATCAGAGTGCAAAGCTAGACACTGCCAAGGAATCTGGGCAGTGGTGGCACACGCCTTATATCCCAAGACTCAAGAGGCAGAGGCAGATGGATCTCTGTGAGTTCAAGGATACTCTGGGATACATGAGAGTGAATTGGGCTAAAAGAGAAACAGAACTCATATCTTTAATCCCAGCAGTAGAGAGAATGTAAGGAGCTCAGAGCAGTTTCAGGGAGCAGTCTGGGATTGGTGAGGAGCATTGCCGTCTGGTGATGCAATCTGAGGTTTGGTAAATTGCCCCTTTGATCAGAGACTGGTAGTGAGAGCTCTCTGGTGGCTTGCCCTCTCTGCTTCTATGATCTTCATCTTGAACCTCAGTATCTGTCTCTGGGTTTATATTATTCATGCTACAGTAAGTCTTATAAAACATTTCGAGAAAAGAGAAAGATAGTTTCTTCCTTCAGTTTCAGCAGGACATTGCCTTTGATGACTGTTCTGTACTTGCCATCACTATGGCTTCTCTTCCAAGATAGTAACAGTATGGCTTTTCTAGTTGTTTCCATCCTTGGGCCTACCTTTCTCCATTTAAGTTGCAGCATCCAAATATTCAGGGAATGTACAGCAAGGCAATGATCACCTGCAACGTTATTATTAGGATTACTTCCAAATATAGAATTATGGGTGCTTTTAAATGCCAGTGTATTATTTTGTTACTGGAGGAATTACCTTGGGCCATATACCAGTGAGGAGTGGTCAAATCCAATTCTTAAATAGCAGACAAACATTGTGTCACTCATATAATAATTTTATATAGTGTGGTAACATCCTTATATTTTAAAGTTTCAAATGAACACATTATCTAATTATATTTGTCAGTGTTAGTTCTTCATGAAGTCTTGCCTAACCATAACCTAAAGAGAGCTTACCTATGATGATTTACTCTAATTAAAGGATCTCCTTACAATGTTTGTTTTTTTTCTCTCTCTTTCAATTAATTGCATATGATTGTTTATGTCAATGAGCCATTATTTTATGTTCCCAATTAATTTTTCCTAATTGTGAAACACGGACATCAGTGGCTGTCATACAATATTTGTTTTGCTATGTTACTTGTCTATTAGCAGTTCCATATTGCTGTGATTGAACCTCAAGGTATTTAAATTATATGACTAATTACTAGTACTAGGATTCACATCAATTACTTTCATTTTTTTTGTCCTAAACAAATTTATGAAGATTGGTCATTGCCTCAGAATAATGGTGGGTTACACCACCCACTGTATTTTGTGATAGGATCATCTTCAGGACCCTGCTATGCTTCTTCCATCAAAGGTTCCAAACCCGTGTGAATTTCACACAGTCAGCAGTGTATGCCTCTCTGTGTGCAGCTGTCGAGTAAGCACTTACTTCGGAACACCTCTGCAATGTTCTGAGGCATGGAAGAGGAAGTTTTTAAATGAGTGCTAACAGCTGACAAGAAAGGCATGGGAAGGACTGAGAGTCCTTTGTGGTTGTAAGTTTGCTGATAATTTGCAAAGGACTGATTTTCCTCCCCTTAAAAGAGCAAAAGTGTAACTACGTGACATTTTAGTTTCCCTCCTCATGTTGACATCCATCAGATTAACCCTGTTTGTTTGGCTTTTTCCAGCTGATTAGTACTCCCATCCTTCATCCTGTTATCCCCATACAAAGGCACAATCATTTATCCAAACCCTCAGTTGTTGTCTGATCAGGTTGCTGTTCCTTGCCTACCTTCCCATCTGCAGGCCGAGTGGATAAAACTGGGATTCTTGGAGGTAGAACCTGGGCTAGGATATGAAAGAAATTCAGAGCTGAGACACAGACACAGGGTGCAAGCATGTGTCTGCAAGCATCAGGTATCACATTGCCAGCTAACTAAGTTGTGCCTTTATTCCTTTTTTGCAAGAAAACCTACTGATAACATAAAATATCCCTGTATCAAATATTATCACCTGCCCCTTCTCTCAATCAAATTGAGGCAAAGAGGGGAAAAGCTGTGGGTGGGAGAGAGGCAGCAGAGGACCCATGGGATAGTATTCTTTGAAAAGACAATGCTTTGATTCCCAATGTTTCTTTCCCTTACAGTTTTTCAATAGTTTCACCATCCATTCAAATCATTTTTATTTTAAATTTATTTAGAATGACAGTAACTGCATAAATAATTACAGTTTATTTGTTTGGAGGCTGAGTAGCCTACAAATACATTAATTAGCCAAATCAAATGCAACCGACTTTTGGCCACTGAAAACTGGAATCACATAAGCCCATTCATTCTAAGGATGAGAGAAAGATGGGTGCTTTAACTGGCTAGTTTTATAAAGACTAGCTGGAAGTGGGGGGAGAATTATACCTGAGCATCTTTTTCTTAACTGCTACTGTGGTCACAGGTCTTTATCTGGCTGTTCAGACTGCTATACATGTCAGACCACTGGCTGTTGTGAGAGAATCTTTTTGTACACTGTGAAGATATGTCACTCAGATTGGTTTAATGAAAAGCTGAACGACCAGTAGCTAGGTAGGATTTTCAGGACAGAGTGGATCCTGGGAAGAAGAAAGAGGAGATGCCAGAGATGCAGAGCAAGCAGCATGGGCATTGCAAAGTAAACGTATCTGAGCCACGTGAAAAAATGTAGATGAAAAGATATGGGTTAATTTAAATCATGAGCTAGTCAGAAACAAGCCTAAGCTATCAACCAAGCTTTCATAATCAACAGTAAGTCTGTGTGTTACTTCTGTGGAGCCTGTAGTCCCGAGGAAGGACTCCAACAGCAACTGGCAATATCATGTGGTTACACATGTTAAATGCTCTTTTGTCCCAGTGCCACAAAAGGTGGAAGGAATATTTGCCCCTCCTACGAAACTCTCATTTCAATGGAAGCCATCACTAATTCTATCATCTGTTATTACAACTGTTCCCCTCCTCATAAGAAAGCTGATAAACCTACTCTTTTATGCAACCATTACTCCCAATAATCGTCTTAGGTCTTTAAGGAGCTGTTTCTCTGGAAGTAGCTAGGTGGCTAGATCCCTGCCACATGTGTTTTACGGTGTCTGTCTTTTCCAACGTAGTTAGACCATTTGACCCTACTTGTGTATCAACATCAGGAAGTCATTGTGGTCCTGTTGCTCAGCATCCTTCCTTCAGGGAGCCATATGCCAGTGATACATCAGCATCCTTCCTTCAGGGAGCCATACGCCAGTGATACATGAAAACACTTGCTTTGCTTCCCCACCCCCATTGTTAAAAGTGAGTGACAGAGCTGGGGGGTGGCTCAGGAGATAATAGAAAAGTCCGCAGAATTTGAGTCCCAGGTAGTCATAGGAGGGTCTGGGTCTGGCTGTGTGTGGCTAAAACCCCAACTCTGGGGAACAGAGCCATCTGATGTCCTGCTCTAGCACACGTAGTCACCCCCATATGCATGTACCGTGCACTTATGCACACCTGCATTTAAAACTTAAAAATGACTGACAAAATTCAATTCCTATTCCCACAGCTTGGCTGAGGACTGTAGTTTGAAACTGATAAACTGTGATCTCTGTCTATAGAGAGATTTTTTTTTAAAAGAAACATATTCCTGCAATTGAGAGGAAATTTCATAAGAAAAACCTTTCACAACATTAAGGATGTATGACCTTGCTATGGCTTCTCTTAAAAGTTAGACTTTGCTTACATATTTATATGACATTAATCTAATAATGCCATTTACATAACCACTTTTAGGTTTTTTTTTTTTTTTAAGCTGACTTGCTCTAATGGCTTGAGATCTTTATTCCTTTTGCTTTTCTTAGACTAATCCCTGAGAACTGAAATGAACCTCCACTCAAGGCCTGATGTCTTCTACAATTAATGGCAATTAGGCAAACAATGAGTCCATTATTTCTCTTTAAGGGGTCACCTTGACAAACAGGCAAAACAATGTCTATGCAGAACCCCTCATAGTTCTGTGGCACAGAGAAAGAGAAGAAGACATCTTCTATTTATAGGTCATTTACTTTCACTTGGCATGCCTTTGGTTAATAACTAACGGTATTGATACAAACACTTTTTGAATAGGTATGGCGACATTGGGATGGGTGGCCTTGCTGGAGGTGTCAACTCTTTGGAGGAAGTGTGATGCTGTAGAGGCAGATTTTCAGGTGTTATATGCTCAAGCTATGCCCAGTGAGACACACAGACTTCAAGATGTAGAACTTGTATCTCTTTCTGTAGCAGCATGTCTACATGCTGCTATGTTTATTGCCATGTCAATAATGAACTAAATTTCTGAAACTATAAGCCAGCCCCAATTAAATATTTGCTTTTATAAGAGTTGCCATGGTCATGGTGTCTCTTCACAGCAGTAGAAACCCTAACTCCAATACTGGAACTAAACTTAAGTAGAAAGGAATACATACCTCACTTGCTGTGATAGAAGAATAATTCACCACAAGCTATAAAGCCCCATGTACATCTGTGTTCATTGCAGTTCTATCAAAAAAGCCAAGTCATGAAATTAGTATAGGTGTAGGTCAACAAATGAACGAGTAAAGAAAATGTTGTCTGTTTACAATGGAGTTTCGTTCTGCCATAAAGAAGAAGGGAATTATGTTGTTGGCAGAAAAATAGATTCAAATGTACACCAAATCATCATATTAAATGAAATAAGTTGAACTTAAAAAGACAAATATTATGGCTGTCTTGTTTTAAGGCACTAGATTTTATGCAGACCAATAAAACTACTTATATATACATCTTAACAGTAGAAGCAAATTTGGGAGAATGAAGGAGACTCGATGTGGGGGATGATAGTTACATGAGAGGGAGGCAGTGGACATCACCAAGTATGTGATACTCTTGCATGAAGTTATTATTATCAACGCCGTTACTAAGTACAATGAATACAAGAAATTCCAATGAAATCTAGTGACTGTATTTTAGTTATAACCTATTTTTAAAAATAGCCAGATTGGCAGCTATTCATGCACTTAATAAACAGCTGTACCTCCTGAGATGCATTCATGCTAGCCATGGTTATTGCCCACATGGTCAATGACTATTTCAAATTAAAGCAGTTGGCTCTGGAGCTAGGTTATGTGGAGATCAATTTACATTCTTTCATTCTCCTCCTGCTGCAGTGCTTAAATGAAGAAGCAAATGGTTCGTTATTGAGAGTTATACAGTTTCACAGGTACTCTGTATTCTTTCTTGTTCTTAAACTAATTATTTACAGTTCCTATAATTTTCTATTAAATTACATTGTGTGTGTGTATGTGTGGTGTATGTGTGTATGGTGTGTGTATGTGTGTATATGTGTGTGTGTATGTGTGTGTGTATGTGTGGGGTGTGTGTGGGGTGTGTGTGGGTGTGTGTGTGTATGTGTGTGTGTGTTTGTGTGTGTGTGTTTGTGTGTGTGTGGTGTTTGTCATTAGAGGGATACCCTTTCCCCCTTCCCATTCCTTCCCACCAAACTTCAGATTTCTTCATTTTTCTTCAAATATCAAGTTCAGTTTGCATTTCCCAGCTAGTCTTGGGACTGGGGCCAACCGTGGTGTGTAGTCAGCCTGCCAGGGGTCATGTATTTAAATAAACATGGCTCTGTCTCTCCCAGGAAATGTCAAAGCTAAGTTAGTAGTGGGTTTTGTGTCCATCTCTCCTGCACATTCCATGGAGCTATTTTCCTATCTTCCCAAAAAGCAGCTTCATAAGCAAAACCCTCCCAGCTTTAGGAAATAAATTATTCTTTTATAATGTATCTTCTATAACTATAAAATTCATTCTGTATTCTTTTCGTTTGCTTACATATGTTTGTTTATAAATGATTTTAGGTGACAGGCTGGAAAACTTCTAAATGTGCAATTTAACATTAAATGATGGTCATGAGACACAGTAGTATATGACTATTGGAAATGGCTTTTGAAGGATATTTAATTACATAAGACCACACTGGTGATGTAGCAAGTAAGTAGACCAGTGATTTTAGTAGTTCGTTTTTCTGTGGCTGTGGCAAAGTACCTTGACTAAAGCAAATTAAGGAAGAAAAGGTTTATTTTGGCTCAGATGTCTAGGCTGTAGCTTACTGTAGAGAAGTCATGGTATGAGAGTTTGAAGATGCTGTTTATTGTTTGCTGTCTTTTCCACACTTCATAGCTTTGCCTTTATTGACTTGAAAATCCAGCATTTTACCTTCATCTTCTCTCCATTAACAACTTTCCAATTCTAAGAATCTGTCCTTATTGCCTTTGCTATGGAAATTATCTCAATAAAGTTATTAAGTATTCATTTCCAGGAGACTTGGAGAGTATAAGAATGGGAACAGGAATCTAATGTAGACGGTACCAGGAAGGCCACTGTGTGAGTACCAACCATGCTTCAGTGCTGAGACACACAGAGTGGACTTGACAGAGCCAGGTGAAGTCCAGGTCTTTCTTTGCAGACCATAATTCCCCAAATCCACAGTTGTTGTATGTGAGTCATGCCCTCGCTTTCTTCTTGAATCTTGGCACTCCTTTTAATGTGATGTGCTATACATGCACCACACTCATACAATAGCTGTCAAAGTCATTGGCTATGTTATAGTACTCCTTTTGAACTTCCCCACTGGTTTCAATGAAAAAAAATCTTTTCAAATACAAGGTTGTTTTTCTTTTTTCTTTTTATTTGTTTAGTCTTTTTAACTATTTATTTATTTTTTCTTATTTTACATATTGATCCCAGTGTGTCAATTTTTAAGTCAGACAATTAATTGTGAGGATATCAGATTGTCCTTGTATTCTGACTTGCAGTAAGTTGAATTTAGGGCTAATAATACTGTCATGTATAGAAGGCTGTGTCTTGGAATCAAACATCTTCAGAAGCAGCCTGTTATTAGAGAAAACACAGCTCTACACTTTGCCTCAATCCTTGCATATCAACCTACTCTTCATGTCCTGCACAGTTTTGTACTCTGAGAGGTCTGTACTCATGCCCAAGAAAGTAAAGTTACACAATGAAAGCCAGTTCTCAAGAGCTCATTGCATTCCATTCACTCTGCTTAAACCTCTAGAAGAGAGAGGGGTAAAGGAGGCCCGGAAGGAGAAAGGTGTTTCTAAAGAGACTGGGCTGTTCTCTTTACTTTGGATTAAAAGAAAATATTTTGACAACAAGTCATTGATATAAACAAACTAGATTTACTGGAAAGGTGCCAACTACTAAGAAGTATGAAAATAAACTCTTGATCATGAGCAGGCTAAAGAGATCAGATCTGTGCTCTAGTTAATCAGAAGCATGATCATTTGTGATTATTTTAACATGCTTGGCTCACCCTTCAAAGAAGAATATTCACCTTACAGTTTGTGGAAAATACTTTTACTTTTGCCAGATGATACTTTTTTATAAAACCCATGTCTATATAGCCCTTAGAAAACAAAGCACCAAATCATTGCTGAGTGATTCATTTTTCTAGAAGATGATGATCAATGATAACAAATCTTCAAAAGTATTTCTTTCAAAATGATGAGTGTTTGGGGAAACATGCATACCTCAAATATATCCTCACAAAATGCTGATTAAATTGTTAATTCTCACATCAAAGACCCTACAATACACAAAATAAACACAAAATGTATTAAACATTTGAAAGTAATATCATGAAAAGCTGTGAAGCTTCTAGAGGAGAACAGGGAAAACCATCATGGCCTTGGTCTTTACAATGAGCTTTATGGATCTGTCACCAAAAGAGGTGCAGCTAGTGAAAAGATTACCAAGTGGAACTCTATCAAAAGAGAAGTTTTTGCAGCCAAGGAAACAGAGTAAAACTCCTTTCAAATCATATCATTGATTCGGGATACATTTTCCAAATGTACAAACAACTCCCATAAATCCAGAATGGAAATGAACAAAACCAAAAGCCTCTCTCATAATCCAAATAAAAAACAAGCCAAGTGTTAGAGGAGAGAGGAGACAATTCTTCAAAGAAGACATTTGATGTCTTCCAAACTCTAACCATCTGAGAAATGTAAATTAAAGTTCCAAAAAAAAAATACACTTTACATGCATGCCATTCTGTTTGATTAATTTTTGCAAAGGTAACAAATGCTGGTAAGGATGGATAGATTGGAAGCCTTGTTTATGGTTGCTGGAAGGTTCATTGGTGTTGTACCTGTGAAATATAGTATGCTAATGTGCCAAAAGTTTCAAAATAGAAAGCAATTTCACTTTGGAATGTTAAAACACATCATGTTTTTAAGATACACTAACTTTCCTTTGTGTAATAGCAGTAGCCATGATTATTAGAGTCAGTGTTAGCAAACACATAAATGGTTTAAAAATGCATAAATGGGATTTTACTTAGCATTAAAAAAAGAAAATTCTTCAATGTGCAGCAACAAGGATAAACATTAGGAGGCATTAGGATGAGTACAATAAACCAATCATAGAAATACACATGCTGCACAATCTATTCCTGTAGGTATGTATAGTCACAGTCACAGATGTATAGTAGAATAGCAATTAGCAGTGGGTGGAGAGGGAGAAATGGCAAGTTACTAAATGTTGCCACTAATTTTTTTTGTGTATCACCTTGACAGGGTTAAGTGAGGGTTAAGTGATAATCCAATATCTGGTAAAACACTGTTTTAGGTTGAGTTGGAGAGGAGTGAACATCCCATTCAGGAGATGAAATCAAATAACCCACTGTAGCCAATATTGGTAGACATCTACTCTATTGAGGTTCTTGATAGGCAAGAGATTAAAGAAGACTGGGTTCCAGCTCCCTTTGAGGTAAGAGTTCTGCTGCCACCCTTAGACATGGGAGCTTCTGCTCCTGGCTGCAGGACCCTGGTACAATGTGCCTGCTCTCCTTCCGGCCTTATTGTCAGACCGGGAACGACACATCAGACTCAGGTCATGCCTTAAACATTTGCTTGAATTATGCCACTGTTTCTCCTTCACCTTCTGCAGTTTTTAGATGGCAGGCTGTAGGACTTCTTCGTCTCCTTAAACACAAAATGCCGTTTTTAAAAGAAACTTTCTGCTCACATATGCCTGTGATGATCTCATTGGCCTATGCTTTGGAGGATGCTGGTTAATATACTAACCACAGACCTAGAAGTTCAATCTCACAAGACTCAATCTCTAGAGATTGGTGAGACAGCATTTGCTGATAGTCAATACAAATGCAGTACACTTCAACCTTGTCCAGGGGGCAGATCTCATGCTGCATCCTTACTACATTATTAAAAAGTAAAGGCATCTATGTACTATGAGGAGGCATGATTTTCTTTAAATATTAAAGGTCTTTCAATGAATAAATGGTTAAGCTAAAGGTCAGTATTCTATTTTAAGTCAAAGATATTTTGTGTGTTTCAGTTTTGTTTAATAAGGATATCTGAATTGTACTTCTACAATATTTACAATGGAGTCTATTCAGAAAGAAACATAGAGTATGTCTTTTTAATCCATCTTGGATGAGAGGTAGAATAAATTTCTCTTTACCACTGTCAGCATTGTTCACATATTTTTACCTTTGGTGGATGCCCTGTGTTTTTCCTTCATATTGATTGTTATTTCAAATAGGTATTACCAATAGCTATTGATATTTGTGTTGCCAGTATTATGTCAATATATCAATCACACACTTTCCAAAAATATATAATATATTTTATATTATATATAAACTGCAACTTTATCTTGTAATCTTTAATATTGCTGAAAACTACAATCAATGTTAATAGTTACCATGACTGAAACCTATTATATGCCAGCTCTATACAGTTTACCATTGGTGTTTAATTAACTTTCAGAATGACTAAATGAAAATAAACCATAATTTCCTGGTTTTGAAATTGAATCAGAATTGGAAAGTTTAATTTATCATCTCAAAGTTGATTAGTTTGCAAGCAGCTATATGGCTTTAAGAGTGATTTTATTTGACTTAATGATCATGCTATGCTCTCCTGATTCCCCTCTCTTAAAGTCATTTGGTCTTTAGAAGTGTCTTTAGAAGTGATAATTATATTTCATGATTTCTGGTAGATTTTAATAGTAGTAAAATCATCCTGCATCTGAGAACAGGTAATTTAAAATAGGGAGTGAGATTTCTGCCAAAGTTAGAAATCACAGAAAGTGAACAGCACATACCAGAAGAGAGCTAGCGGCATATGCCAAGAAGTTTTAGAATATTTTTTAAAGCAAAATTTTATAGATTGTTATTTAAATCCATTTTATACTGGTTTGCATTCTCCTATGTTGTGCTTGCAATGTGCAGGATGATCTGTTGAACATTTGCATGCAAGCAATATATGAAATATACTATTTCTGTCCTGACGTAACACACATTGATATGGGAGGAATGAAGCCAGCCAATATGAAAACGATAGTGCAATCAATTCTCTTACACAGATCCAAGATGGGAAGCTGAAATTTGGACCATCATAAACATGGCTAAGGATTGCCATTTATTCATGATTCTCTCATTTGTTCCACTAAAACGAGAGTTGAAGAAGGAACTGCCAAGAATAAAATATTTTCACTTTGCATATCCAGAGCATGTAGCTTGCTAGAGGGGTTGATGTAAAGGAACACAGTAAGTAAATAAACACCCAGAAGGTGTTAAGAGAAGTAAGGGGAAAGTCACCCACTGTATCAGTTATAATTAGAAATAGATTTGGTTCCCCTTTGCTTTGTATTCTGGTATTGTATCTATTTTCCATTGAATGGGCCAGAATGAAACTGTTCTCTTTAGCCATCAATCAAAAATAGAAGATAGAGTGTGAGTTTTACAATGAGGAAAGATATTGATCAATTGTTTCTCCCTTTGTGGTCCATATAGATGACAGAGGCAAAGCAGAACAACTATAAAAGATAATTCTGTTTGCTGCCCACCCCTTGCCAATAGTCACATGACATACTCTGGTTTGCCATAAGAAATACAGACCATTTCCTTGCAGAACACTCATTTTTGCTACAAGATTCTATTTTATATTGAATAATAACCATGGCCCTTAAGTCTAACATCAGACAGTAAAGGAGTTGGAGTCAGAATAGTAGATCGTATTTTAAAGAGTTATGGGCTTTAATTCAGTCCTGCTAAGTGGATTTTTTTTTGAGATAGAAAAAAATAGGTTGGAGTGTTCAAATATGAGTCATGCTTCACAGCTGATGGTAATTTCTGTAATCTCACAAACAGAAAACAAATTGTCTTAAACACTCTTCAACTTCCTCTGTCTGGACTGCACCTCGCAGGATGCGACCTTCTGTGAATATTAAGCTGTGTTGTGGCAATGATTGAGCTTATCTTTCAGAAGCCATGGTGAGCAGACTGCACTTAGCTTTTTGCTGAAGAAACTAAGAAATAGAGTGTGTGTCTGTCTATATATAGAGTGGGTTCACGGAGTTTATACCAACGTTAAGGAAAGTATCTTTATGTAAAACTGCACATTTTATTGTGATTACTAATATTTAAAGGGAAATAGACGTGAATTGTGAATGACTCTTTGCTGTTCCAAGTGATAGTTAGCAGTAGATAACCTGGCCGTGTGAATTTAGCTCTGGATGTGATCTGTAATCCTGGATCTCTTACTTGCTCACTTGGAGATGTAAGGCCAATGACAACTCATTCTTTTCTGTTGTTGTTGTTTTGTTTTGTTTGTTTGGTTTTTTTTTTTTTTTTGACACAGGGTTTCTCTGTGTTGCTTTGGAGCCTGTCCTGGAATTAGTGCTGTAGACCAGGGTGGACTCAAACTCACAGAGAACCACCTGCCTCTGCCTTCCGAGTACTGGGATTAAAGGCTTGAGCCACCAGTTCCCAGCTGACAACTCATTCTTGTGGCTGCTTCATTACATGTGAATAGGGGAACCATTGATACCTACCATCATAATAGCTATTAAGTTAAGTGACTGGTACATGGCAAACTTAGTACTTGTCTCAGAGCACCTACTCTTAATGGTTATCATGATTGCCAGTTTGATGTTATTTAGAGTTACCATGGAAACAAATCTCTCCATACGTTGATAAAACATTGTCTAGATTAGGTTAGTTGGGACAGGAGCATCTCCTTAAATGTGAGTAAATACCATTCAGGGGGCTGGGTTCCTGACTGAACACAGAAAAAAGCTGGATGAACACAGCATTCATCACTGCTTCCTGACTGTGGTTGCAATGTAACCAGCTGCTTTCTCTCCCTGCCCCCGTATTTCTCTAATGTCTTGGATTGGAGTTGGGACTGGAAGCTAAGAATAGCCCTTCCTTCCTTAAGCTGCTCTTATTACACAGCAAGGAGTAAAGTATGCAAATTTCACCTACTATAATTCTTAGCACCATGGTTTATATTATTATAATTGTCTAATCATCATGAAAAACTAAATATCATAACTTTCTTATAGATTCTGATATTAGAATGATAGTTTTCCCATATCTTTTTATGTTTCATAGAGTATTTTTGTGTATGAGAAATATTTATATTGAAATGTAGCAAGTCATAGACATTTATTGAAATTATCTTAGCTCTATATGTTGTTTAATTTCTATGAGTTGATACATGATACATATGAAACACATTGATTTTAGTGTAGCTGTTGCAGGCAGATGTTCCTATGAACATTCTTTTTATATGACATTATTAAGCATCATTTTTATTCAATACAAATTTATGGTAGGCCAGACTTTAGGTAATTTGAGGAGAGTCAGTGGCTACTAAATGCTTAAAATGAGTTTTATAATTTTTTTAAGCTAATGATAGGGCTTTCTATTTCTTACAGTCAGAGATTTAGTGAATAAGAGAATCCCTTATCAGCTGATCTAGGTGCTTATTCTGTATCACAGGTGCTGACTGAATCATCACTTGTTTTACGCATATCTCCCATCATGCAAGGAAGACCCCAAATTCTTATTCTTACAGGGTAGTGATTCTTGAACCCCATGATACAGATTGTTAGTGTACTGTGACCAGAGACAAGGTCTTTTCTTAGTTTTTAATTATAGTAAAATACTGTATTGGCTAGTGCTTTATGATTGTTTTGCCTCTGCAGATTCAAGGTCATCTGTAATAATAGAAGTCTCCTTTACATTATCATCCATTATCTTAATGCACAGGAATCTGATGAAACCAGAGTGCTTGCAATTACACAGAACTCAGAATATGTGTGTGCACAGGGACATGTTATCTATGTGAAAATTATCTTGACATTTTGTCAAGGAGATGGGAATTTAAGGATCTTGGAGACATCTTGTAATTGTCCTAGAAACCTAATTAACTATGGCTGCTGCTGCAGATACTGCATAAAGAAATCTTTCTCCTCCTTAAACATGTGCCATTATAGAGGGCCATATAAAATATGTTCATAAATGCCCCGGGCCCTCTCCTTTGAGAAGTCTTATCTCAAGCTAAAGTAAATGCAAATATTAGCTAAAAACCAAACAATGAAGCCAAACAAAACAGAGAACATGGTTGGGGATATTAATTTTGCCTGCATTCATTTTTGATGGAAAACAACCCTCTGTGAGATCATGGGATGCTGGTGTGCAATGACAGGTCCAAAAGCAGACACATGACCTGTGTAGGGACCAACAGGTTCCTTTTTGAGAAGCTGAACTGAGCCACGGCCATTCTTGTGTGACTCTGCTGGGAAACATTTGCAGAGAGATGTGTTAGAGGATATCCATGAGCAAAACTGATACACTGTAAGCTTTTGACTTACCAACCTCCTAATTAATTCAAATGACTCTCAAAGTAGTTCTGATTTGTACAGCAACAGAAATATTGCTAAATTCTCTTTGAATTTTCAATTGTGTTCAAAATTAGAACTTACATTTTCTATACTTTTTTGTGACATATAGAATAATGAACTCTATTGCTATCAAACTCCTGACATTTTACTAATGTCTAGCTTGTCCTGTGTCTTAGATCATTTAGATTTTCCTTCTTTTTCTGTTTCAGACTCTTCGCTTATTGATTGGGCCTGATTTCACAGACTCTGAAAGAGACAATGCTTCTGTCCTCAGAATGACAATGGCTATAACACTGTCCTTGAATTCAGTGTATTTACTTAAGCCCTCCTGGCTCAGAATATGTTTTTCCTCTAGTTTTCCCTAATGGACATGCCTTGTACTCAAGGAAATAATTTCTAATAGAACTCATTTTTCCACTTCTTCAGCCGGGCTTCTTGATTAAACTTCGTCTCCGCTATTGCAGTATCATGACATCTTGTTTGCAAGCATTTACACACACACACACACACACACACACAACACACACACACACACACACACATGAATTTTTATTCTAGCAAAAGAAAACAAGTCAGTTAAATTTGTGATCCTTACTAGAGTTGGATTTGAAGGGTTCAAACTAAGAACTTAACTTTGCATTTGCCTTCTTTTTAACTGAATATTTCATGGACTGAGATTTGCCTTATATAACATGATATTTCCAGTTTAAATACTACTTAAATTACTTTTTTTCCTGTTGCTGTGTTAAAATACAGTGAAAACTAACTTAAGGGAGAAAGGATTTACTTTGGCTTATAGTTTCTAAGGGACACACTATATCAAGGTGGGGATGGCAATAGGCAAGGAAAGCATATAGTGTTGTGTAACAGTTTTTGCTGGATGGAAGTTTCCATTCATCCCGAAGAAAGGTAAAAAACTCAAAATAGCTTCCAGAAATTTCTGAAACTGACTAGATTCATAAGTCACCTCTCTGCCCTGGTAAGTAACAGAGGCTGAGTTGCAGAGAAGACTGAAGCCAGCTACCTCTGAGGAGCAGAAGCCATCTTTGCTCCCTGAAGAGGCTCAGACCAACTGGGGCAGGCACCTGGAAGGGACACTGTGAAACCTGTTGAGCTGCCTACATGTTGTGCACTGTGCTCCAGGTTCCCAGCTTTGGGCTGTCACCCATGCTGAGGTGGGATTTGGTAATGCAGCTGTCCATGGTTATTTCTGCTCCTATAAGTAACCCCAATAAAACTCATTGATCCATCACGTTGGGCTTTTGTGTTACCTGTACTTTGATCTGTTCATGGGATAACTATCTGGGCTAAGTATACTTGTATGTTGTGTCTCCCCAGGAAAAGTTTTGTTATACAACAAATGGTAGAAGGGGGGAGCCTGGCTAGGCACACTGTGCCTGTACTCAGAAGAATGTGATGGACAGGTGTGGGATGGACTAAAAGTCTAAATGTCTATCTGTGATGATCTACTCCTCCAGCAAGCCTCCAAGCCCTACATGTTCCACAATAGTTCTAAAAGGTGACATCAACTAAAAGCCAAGTGTTCGAAGAAGTAAAACTGTGAGGCACATTTCTTATTTAA
This sequence comes from Cricetiscus sungorus, assembly GCA_030556225.1. Lineage (NCBI taxonomy): Eukaryota > Metazoa > Chordata > Mammalia > Rodentia > Cricetidae > Cricetiscus > Cricetiscus sungorus. The sequence goes on along the minus strand of JANBXA010000731.1, from coordinate 12,746,261 downwards.
ATCACAACATTCAGTCAATAGCTTGCATTGAACTAGGCTCAGATTCACGGAACAGAGCTGCTATAGTACATAGCATTATGTTATTAGGCACTTGTAAATTAAGATTAAAAGAAAATTGCATGACATGCTTAGAAGAATTTCGAGGGAATCTTTGTTCATATAAAAGGTAACATTAGATAGACTTGGGAAGAATCAACTCTTCTATCATTAGGATGGCCCTCACATATTCGCTAGTGTATTGTCCTTGAATTGTATATATATTTTTATACCCTCTTCACTCAGGGTATTCTTTTCAAACAGAAAAGGACCTGGCTGTGGAAACAAATATTGTACATAATTCAAGGCAAGATAAAGGTATAATATATATAAATAATCACTTTCCTTGACCACAGAAGGAAATTTGAAAGGCTTCCAATATCCATTATATCACTAAGGCTCCAAAGATATCAGTACACTAATACATAGAAAAAAATCCTCATCTATTTGATAAACAGCAAAGAATATTTATGATACGGTGTTCAAAACTTTCTTGTCCTTTAGATCACAATTTAAAGGACCAGGACAATCCTGCTAGTTAGTTAGAGGTGTCCTTTGGAACTTACTAAGATTAGTAAAAGGCTCAGGGAACTCTGTGAAAGGGAAGGTGGAAGGACTCATTGTTTTTCTCTCTTTCCTCAGGCTCCTGAGATTTTTCTAAGTAACACTGTCAAGACATTGTCACCGTATTGGGTCAAATGTAAAATACACTCTGTATTGTGAACAAGAAAGCATTATTCATTTTATTTTTGTTTTCTACATTGAACTGTCCTGCCCTAATGAAATAGCTTCAGATTAAAGAAATCAGCTTTTTTGGTATTTCCTTGAGCAAATGGATGTAATGACCAGTGAGGTGATAAACTATAGTACTGAGTGTAATGCTATCAAGTACCTAGTAGAAAGGATCAGTTATGTTGGCAGTAGGGACCCATTCAGTATGAGTGGTGAAGATGGAGTTGAGCATCACACAGGAGACATGAGCTCAGATAACTCCAGCATGGTACCCATTATTCTTGAAAAGTAACAGAAGAGTTAAGAACAAAATAAAACAAAACTCTTTCAATTCCAAATTATCTATACTATTACGCTATCTTTTAAAAAACAAAAAAAAATTTACTCAGCTATTATTTGCCAATGAAAACATATTAAAATACACTTAATCAGATGACCCCATATAACTTTAATTTACAACAGCAAGGAAAGGAAAGTGTGCTTGGTAAATGTTTCAAGAGTTCACATATGTAATATTGATAATGACAAGCCTGATAAGCAGAAGTAATACTTGGGGCAGTTTACAACATATCTGAAGTCTGACTGTGTGTCTATGTATGTTCCACATGTAGGCCTCTATTTCTGTATTCAAAGCCTCCACTGGTTTCTCACTTCATACTCCAGATTTCATCCAGACCAGCAAAACTAACAAGAACCTTAAATTATTTACTAAGAGACTTGATGCTTGCCTTCCAGCCCATGTTCAATCAGTAACAGATTGCTTATTGCTTTAAAGCTGTTTACTACTTCCATCTACATATTTACAAACACAAACACTCTGGCTTATACATATTCAGTTGTTTCTATGCTTGGATGGCTGTCTCCGTAGTGTTAATTCACAGGTGCACTGATAAGAAAATGTATGCCCAAATGTAAATCAAAGTAACACATGATTTAAGCATTAAGTTTCCCTTTTGAATGCAAGTTTGTTTTCTGGTGTCTTTCCTTACTTATTAGAAACATATAATTTACAGGATGGCAGTGTGTCTAAGATTTTGAAAAGTCCAATGAAGATTAAATGAAAGATGGTTATGGGAAACTTCACTGAGCTCAGAAATCAAGAGGGAATCAATGTCTATAGAAGACTGCAAAGAAAAAAAAACCATAAACCAATTTAGAGTATAACACAAAAGGAACTCTGTCATATAAAATTCAAAAAAATTGACAAAAAGCTTAAGAATGCTCTGGAAACCAGTAAGAATCAGAACAGTGATGGATCCTACCTATACTCCAGGGATGGATGCCATTCCTATGATTTCCATAGACAAAATAAATCTTTTTCAGAAAATTTAGGCTGATATTGTCTTACCATCTTAGTGCTATTGTTTGTTATCCTTCCTCATTTTGAAGAAATTTTAAGTTGTAAATAATGTCATATCCTCCTCTTGTGTCTTGTTTGATCTGAGACAAGGTCTGTGACGCTAAGGATCTTGGATTTACCATGTAGCCAAGGGTGACCTTGAATTCCCCACCTTCTTGGTTCCATTTCCCAAGGACAGGGAACACAGATTACACCATTGCACCTGGCACCTCTTGCATCTTATAAATGTAGTATCTTTGTTCATTGCTTTTTATATTTTGCTCTTTTTCTTTTTTTACTTTTACAACTTTATCCCCTAACAGCCTAATATAACTCTGCCCACTCACAATCATTCATAACAGTTGTCAACCAGGAATCTGCTTTTTTTCTCCTTTGCCTAAACACTGTAAGAGGCTTTGATATTAAAAATACATAGAATAAATTTGATTTTTACATTTACATTAGAATTTCTTTAGCTTAAAAGTACATACTGTGCAATGTTTGGGGCATACTTAAATTAAAGCTAAGCATTACTTGCTATTCTGTAATATGGTTTTATCTAAGGGTCCTCTATTTTACTTACTAAACAAAACAACTCACTATAACAAAGTAACACTAGCTGGCAGACCTCAACTATGTTATGTACTGATAAACATCTTTTCTCCATGAACAGGGTCACATAGTTATTTTCAGTGTTTGTAGATGACATAACTGATTTGTTTCCCATGAGAGATTCAAACTCATCTTGAACAGTGTGTGAGTCATTCAGCAACTAGAAGAAACACAGCCTCATAGCATCTCTAGATATTTTAAAGCAACTCTGAATATTTTGATTAACTTTATTTACTGAAAGGCAGCACAATATCATTGGTAGCTTTTTAATTCACAGCTTTTTCCTTCTGCAGCTGAGGTCATCATGCCCCTCTGGAAGCAGAAAAGACCAGTCGGCCTTCTCCACGCCCTCATTCCTCAAGCCTCCAAAGGCTCAGCTACTTTGATTTGAACGCAGAGGAGAGAACCTACAGGTAAATCTTGATGCACTTGTTATTCCAGGACTAAATAGCTATCTTTACCCTTCTGTAGCATCAACAAATGCAGCAGTAAGATTCTTAAAGGACACTCTGTAGACTTGACACTTGCTTCCAGGTTCAACACTATCCTGGACTTTCTGCCTTAGTCCCTTGTTTGACATTGTGCTTTAGCATTAGGGGTGTGTCATGACACTGCCTCAGACGCTTTCTGCCATGAGGCTGGTCCTTGGAGAAATATGGATGTAAGAATCATGTTATCCCCCTGTGAGCACATTTGACCCATAGGAAAACATTTTTATCCTATTCTTGGCAAACACTCAAAACAAAGACTTTCTGCAAGTGATCCTCTATGTGTAACCATAGCAATTGTCCTTCAGATAAGTATGACTGGGTCATTAGCCTTTGCTCGGACCCATGGTTTCTGCAGACACACTTCTAGCCTTCTGTTTCCACTTATCACCCCACCACCATCCCACAAGCCCATCTCCAACAAGGAAAAGCCGTTTGTCTTTCAGTGAACTTGACATATGCCTTATCATCTAAACCCAAATCTTAGGATTTTCAATGTGGGTCAGAAACAGTGTTTGTACATCTCGGCTGTACTTGGATTAAGACTGTGTGATGGATTTGGGAAGATTAAGTCGAGTTACCTCAAGGCCTTAAGTGAAACTGAGAATTAACCCAGAGATAAAACATGGTTGACTTTTAACACACCCTTAGATGTATTTACCAGGAATCTTTAACATTTACAGAATTACCAGGTAAAAGTTCTAAATTCATGTTAAAATTGTGAACTAAGGCAAAATCTTTGGACACAAAATATCAATTGAATATTGTCTTTGCTAACAAAGTAAATCAACACTCACTGATCTGTGATTTGACTTAATTACTATGTACATTAATGTCCGCAGCTTCATAGCCTTCTTTCATAAAGAGAGTAAGACAGCTAATTCACCAATTTGTGCTTGTAAATACACAGAATGTTTTCTAAATATTTAGATGAGAGTCATAATGCATAGAACAATTCCTAATTCACTTATTCTCAGAAAGGAAGAAATTCAGTGTGTAAAATATCAAATGGCACATTGGCATTCATCGTAGGTGCTGGCACTAACAAAATTTACAATGTTTTTGAAACGAAGTAATGAGAACATCTCTTCAGCTTCAGTAGCTATGTAGAACACTGCACAGTGAAATATGGCTCTTTCATTATTAAGCATCACCTCCACTGAAGGTGTTAACCCCATGCTAGACCCTATAATTCTCTAAGTGTTTGGAGTGAAAGAAAAATTATATCCCATGACTTTCATAGATAGATAATATATCTTGGAGGATCTAGAGACTAGGAGAATGTATTCATGTGTTAAAGACCATGGCCATCTGGTACAATATGGCTGTTTTACAACTGAATGGATATTAAATAATAGATATTCATATTAGGATTGGAATTTCAGAGCCTGTTCTGCATATAAAAATAGAATAAAATATACATAATATACATATTAGCATAAAATCACATTTACTTGAGGCATTACTGCAGTAATTAAATTAATAAATGTATTTAAAGTGGCCAAATATAATATCAAGGGTGTTCAGGAATTTCTGAAGAGACAGGAAAGTAGGTTTCTGATTAAAGATGTAATTGATGAGAAACTATACCTGTTGTATGTTGGAAGCTGTGTGTCTTGATCCACTATTTTGGTAAGGACAATAAAAATGTTACCTTAGGGGATGAAAAGAACTACAGGATTATTTATTACATCCCCAAATACAATGACACATACAGGTGACAAAAAGTTAAAGGCAGTGTGCATGGCACAAGGATGGAATGACCCAAAAACTAAAAAAGGTGGTGGTGGGTGCAAGATTTTTTCTTTTCCTTTGTGCTCTTTATCTCCCTCCCTCCCTGCCTCCCCCACGTCTCTCTTTTGCATGCATGGGTGCTGCTGGGTACTGAACAATTCAAAACCTTGCAGATGCTAGAGTAATGCTATGCCATGTCTTCAGCCCAGGGACAGAAGTTGGATTTCTTATGGAGAAAGGAGGCAGTACATAGGAAAACATATAAGATACTTTCCCTGGAAGCTTGCATGGCACTTTCTGGTACCATGTATGTTAATACACAGGGAGGGCACATTCCGTTCAATTCTCAATTCTACACGAGGGCTGCTGAGGTAAATGGTGTTTTCATCTTTAGGGATTTAACTTTCACATCTGAGGGCAACCAAGAGTAAAAGCAGTAGGTTGTATGTTTTGGAAGTCTATTGAAGTATTCAGACCAACAACCCAAAAGAGGACTTCTCATGTCTGGCACTAGGAATTTTGTTAGGTGGTTTTTGGCTGTTGGAAAGTGTATGGTCAGCTTGGTTGAAAAAAGTTCACTTAAATTATATATGTATCATTGTAGATCTCTGGACATTTCCCTAATGCCAGATTTCTCTTTAAACCTATAATGATTCCCTCTATTATGGTATCTCTTTTCTTGTTCTCCTCTATTCTTTCCCTGACTAAATTTTCCTGCTCACTCATGTCCTCTTCTCTTCTCTTTTTCTCCTGACTTCCTCTCTGTTGCCCCATTCTCCCAATTTGCTCTGAAGATCTTGCCCCATTCCCCTTCTCCAGGGGACCATGTATGTCTCTCTTAGGGTCCTCCTTGATAACAAACTAAGCAATAGTGGAGAGGCTAATGCCCTTCCATGATAATGAGATTGATGACTACCTTATATGCTATCCTATAGCTTCATCTAGTAGTTGATGGAAGCAGAAGCAGATACCCTCAGCTAAACACTGATCTGGACTCCTGGCATCCAGTTGCAGAGCGGGAGGAGTGATGAGCAAAGGGGTCAAGACTGGGCTAGAGAAACCCAAAGAAACTGCTGACCTGAACAAGGGGGAGCTCATGTACTCTAGACTGATTCTAGCTGGGAAACCAGCATAGGACTGACCCAGACCTCTAAAAGTGGGTGTCAGTTTATGGGGCCTCTGGTAGTGGATCAATATTTATCCCTAGTATATGAATGGACTTTGGGAGCCCATCCCACATAGAAGGATATTCTCTCAGCCTAGACACATGGGGGAGGGACTAGGCCCTGCTCCAAATGATATGACAGACTTTGACAATCCCCCCATAGAAGGCCTCACCCTCCCTGGGGAGCATAAAGGGGATGGGATGGGGCTGTGGGCAGGGGAAGAGGGGATGGGGAGGAAACTGGGATTGTCATGTAAAACAAGCTTGTTGCAATTTAAATAAAAAAGAAAAATTATATGTGTGTATTTATACATAGGACTGTATTATTATAGGTCTTTTTTTCTTTTAGATCAATAGTTAATAGTGAGATTTATTTGTTCTCTTCTGTAGATACACAGATAAGAAAGCTATCTTTGAAGACTTACGGATATGTGCCAACTTTTTTTCTAAAATATCATCTCTTCATATTTCCAAATGCAGAGGGCACCTGAGTTTTTTAGGCCCACATCAGCTTTATGTTTGATCAAGATGGAGAGCTTCCAAGAAGCTGTAATCCTTAAGTTTTTCTCCCAAATATTTAGACTTCACAATTTGTCAATGACGTCAGCCACAGGCTTACTCTGAAGCTCTCCAAACACTTGTGTTCGTATAAGAATCACAGTTCTAGATGGCGATAAAAATAGATTGTGAACTGATACAATCTATATTTCAGACATCAAAACTGTCTTTTTTGAGGTGGACATATAAACACATGGTTATTATTGTTTAGTAAGTCTTCAGTATACCTCAGTATATCTTGCTCAGGATGATCCATGACATCAAATCCAGACGAGAAATGAATAACAGAAACACACACCCTATCTCTAACTTTCTTCAAGATTCCAGTGCAGAAGATGAAGATTAGAAACTCAAATGCTTTCAATGCAAGTTATGAGAGTCAGCAAGAAAGCAGTCGTTAAATCTCCAGTGCATCTCCATGCCTCTACTGCAGTTTGAGGACAATTCTGAGAACTGGAATACATTGGAACCCTTAGCAGGGAAAATCAATAGTCATCCCTTACTGACCATGACCCTGTGTGCTAACACCCAGCATTGCTAAAACCTTTAACTTTTGAACACATTCAGAAACTTAGATTTTTTTTTTTGTTAGCTGGAAATTTCACTTGTTGAACATTATAGGTATGGGAAATGCTTTTTAGAACACTAAGACTAAACCTTATCTGTGGGCTCTGCCTGGCATATGAGATGTTTAAGAGAAATAGTCTGCATTGAGGTAGGGGTGGCAGAACGTGGTCTTTCAGGTAACTCATAATGGTTCACACTCCTGGAACAGCTGGCATGACATGCTGCTCCTTAAGCATCCTTTACAGGTCTTTATTGTCACAGCTCTTGCTTGGATAACACAAACGCAATCTTTTGAAAAGTTTGCCATTTATTCAAGTAAGCAATTTTCTAAATGAGAGTACATCCCAGTTTACACATCACATCTCATGGGATGGAGAGAAGCTGAGAGGGTACATCATGGAATTGTATGTGCGCTATGACTTCAGTAGCACAGCAAAACTACCTTGAGTTGTGTGTTCAGTTGTTTTTCTACTGACTTGGTAAAGTTAGATAAATACTGTGATTGTTCAAATATCGAGGGGAATAAAATCCTGTCTATCTTAAGAACACATGCTAAACATATTTTTTTAAAAGCAATAAAATTATTTTCCAATATACTTGTTCTTAGTATGTGGAAATCTAACATTGAAATAAAGTGGTAATCCCCCTTGCAGAAACTGCTGCTTAATTCAATTCCCCTTGAACATTTTCTGGAGTTAGTGACTCAGTTTGGCCCAATCAAGAATGGAAAGGAAGCAACACAAATTAGTCTCTGCTCCTATCAACAGGACTGAGGTAGAATTGCTAGTATTAGTAATGCTGACACAACATATTTCTGACATAGTCTCATCTTATCTCTATGGTGTATAACCAGGAGGCTTGTGACACAAAACCAAATTGTTATCCACATTAGAAAACAATGACTAAATTGCATAGAGCCAGAAGACAATGAAACATTGAGACATTGTCACAGACCTGAGAAGACCGAGGATGCTGTTTTTGAATGTTAAGGTGGCATCCAGAATTGAAACAGGAACAGAAAAATGTGGCAAGACACCTGATAGTATTCTGTATACTATCTTATCTTAAGATAGTATACTAAGTATACTATCTTAATTCATCAAAGGAAAGAGAGAAAGAAACAAAGAAAGGGAGGGAGGAAGAAAGAAAGAAGGGAGGAGAAAGAAAGAAAGAAGAAAGAAGAGAGGAAAGAAAGAAAGAAAGAAAGAAAGAAAGAAAGGAAGGAAGGAAGGAAGGAAGGAAGGAAGGAAGGAAGGAAGGAAGGAAGAAAGAGTGGCTGCTCTGATGGATTAGGTTAATGTTGGGGGAATGGCATGAAGTGGGTAGAACTCCCTCTATATCTTTTCCATTTCTGTACCCAGAAATGATTTCAAATTGAAGAGTTTACCACTGAAAGACAAGGTTCTCACACGTTTGTTCCTAAATGTAGCATTTGATGAAAATATTTAAGCTACTGGCAGAGACCTGACTTTGATACATTGTACACCTTCACCTTCAAAGCAGACAGTGATGGTTCAAGGAGAGGGAAGCTATTTGTAATTGCTAATTCTACATAAATGATTGTTCCACTAATAAATAAATCAGATCTGGTTGTTGTTTTAGTTGCGAATTTAGCACCTGGGATGTTTTACCTTTCATTTGTTTACCTAATTTAGATCATGATCAAGAGCATGGTTAACCACTAGGAACAAATGCTACTTTTTACATAATAACCCCAGTTCCCTCTCCCCCCCATCTACACCCCTACCCATAGTCATCCACTCCTCAAGGAAGGCATACCAAGCTGAGACAGGACCAAGACCCTCCACACTGTAAAGAGGCTGAGCAAGGTATCCTACCATAGGGGATGGGGTTCAAAAAGCTAGGTCATGCACTTGGCATAGGTCCTGGTGCCACCACTGCCAGGGGCCCACCCAACAGGTCAACCCGCATAACTGTTACAAGGCCTAGTTCGGTCCCATATGGTTTCCCCAGCTGTCAGTCCTTACTCCCTTACTCCATGAGCTCCCACTAGCCTGTGTCAGATGTTTCTATGGTTTTACCCCATCAAGATCTTGACCCCACTTGTTCATACAATCTCTCTTCCCTCTCTTCAACTGAACTGCAGGAGCTCAGCCCAGTGCTTGGCTGTGGATCACTGTATCTGCTTCCATTGGTTACTGAATGTAAGTTCTGTGATGACAATTAGGGTAGTCATAGTTTGATTAAAGAGCAAGGCCTGTTTAGACAACGTATCCACTATTGCTAGGAATCTTATCTGGGTTCATCCTTGTGGATTCCTGTGAATTTCTCCAGCACTAGATTTCTCCCTAACCCCATAATGGCTTGCTCGATCAAGTTATTTCTTTAATTGGTCTCTCCCCACTGTCCCTCCTCCAACTCAGTTTTCTTGATCTTTCATGTACCCATCTCCCCATCCCAAACATCCTACCCCCTCCCATGTTACCTAGGAGATCTTAACTAATTTCCCTTTCTGGGGCCCTCTATTTATGTCCCTTTTAGGGTTCCCTTCTTACCTAGCTTCTCTGGGGTTAGGGATTATAGCCTGGTTATCCTTTGCTTTATGCCTAATATCCACTTATGAGTGAATGCATACTGTATTTATCTTACTGAGACTGAGTTAACTTACTCAGGATGTTTTTTTCTAGTTCCATCCATTGGCCTGCAAATTTAAAGATATCATTTTTTAAAACCATCAATTAATGCTCATTTTCCTTATCCATGTACCTCATTTTCCTTATCCATTCTTCATTGATGGGCATCTAGGTTGTTCCAGGATCTGGCTTATTAAAAACAATGGTGCTACAAACATAGTTGAGCAAATGCCATTGTGGTATGGTTGTGCGTCCTTTGGGTATATGCCGAAGGGTAGTATTGCTGGGTCTTGAGGTAAACTGATTCCCAATTTTCTGAGAAACTGTCAAACTGATTTCCAAAGTGGCTGCATGATTTGCACTCCTACCAGCAGTGGAGGGGTGTTCCGCCTTTCTCCACATCCTCTCCAGTATAACCTCTCATTAGGGTTTTTGATCTTAGTCATTCTGAAAGGTGGAAGATGGTCTCTTATATTTACTTTGGTTTGCATTTCCCTGATGGCTAAGGATGTTGAACATCTCCTTAAATATTTTTTGGCCTTTTGAATTTCTTCTATTGAGAATCCTCTGTTTAGATCTCTACCCCATTTTTAATTGGATTATTTGGTATCTAGTTTCTAGACTCCCTTATATATTTTGGAGATCAGCCCTCTGTCAGATGTGAGGTTGGTGAAGTTTGTTTTCCATTTTGTAGGCTGCCATTTTGTCTTATTGACCTCAGTTTCAGGAGGCCCTATTTATTGATTGTTGCTCTTTGTGCTACTGGTGTTATATTTAGGAAGTGGTCTTCTATGCCCATGCATCAAAGCTACTTCTCTTCTATTGGGTCCAATGTAACTGGTTTTATGTTGAAGTCTTTGATCCACTTGGACTTGAGCTTCGTGCATGGGGATAGACATGGATCTAATTGCATTCTTCTACCTGTCAGCATTCAGTTATTCCAGCACCATATATTGAAGATACTTTCTTTTTTCCCTTGTACAATTTTGGCTTCTCTGTCAAAAATTAGGTGTTCATAGGTGTGTGGATTAGTATCAGGGTCTTTAATGGAATGGTGTCCACATCAAAATCCTAGCACAATTCTTTATAGACCTCAAAAGAACAGTACTCAACTTCATATGGAAAACAAAACAAAACAAAAACAACCCAAGATAGCCAAAACCTGTACAATAAAGGAACTTCTAGAGGCATCACTACCTCTGACTTCCAGCTCTCCTATAGCGCTACAACAATAAAAAAAACACCTTGGTATTTTCATAAAAACATATATGAGGATCAATGGAATCAAATACTACTTTTCACAGCACTCTTGGTTTCAAACATGCACAGAAGCCCTTAGGGGGCCAAGTGCTATAAGCAAAATAGCACTAAGGAGTATTATGATCAGAAATTCATTATAAAAATCTTAGCATAAGATTTGGAAAAATGAAATAATACTATGGACAAGTTCCTCTGCAGGCTAGTCTAAGCACAGATTTACTCCCATGCATAAAAGTAGGGATTATTTTTAATTTTCTGTAATTCTTATTTAGAAATGAGTCCCACTGAAAGTTATCTCTCCCTCGGGCAGCTTGGTTTTTAAATACAAACCATGTAGTATGACTTTGGTGATAACTGTCTCATATTATCATTCAAATAGCTGAATATTACGTTTCTTTAGGAAATAATTTTCTGTATGAATGGATGAAAATGTGTGTGTAACTCATTGAAGCTGGCCCCTCCCATTACTATTTTTATTGTGACTGTAATACATTTGATGTTATCCTTGTGGGAGGTGCATTGACAGGGATTTTTCTGTAGTTTAAAAATCTCAGGTTTATGCTGGGGAAACCCACATAAACAGTTGACCTGAGCAAGTGGGACTTCGGAGACCCAAGTCTAACAGCTGGGAAACCAGCATAGGACTGAACCAGGTCCCCTGAACGTGGGTGTCAGTTAGGGGGCCTGGGCAGTCTATGGAGCCTCTGGCAGTGGAACCAGAATTCGTCCCTAATGCATGAATAGGCTTTGGGGACCCTATCCCTATGGAGGGACACTCTTTCAGCCTAGATACACAGGTGAGAGCTTAAGTCCTGCCCCAAATGATGTGACTTTGATGATCCCCCATGGGAGACCTCACCTACTCTGGGAGTGGATAGGGGGTAGGATGCGGTGATCGTGGGGGACGTGGGAGGATGGGAGGGAGAGGAACTAGAACTGGTATGTAAAATATGATTGTTTTTAATCTAAATAAAAGTTTGTTTTAAAAATCTCAGGTTTGTTTCTTTGCTTATTCTTTGTGAAATGAAAATTAGCATGGGGATTTTGTCTTTGACATGATTTTAAATTATGAAAAATTTTCCCAGAAGAGATTTGTATTTTTCAGACACAGAAAAAATTAAACTGTGATGAGGAAATTGCTGTTTTGTATGCTTTTACAAAATTTTCTGCATTTTTGCCTCATCAAAAATGTGATTTTAAATCTGCAGGAAACTCCAGGCATTGAAACAAAACATGATTTAAGTTGCAGAAAGTCTAGCCTGGCTGAGTGAATGAAGCTAACACTAATACTACTCTTGAGATAGGTAGAGGACATCAGGAAATAAAGTGGGTTCATTTTAGCCTGTGACTAAATTTAGCCTGCTCCAAAGCAACTAATACACACCTGGAAATTAAGATGTATAGACAGGCATTAAGAAGAGACATGTTAAGAAGATATATGTTTCCAATAATGACTTTATTATGAATCTGAAAAAAAATCAGTTCCAGAAAGTATTTTTTCCATCTACCTTTTAATGTTGAAAAAGGCAAACAATTAAACAAAACTCGAGAAGATGAAGAATGATGCTCACATTGTGTGAATGTTTAACTTCATCTCAGTTGTTCTAAATGAGAGTGCAGGTAATGAATACTCAGTAAAGAGCCTGGGCCTGGATGGCTGTACACTGAGGAGGAGGCTAACTCTTCCAATTACTGCTTTAAAAGGATGCTTTGTCTCTGGTTCTCAAGATACCAAGAAAGAATGGGGTGGCTAAGTCCACATTGCCTGAAGAAACAAGGGAATGATGAAATTGCAGACACCTGAGGGGGAATGGCAGTCAGCTTTATCTACAGTTAGACTCCCATAGACACTGAACACTTTGCCTTCCAAAACTGGAAGCAGGCATTATCTAGGGAGTATGTCCCAAGCCTACCATGAAAACAAAACAAACTTCCAACACACAACACTTTCATCTGTTAGGAAGAGGAGACTTAGTAGATAAACTATGTACATCAAACATACTAACCAATTTCAATGGCTAATGAAATAGTTGTGGGAGACACTTGAAAGCATGGATAGAACGCAAAAAGGAAAAACAGAAAGAATGAAAGAGAAAACAAACGCTATTATAAGCATTTTAGTGACTCAAGTATGGAACTAAAGGAACCGACTCAAGCCTAAAACATGGCTCCCCATTTTTAATAACCGACTTTGAGCCCCAATCTGTTGCCTGATTTATCAAGTATAGAAATTAACTTTAAGTGCTTAGTCAATAATTTATAGAGTTGTGTAGGGTGAAAGGATGGGATCCTGGGTATCAGAGCTCACAGAGGAAGAAAAGCACAGATGAGAGAAATTAGTTAAACACACAAGGAAAGTAATACTGCCATCCAAATAAAGTTCTGAGCCTGAGATAAGAGACATACAATCATCATGTCATTATCATCACAAATACAATCATCTTTAGGGCTGAGAAGGTATGAAATATTACTGAAAATTAATTATTATCTCTTTTATTGAAAGGTGAACCCCAGCACCTCTCGTAGAGAGTGTAGAAATATTGGCCAACTGCAGAAAACTATGATCATGAGTTGAGGCTACGATAAAAATGTTATGTAGTTCCTGTCTCTGAGGGCTCCATGAGCCTTCCCTCTTCATTCCATGTTAGCGTGCCCATTTGTATATTTGTATTGCCATTGTTCAGGTCTTGTTGAGACTACATGGGTGTAACCTGTTATATTTCTAGGAGGGCAGGATGAAGTTCCTTCCAAGGAGCCCTTCCTATTAGTTTTCTATTACTGAGTTGTCAGACCTGAGATCATATATATATATATATATATATATATATATATATATATGTGTATATATATATATATATATATATGATCATATATAATTTGTATATGACATAATGTATGTTTATGTGTTATATAGACTGAGTCATAAATATGTATATACATATTTAGAAAAGTATAATTATATATATAGATATAGATATAGATATAGATATATATGTAATAACAATTCAAGTAAAAGAGGCCATGATTTAGGGAAAACAAGGGGGAAGGTGTATGAAGATAGTTGGAAAGGGAAAGAGGAAATTATGTGATTTTGGTGAATTTCAAAAACTAGAAAAATACAAATTTAAGACAATTACCTAATTTCCTCTCTCTCTCTCTCTCTCTCTCTCTCTCTCTCTCTCTCTCTCTCTCTCTCTCTCTCTCAGAACTTTTGTTTAGTAGGAAGTCTAGCTTTCCTGAAGAAATCTGCCCCCCAAAAAGGAAGCTGCCCCTGGCGGGACCCTGTTAGATGTCAATTTGGCTTCTCTAGTTATCTGCTTCAGCTGGACTTCATCCTGAGTACGATGGTCCTGGAAGCCTGCCTGGGGTAACAAAGGGATAAAGACAGACAGACAGACACAGAGACAGAAAAGCTGGGATCAGCTGGGCATTGCTCACTCTGCTGGAGCAGCAGCCCCTTCCTAGATCACCTGGAACCTCAGCACGTTTGTTATGGACAGCACTGGAGGGGCCTGGCTAGTCTTGCTAAGAGGTCTGGATGGGCTGTCTTAGGTTGCAGTCATCCTGGAGGAGGAAGCTGTGGTTGCTAGTTGCCTATACACTCGTCAGTCACTAGTAACACTAATACTGACACATGTTGTCATTCCGACCAGAAGATTTTGCCATTCTCTTGAGCCTCTCTCAGGGAAGGCAGTTAGGGGAGATAGTGTTCCCTACAAAATATGGATTGACACAGAGTATAGTAATTTACAATTTGCCATTTTGATTTTCAGATTTCTTGAAACTTTCCTTGTTTAGCTATTGTGTTCTTATGGATACATTTTAATAAACATGCTTAATTTTTGTGAGTGGCTGCAGATATTTTATGTCCTCGGGGTTACTGCTGTTCCTCATAGCTAAAACTATATTGATTCCAAGACAGCCTAAAAGTTTCCTGTGCTGTCACTGCATTATGGAACATGTTTTCCATTATGGATGAATAAGAATCAAAACACAATTGTAGCAAAGACATTACCTCACTATTTACAAAAATACTTTTCCAGGAAAAGTGTTCATAGCAGGCTTTGTTCCTGAGTTATGACTAATGGAAACCCCGGAGAAGGAACTGACAGGGTTTTTATGCTTCTCATTCTACCACTGTCTTCCTCCTTTTACTCAATAATGTTACTATCGCTCACAAGACAAGCCACTAAGGTAGTGTGCTAGACTCTGCCAGGATGTACACAAAGATATTGTGTGTGCATGCGTGCATGCGTGCGTGCATGAGTGCATGCGTGCGTGCGTGCGTACGTGCGTGCCTGTGTGTGTGTGTGTGTGTGTGTAAGTTTTTGTCTTTCTGATGAATAGCATTGAGGGGCTGCCTGGAATGAAACAATTGTTATAATACTCAGTTTTTAATGAAGAGATGAGTCTCGGGATTGAAATGGCATTATCAATATCTGAATGTGACAGAATAAAAGGACAGGACCAGAGCAACCTTTGTCTAGATATGAAGGCCCTTCAGTGCAAAGAGAAAAGGGGTGGACACCAGATCCGTAGAAGTTTCTGAGATAATTAAAGTTGCTCTGTGTGTTTCTGTCCACATGAGTTAAGAACACTGTAGAACTGCCATGCTTAGTTGCACCCTGTCCTGTGATTTGTCTCTTTGCCTAAGAAGTCAGTGTAAAAATGGTTCTGATTAACTGCAGTCTGGAAAATGGGTTCCACTGCTTAGGGGTTTTATTGGCCATTAATAAGTGGTGATGGCATCTATAGTACATGGATTAATGACTCACAGCGCTCATGGGGTAAAGGGGAGTGCTAGGAAGAATGACCTAAGGAGTGTAATGAGAACTGCATACTTTTGCAGAGGAAAACCCTCAGTTTTTAAGGGGGAAAAAAAAAAGATAGCAAATACACTTCACAGGTAAGTGTTTGTGTGTGTAAAGATACAACCCTCTTCTAGGTAAGTGGATTTAATACTGAATTCAAGTTGAAATTTTGTTTACCAGTGACCTAGTTTCATTTACAAAACACCCTGAGGAAAAAAAAATCAGCATTGGGGAGGCAGGGTTTACTTTAGCTTGTGGTTTCAGGTAAAACTCCATTACTGGGGAGATGTCAAGGCTGCAGGAGCTGGAAGCAGCTATTCAAGTCACTTCTACAGTGATTAGCAGGAGAAAGAAAAGCATTCATGCTCTAGATTGCTGGTGTTCATCTTGACTCCTTCATTCTTATTCAGTCATGACCAGCCTGCCCAAAACAATGTTGCTACACCCCAGAGGTCCTTCCCATGTAAGTTAACTTAGTCAAGACAGTGTCCCACATAGTAGCCCATAGGCCAACTGAAAGTTGACAGCTCCACACTGAGATTCTCCAGGTGATTTTAGGTTGTGTCAAGTCAACAATTAAAGCTAAACATCACAACCATCTATTATATAAGGTAACTTAAAATCTATACTGGTAATATGGTGCATCTATATTAATTTACCTTCAAGAAAGTATAGGCAATCCTGACTATCTTACCAATATGATTTCAGGCAGTATAGAACTTTATGTGCCATGTAACTAACATTATCTACATGCACATGTATATATGTGTGTGTGCGTTTACGTGTTGTGTGTGTGTGTTTGTGTGTGTGTGTGTGTGTGTGTGTGTGTGTGTGTGTGTGTGTATAACTTTATAAGAACTCATTGTGGAATTCTCTCTGATAGTTTGATTTAAGTTAAATAGAGGTGATCAAATATATTGTATTAAAACAGTTTTTAAATAAAAATTAAGAATATCTAAAATGCAACAAAAATGAAGTTATTTCTAAATAACCAGTAATAGTGTCAGAAGGTTTCCTGAAATAAGATTTAGGGGGAGCATACATAAGAAGTAAAATATATTTTATAAGCACCATTTTCTTTCAGAAATGTGTAAAGTACAGAGCCTTTCATGAAAACACAAATTTAAAATAGAGCAATCAAATTGTATTTCTCCATACAGGCAAATTGGAGATAGGACCCAAAGTGGTTAGAACCAATGTAGTACAGGTTTTGGTCATGGCACCACAACAGTAGTCTTAGGAACTGCATTTACAGATGCAATTGCTTATACGTCCCACTAATTAAATGTCCAGTATTTTTTAACCGACTGATAAACCTCAGTAGTTTGGATTTAGCCATGATGAAATTATTTACACCATAGAAGTTGTTGAGCATTCCAGAGTAAGGTTTCTTACTATTCCTTAAAAGATAGAATGTTTATACCTTTGTTAAAGCTAATAAGATTGAGCACTATCATCTATCTATCTATCTATCTATCTATCTATCTACCTACCTATCTATCTATCATCTGTATACCTACCCACCTATCTACTTACTTACCTACCTATCTCCCTCTGCGTCTCCTTCTGAAAACTTACCTCTCCCTCTGTCTCTCAAAAAAAAAATACACACAAAACTAACACATGCACAGTCCAATATGCAGGTGAAATTCAGTCTAGATGATCTTGGATTTTATAGAAGGTGAAGTGAGTTCTGAGAAAGAACCAATCAGTTTTGGTTATGCCGACCTCAGGAGAACCTGTCTTCCTGCTGCCTGTGGCTAGAAATTGTTTGCAGTATGTGGTACAAGCTCAGCCTAGAAGTTAATTCCACTAAATGCAGAGCTGGCTCATTCCATAGCTGAGTTGTCCCTCAGAAGAGCTCATCCCTACTTGAGGTTTTGGGGCACCTTACCCTCTGTGATGCACAGTGTCACATGCTAGTTATTCTTTCAACATTCTTTCCTCAACATGAGAAGATCATTCAAAAACACTGTCCTGGAAATGTCACGAGGTGTTGTAATACTTTTACTGTATCTCTGCTGACAACAAGGCCATGTTTTACGTTCTTTAATGATCTGGTTATGTCAGCATCATTCCTTCATCCTTTAGGTCCATGATGAGCTCCCTTCAGCCTCTGCTGTTGTTGTTTCTAAAGTTTCAGCATCTTGGATCCTTTTCTGAGGTGGAGTAGTTTCTGTATATTTCTGATGTTCTAGGCAGTACCATGGGATTATGGAAATATTTTCTGCATATTAAAATATAGTTTGTTAGATGCTATATTGTGCATACTTATCTCATATTCATATCATATAACTTCCCTTTTCTATTGTGCAACATATTATTTGTTTGATAAATAGAAGCCCCCACCTTCTCATTCATAACTATTGATGCCTGTGTAGGTAGTTTGCATTTTTATTTACTTGTGTCTTTTCTCTTCTTTCCATTGACTATTTACCCACACCTCAAATTGAATTTCAGAAAAAAATGTGAAAACATGCAATAATAGAAGGAAATAATTTCCTACCTCCATTTTCTGAAACTGCTTTTCATTTTTAATATTGCAGCTACAAAAACTGGACCTTTGAGCCTGAGGTCCATTTTGTGATTTCAGTGAGACTGACACTATTATTAAGCCAGTATCTGTGGAGTCAAATAAAAGACTAAAATTCCCATCCAATCAACAGAAAAATTGTGCTGACTTGCCCAATATCCTCAATCTTTTACACTGTAGTTTAAAACTTCTTGGAATCTAAGTGTTCATATTTGGATAAATTGAAATTAAAGAGACAAAAAAGGATGAATAGATTCAAATAGCTAATCAATCAGTATATGTTTCTATAGTAACTATCCACATGGCTGAAAAGATCTCATCAAGGCAAATACAGTAACTGTCCTTATCTTCATTTTGATAAAGATACAAATTAAAGGTAATATGTTGATAACTGGACCTGAAAACATGAATATGCAAATGAAATCCATGATTAATGTCTGGGTCGTGGTCACTGGCTATAATTTTTTTGGTGCTTTTCAAAGACAAATTATTTTTGCAACCTGTAAGCATATGCAACGTAGATGAATTATGCCACACAAACAGCACTTGCAGTAAAAGGAAGAAAGCAGCGACACTAAAACGTAGACGACTGATTGCCCAGGAGAGCACTGACGGAACTGTTAATAAATAAAAACTTCAGACTGAAATTATGCTTTTATCTCCAATTTAAAGAACTCTTAATTTTGGAGTTACAGAACATTAAGGAATATCAGAAACTGAAACATTGAAAGTGCTACTATTTACCTCATGATGAGCCTGCTTTTCTGGCACTGGCCCGGCCAGTCAGTCTGCAGCCTGGCAGGAATTCTGTTTGCACAGTTATTGGCTCTGGAGCTGCTTTTAAAGGCAGATTGAACTAAATCTCTATAGTTCTATTTGTAAATAAAACTCGAGACTCAAAGTCTGGGGTGAAAACCTGCTAGCTCAGAGAGGCTTGAGCAGCACCTATCTGTCCTTCTCTCCTTGCTGGCGTCTCCCCAAAAGAAAGAGTCCTTGTCCTCTGTGACATTACACATGCCTCTCCACTGTCCAGTACATCTCTCTGTCTCTTCCAGATGTCCTCTGATGCTCTATGATGACTATCTGTTATCCAGTTGCTAACTCAGATTCCAGTCCAAGATTAATTATATTTAATTCATACAAATGCAGACTTGGAGTTCACAGTGTGATCAAATATCCCCCAACAAATGGGAAGAAAAGAAAAGCCAGCAAAATCTCAAAAACTAAATCACAAAAACTGGCACAAAATGAAGATATTTCTCTCCCTTCCATTTTCATAAAGATTTTAATGTTTTTCCATTTCTTCTGCAAAGTCAACATATTCTGAAAATAATTACTCAATGATAGAAAGGTTTTTGCAAAGTCTATTTGAAATTATAGTGGACTTTTAGATTTTTTATTTGTGTTGGTTGAAATAGCAAAATAGAGTTGATTAAGAACTGTATTAGAGGTACAATAGCTCCATATTATAAAGATAAAATATAGGGAAGTTCCTTCTGAATCTCTACATTTGCATTTTGTTTCAAATGATAGCATTACAGGGCAATGTAGTCCAGCATAAAAAGGGGGAGGAGGCCAGATCATTAGTGGGAAGGTACAACCAGCTAAACAAATCAAACTGAACATGAACCTTCACCATGGATGATCTCTGGAATCTGGGCAGTTGTCATAAACAGCAATGATCCATACAATTCTCATATTTGTGTTTTGGTATTAATGTATTTTATGTGTGCCTATGTTTTGAGAAAGATTATTTCTTGGTGTGTGTCTATTGGCTTGTTCACTTATGTGACCCTTCTGTTTCTAGCATAGCAAGCACTTAATTTTAGGATAATTTTCTTATGCTTGTAGTTTGTAAAAAATAAAAATGACCTGGGGTCACACTATATGATAGCTTAGTTCAAAAGATAAGGTAATAAATTCTAGCTATGTAATATGCAAAATTCAATAAAATAGAGTATCTAAGTTAGTGTAGGTGGTGGGAAAGTTACCCATGACTTTATGCATTCCATACTTTCGTGGCTTGGCAGGTATTCTTTGTTTTAACAGAATAGGAAGTATAAAAAGAGGTGGGTTTGGCTTATATGGAGAAGAGTATGTTTTCATTAAGTAAATATACAGAGTTTATATTGATTTGAGTTACTTTGATCTGAGTAACAAGCTGAAGACATAAAAACTTGCTCTCAAGCAGCATATGAAAAGAAGACCAGAGGAATCTATAGAGAATAGAATATCAAAGAAAGGTCTAGCTTGATGACAAACACGATTACATTATTTTAAAGGATTAAACCAGGAACCCTAAGCTTTTTCTTTTCAGGAAGCATCTGAGATAAGGAGTTTGGCTTATATATTTTAATGATCACATTGATTTTGAATTGATTGCATTACTTACAACACTGCTGTACATAAGCTGGTTTTCCTTTGTGGCCAGGTTCCATGAAACAAGTAGTCTAATGTTCACAAACTGTATCTTAATCATCACAGAGATCTGTGCAGATATTTGAACCTTCTGTGTAAGATTTCCTGAGCAAAACACATGCCCAATGTGAGCTCTGATCACCTCTGTGGATCCGATTTAACAATACATCTCAAGTTGTTTCAGTTACATATTTGCTTTTAGGTTCAGTCATCTTTGTTGAAAGGTCTACAAATGATTTTCATCTCTTTTCTTATTGATTTATTATGTTCAGGAAACAGATCTTTTAGATTTTTTTTTTAAATAAATTGTTCCCCAGAGACATTAGCTTGAATAAAAAATAAGTGAAGTCTACTTACGAAGAAGTCACAAAGTTACTGACTAAAAAAGCCATACTTTCCATTGGAAATGAATGAACTCTAATTCTGGTTTTTGCAGTGAGAAGGGCTGAAGTAAATCATTCATTAAGCTGATCAACGTTGTCATGCCAGTGAGATCCAGCTCCTGTGTCTTCCTGTATCACAATGTGGAGTTCTGTTTACTACCAATTCATGTGAATTACCTATGTCTCTGCCTTCATATTGCTTTTCCAAAAGCTAGGAGATGGATTGCAGATTTACAAAGGTACACTGAATTTGTTGTAAGAATACCTTTCTCCTACAACTTCTTTTTTTCTTTTCTTTTCTTTTCTCTTTTTCTTTCTTTTTTTTATTACATTTTGGGTTCTTTTTGTTGTTGTTTTCTTTTCTCTTTACTTATTATTTATATTATCTATTTATTGAGGTGGGTTCCCACTCTGTACCTCTCAGTGGCTTGCAACTCACTAGTTTACCTGGGTTGACTCTGAGCTTTTGGGGATCTTCTGATTTTAGTTTCTGAGTACTGGAACTATAGGTGTGTACCACCACATATGACTTCTGAAAGTTCTTTGTAGATTTTGTGTTATGTGTGTGAGGGACATGTCTAGGTCAGTGGAAATCTTGTGTTGGCTCTCTCTCCTTCCCCCTCCACAATTTCGTCCTAGGGATCTAACTTAGGTGGTCCACTGGTGGTACATACCTTTATATTAACCCACTCAGTCATCATGAAGATCATCATGCAAATTCTTAATCTTGAACATAATATACTTAGCATCCTGAGTGCCAGTGGTCATAGCACATATGTGAAACACAGGAACCTGGGACTCTTTGATATTCCAGAAGCTCTTAGCCTCTATCTTGTCTCTGGCTACTTAACAGCTGCAGTAATACTTTAGATATTTGTATCAACCAAAGCAATATAACTTTTTAGGAAATTTAACTTTTAACTTAAATATTAATTTTTATGATACCTAAATGATGAGAATTTAACCAGGAATTTTTTTGAATACTGCTTATCCCATACTTACAGTATTATATATCTGACATATAATAGAAAATTGCAAATAGACATATCAATATAAAATGTTTTATCCTATATTTTTGAAATCTGTGTATTTTGCCTTGTGGGAAAATACTAAGAAATGAGAAATTGTTTTATTTTGTATTTTTTTTGTATTAAAATGATATTTTCTGAACTATTTTTGTTAGAAGAATGAAAATAAAAACAGGGTTTACACATTTAATCCAATATTGGCTTCTTAATTTCTTATTAATAAAAGAAATTAATCATTAGGCTGGTGGTGAGTAACTAAACATTAGTACCTAGAGTTCAAGGCCAGTCTCAACACATTCTGACTTTAAGGCGAATCTGGGCTATATGAAACCCTGTTTTAAAACAAAAACAAACATACAAAAAAGAAAACCACCAATTTAAAACTTAGTATTGGGCTTTTTAGCAAACTCCAAAGCTTTGGGAATTGAGGAGCTGGCTTAGTGGGGTAAAATGGTTGCTCCTCAGGCTTTGACATCTAAATTTGTAGCACCGCAGTCCCTACAGTGAAATGGGCCACTAAACGAGGGCACTCTTAAGAATGTTTTGGGCTTGTAGTTTGGCAAACACTTTGGCAAACCCAAGAAAGCAAGGGTCATACTTGACGTGCATATTCCACAGGTATGCATGGTATACTCACAAAGATGAACATACACACCTACACCCATCTCCCCCCCCACAGAACACAACCAAATCTTGGAACTCTGGATTAATAAATCTTTTTATTCTTAATATATCATGTTCATAACAATTAAGGCTGGAAACATATAAATATTTCAAGAAAATTAAATTAGAGGATTTCAACATTTTATGTTCCAAACAACCAACAACAACAAAATGAAAACAAAAGAAAACAAAAGTAACTTGGTTTGTCAAATAGCAGTGAACTAATTACAGAATGTCTCCCACTTCTAGAAAGATCTTCTTTGTATTTCCCTTGTCTTTGTTGATGAATAAATTGACTTCTTCCTAAAGCCAATGCCTTGTTCAAGTTCCAAAGTGTGAAGCCTCTCATCCCCTTCAGTCTTAATTTCTTTCTCTCTGTGACACTGTATTACAACCCTTCCCTCATTGCTTTGAGCTTCATACCCTCTTAAATGCTTTTCTCCAAACTAGGTGGTAAACCATTCTAGGACAAGCATGAACTCATCTGTCTTTCTTTGCCACAGAGTCCATCAGAGAACTAGACAAAATAGCTGCCTGATAAATTATCTTGGTTATTAAAGATTCATCAGAAGTAACTGTGCCCTAAACTAAAATATGATCTTAAAAAGCCAAAGTGACAATGAAAAGCTATAAAGCATTTTGACCACAGTTGATAGCCCATCTAGAGATTTATAAAGCAAACATTGAGTAGATGTTCATGTATTAACAAAAAAAGAAATTCTAAACAGAAAAGAAACTTGCAGAGTGCTCAGCATGTGTTTCTTGAAACCCTAAGAGACTGACAATAGACTGCAGGTGTCAGGGGAAAGAAGAAAGGAAGGAAGGAAGGAAGGAAGGAAGGAAGGAAGGAAGGAAGGAGAAGAAAGGAAAGAAGGGAAAAATAAACCTAACAAGCAGACTTAGTAAGAAAGTTTGAAGTTACTGTCCAGCATACAGCCACTCTTGCATAGATTAAATTCCTCTAAATAACATTCCTTCAACACACACTCACTTTATTTGTAAGAAAAACCAGAAATGAACCATATTTGCATGCCCATATGATATTACATGCTCACAGTTTACATCTGTTTCTATAGTCAAAGCAACTTATTCAATTGGATTCATATTTAAGCAATTTGGTGGGCAATGTTGAAGTCTAAAATTATATATTTAATTAAGCAAGTCTGTTAGCAACAAAATATCTGAATAAAGCAATTTAGGGAGGGAAAGGTTTATTTTGGCTCATGGTTGTGAGGAAGACAGTTTGCCATTGAAGTGATGGTGTTATTGCAGCTCCAGGAGCAGAAGGCGATGCTTAGAGCTTATAGTTGATGTGCCCACAGGAACAGAGAGTAATGAATGCCTGTGCTTTAATTGCTTTTTCCTTTTGTTTAGTCCAGGATCCCAACCCACACCCATAGAATAATACTACCCATATCTACCCACCTCAATTATCCTTAACTAGATCATCTCTCACAGCCCCTAGGAATTTGTTTCCATGGTGATTCTAAATTCCCAAAATGACTGTCAGGATTCATCGTTAAGCCAAGACTTGCTCATTTGCGAATTTTCTCTATTGTTCCTTATATTCTTGGTTCCTAATTTTTGAAAGCAATCCTACAAATATTCATTCCCTTCTTTCCCCACAGTGCTCATCACAACCAGGCTTTTGCTTCCTTATCATCAAGGACATCTCCCCTTGTCCTCAACATTTATTACAGATTTTCTTCTCCACTGATACTGAGAAGTGCTTTCAGCCTGTCCACAGAATTTTCAGCTCACCTTGCTCACAAACACACACTGATTGGCTTAACTTGCAAAGATCTCGGTAACATGATGCCAACTTCACTATCTTTGTTTTTGCTGGTCTTCCTGTAGTATCTTGTGAACACATCATAACTCATGATATTCTGAATAAAAACAAACAGATCAATAGTAATCCAATGAAATGGTCACATAATTAAAATTACAAATAGCCAATAAACACATTAAAATACTATATTGTTGCTCATCAGATAGAAAAAAAATCAAACATACATTTGAAAAAGTTAAAAGTACAATTAAACACCCATCAAAGTGTTGAAGAATTTCTTTGGGCCATCAAGATGGCATAGAAGGTAAAGGTGATCCTTTCGGGTCTTTCTTACTCCACCTGCTTCGTCAGATGGACAGAGGACCCGAGTTAATACAGTTAACTCACTTTTTAATTGATTAAAGGCTCTTTGCTTTTGCATTGGGTCAGGTCTTGGTGATTTGGGGATTCAGAATTTGGGCACAACAACACATATACACACAGAGTGTCTAACTCTGCTTCTTTGGCACATAGCTATTATTGCAGTCACAGAGCAAGCTTTGTGGGAGCATCACTGGGGATCTGAGAGGCATAACAAGAAAGACTGTATCTTTATAAAATACTGAATTAAAAAAATTAAACTATAATTTGCAAAACTCTAAATGTTAGTGAGGATGTAAAACATCTCAAGCGTAACTGTAGATAAGTACAGCTAGTGAAAGTATGCTGACCTCTCTCACAGCTTCTTATAGGATTAAATAGACCCCAAGTCAGTATGTATAAATGCTGGGCCCAGCAGTTTGCAAAAGTGAACCCAACCAATAAGTTTTACTGTAACTGTAGCAAATATGTTTAATGAAAAATTATTCATCAATAATATGAAAACAAGGTCCTACCATGCCTCCCCCACAGGTGCCTTTTGATACTAAACTGAATAGATCTGCCTTCTATAGAAATCAGGAGTACAACTGAATTTTTGAGATTCCAAAATAAAATTAAATGTGTTTTTTACAGAAATGAAGAGAATACTGTTTGCTTGGAATGAGAGAGGGGTGGAGGATGAGAGACTATGTGTGG
Organism: Cricetiscus sungorus; assembly: GCA_030556225.1. NCBI lineage: Eukaryota > Metazoa > Chordata > Mammalia > Rodentia > Cricetidae > Cricetiscus > Cricetiscus sungorus. The sequence continues at coordinate 12,720,492 of JANBXA010000731.1, read as the reverse complement.
AAATGTTATTTTATATCTTTTGATGCTTTTTGAAATAGAATTTCATTTCACTGTCCAAGCTGGATTTCAACTTCTGATCTCCCTCTGAGCCCCCTGAGTGTTGGAGTCTCAGTCCTATATTATCTCACTTGGCTTAATATTTCATACTTCGGTAGCAGTCACATAGAGGTACACATATTTGTCTCAAACTAGTGCATGTGCCCTTCAAATTTTTATGTTTTGTTGTTTATAATGAAATTGAATTTCAACCAATGGTAATATATATTTCAGGACACTCATGTTGACAGGGTTAAGGCAGGGCGTGGGAGGGGAGTAAGAGATGTCAAAAGTTTCATTTGAAATATAATTAAAATAAAAAAAACATTTATCAATGGCTAGAGAAATGATTTGATATATATGGCTGTTATGGTGAGCCTGGTTAATTATTGACCATAGAATATAGACACTAAGTACTTGGATATATACTCTAAATCTCTTTTAAATTTGTTCAGTGATTACATTAATATGGTTCAGAGAAAAATATAAATCAACCAAAGATGAGAACCATGTAAAGTCTGAAGCCTCTACTGAGGGGACCTGTTGAACTTGAAGGTTTGTAGATCTCACTCTGCAAATGAGAGTATGAGACAGACCAAAAGCTTCAGTTTAATAAACAGAAGGACAGCTTTGTGGCATCATTTTTGACAGTTGAATTAAAATATAAAGGAGAAAACTGTACTACAAAAACTTCAATGAAAATTGTCTACCTTCACCATGCATTTTGTGAGTAAATAAACTAAAAACAGCAAACACGTTCTCACACAGCTGAGACTCAAATGTGTGGTCTCCACCATCTGACATCAACAACAGATATAGAAAGTACAACAAACTTAAACTGAGGTCTGGTCTAAAGACAGCGAGGAAAGTTAGCAATAAAGAAATGAAGAGATAAAGAAAATCTAAAGGGCCAAGAATATCAGTAACAGTGGCATAGAAAGGCATGGGGTAAAGCATATACATGAGCCTCTGGAGGTCATTCCTATTCAATCCAGCAGGTAGCAGACACATGTAACTAAAAGACTCGGTACACAGCAGATACGAAGAGCATGGTTAATTATAATTCCATCATCAGTTCTTTCAGAAAAATAGGAGTCAAAAGAAACATTTTAAAACTTAAATGGTCACATTCTGTTCTATGAAGTTTCAAATTTATAGAAGACAATTACAATAAAAGTCTATAGTTGTCCTGTGTACTCAACACAGGAAACCCAAATTCTTTCTTGTGTGAAGCTTCACTCATTGACTCCTCTGAACATCACATCGGAGAACCTGGCACTGAAACAAGAAGGCATTGCTGTAGAAGGTGTGCATATCTAAGAGCAGAAGAACCAGTCTGAATTCAAGCATCACATTGTCATTGAAGATTTTTAAACAGAGTAACACAAATTATAATGAAAACTGAATACTGAAATGGAGCAAATGAACAATTATTACATCATAATAATTATAAAACTTTTGTCTTTGTTCTGAACTCTATAAAATACTGGTAAGGAGCTAAAACAAACAAAAACTAAGTTGAGAAATATGCTGTCCTTGGAAGATTGCAAGTAGTAACTTTTAATTAATATATGTTTTTGCAATGTTCAGAACAAAGACACAAGTTTTATAATTATTACTAATTTAAAGTAGCCATGCTTCTCTGTGGAGAATGGCTTGGTTGGGAGCAGAGGTGGAAGCAATAAAAGTCGTGTCACGTTAGTAAGAGGTGGATTGTGGTCTAGCTTAGGTTTGTGATAATGCAGTGATAATAGCATGTGATAATAGCATCATTTCTCAAATAATGCACTTTCCAGGAAATAGAAGAAAAGTGCCTCTAGAGACAGTGAGTTTTCCATTCAAATGTCTGTTCTTATATACGTGGCACCTGACATTCAGTTTAGTAACAATCAGTGTATTCATTTATGGAAAATTGTGCGAACTGAGAATGTCAGTGATCTCTAGAGCTCTGACTGTATACTTGAAAGCTTGAACAAGATGTGCTGTGAAATTTTGGGTAAACCTGGGCTATGTGGGAACAGGATCACTATGACAGTTATTTTAGAATGACTAAATGGAGTAATATTATAAGTGATTAGTAGACAGGCCCAATGCAATATATTAATAATAGAAATACAAGATATGAATGAACACTATTGGTTTTTAGGATAATGTATTTAACATTTCTAATTATAATTTACTGAGGTAGTTAATAAATAATTTTCCTTCAGCAACACATATGATACCATGTTTGACCCCAAAAGGCTTACTTCATTTGGGAGAATTCTAGGCTAATTAATAATATATCACATAGTGAGCTATCCACCCCATCAATAGGTGTTGTACTGACCATGCCCATTGGGGCAGGGAACAGATGTGGGCATGACTAGTGGAAACTTGGGCTGGGTCCTGACCTGGATGCTCTTTCTTACTTCTGGGTAGGAGACGAGAGAAGATCAGAGGACACAGGAACCCTCATCGATAGTCTGTTTCTTGTGTAAGTGAATTCTACCTGAATAACCCTTAATAAGCTTGTGATGTGTGTCAGAATCCTATTACCCACTTTAATATATTATTGTTATATATATATATATAATTATATGTATAATTATATATAATATAATATATCATTGTTATAATGGTATGGAAACTTTTATAGGCATGTGCTGCCAATTTTTTTTGAGATACCATTACCATTGTTGACATATGAAAGACTATTTAATAGTTATATTTTGTGTTTATAACATTTATGACTTTGTTATTTGACAATTTTGTGCACATCTATGGTGCATTCTGATTGCGATAACCATTCCCACCTGCCCCTCTCAACAATTCCCTTTCCCAATCTAAATATTTTCTTTCTAGTGATAATTAAATACTAATTTTACTTCTGGAAATGTTGGAGAAAAAAAGCATACCCTGTTTGTTAACAAGAGAATGGTATAAAGAGGGAGATAATTAAAGATTTTCAGAAACTTTGTCCTATTTGTGGTGATTTATTGTTTATGATGTAATAAAGCCACTGGAGATCAAAATGCAAAGCTGCCACACAGCCTTAGAACCAGGCAGTGTTGACCACAATTTTAATTCCAGCAGTCGTACTAGTTAGTCACAGAGGCCAGGCAGTGGTGGCACTTATCTTCAATCCCAGGTCTCAGGAGACAGGCAGATGGATCTCTGTGAGTTCAAGGCCACCCAGGGCTGCACAGGAGTAAATCAGTCTAAAAGACTATCAGAGCTCACACTTTTAATCCCAGCACTAAGGAGATATAAAAGGAAAAAACAGAGTGTCTTATGTGAGATTTGGTTTCCAGACAGGGAAAGCATCTGTCTCTGTGGATTTGTGAAGACAGGATTGCCATTTCAACTTGGTAGCAGTAAGAATTACTGGCTTGACTGCTTTGATTTTCTGATCTTCATCTTGAACCCCAAAATCTGACTCTGGGTTTTTATTATTCGTGTTATACCTAATCTTACCTGAATTTTGTCTCCCCTTTCCATAAGCTAGAGCCCAAGAGGTAGAGATAAAGAAGCAAAGATAGCAAAAATAGGACCTTGTTACCAAGTAGAAAGGGGAGGAACTTCTTTTTTCTTTTTTGGCTTCCAACTCAATCATATCTATGAGGATATGAATGGGAATCTTACTACACAGGGCTCCAGGAAAAACTAGAAAGTATATGATGCTGAATATTGTAACTATTAAATTCAGTCAATGTATATTCTCAGAAATCAGTGTCAAGACAAGAGTAACTGATATCTCCATGTTTGTAATACAGCCAGGGGTTGTAAATAGAGATACTCCATGGATTCAGGAAGAATAGCACTTGAGGAAGGAGTAGGATGCACACCACCCTTTGGTCGGTAAAGATAAGGAAAGAGAATCAATGGGGAACTCAGTCAGGTGAATAGTGTGGGACTTTGTCTAACTGTCCTTATTGACATTCTAACATAACCACCCACTGTTACTGCTACTCCCCTCGAGCAGACAAACACTACCAAGTGTTACTCTGCCGCGGGAAAGGATGAGGTTATGTTACTGGTAGGGGAATAGGTGGAACAAACTTTCATCTTAGATAAAATACATGAGACTCAGAAAGGCAGTATTGTATGTTTTTTATTATATGTAAAATCTGTGAAAACAGAACAAGATGGGGAGGGAAGAAGAAAAGGTGAATATGTATGTAGGAGATAGGTGAGATCAACAGGGGGTTGAATGGGACCTACACACATTTTATTCCTGAAATGCAGGAATGAAACCTATCGTTTGATACAATTATTATTAAAAATCAATGAAAATATATTGGAATCAGCCTTATTCTTGCTACTTTGACTTTTGTTTCTATTTTTATTATATATTTTTTCAAGACAGGGTTTTTCTGTATTGCTTTGGAGGCCAGGCTGGCCTCAGACTCACAGAGATCCTCCTGCCTCTGCTTCCTGAGTGCTGGGCCATACCACCCTAAACATGCCTGATCTTGTCTGATATCGGAAGCTAAGCAAGGTCAGGACTGGTTAGTACTTGGATGGGAGACTTTCTTTTTTATCTCGATCCTATACTCTATACTACCCTATACACACACACACACACACACACACACACACACACACACGGGAGAGAGAGAGAGAGAGAGAGAGAGAGAGAGAGAGAGAGAGAGAGAGAGAGAGAGAGAGAGAGAGAGAGAGAGAGAGAGAGACTTATATAAAAGAAAATGCATGATTCAAAAGTTTTGTCATTAAGTTGTTCACTTGACAGCTACATATTGAGAGCATAATTTAGGCTTGGTGCTGTTGTAGATTTTGATGATGTCACAGTGAACAAAAAAGAAAAATCTTTACCAAAATTAACACACATTTGAGGAAGATGGGGGTGGATAATGAACATGACAGACATTGAAAATATGTAAGAGCTAAGAGTAAAATAATGAAAGATAAGGAATAGAAAGCATTAATATGTCTCTTAGTGGTTGAAAATATAGCTGTTGAGGTCAAGAAAGATCCCACTGAGAGAGGCATTGAGTCAAAATGTGAAACATGGTGAAGGTGAGGGCAACACTGGAAGTAAAATAAACAGACGCAAAGGCTTGCTGAGAGGGAGGATGGTGTTAGGCAGGGTGCCTTAGGATGCTACAGAAAAGCAACACAAGATGGGTGCTTTGTAATAGAGAGAACCCAGTTTCACAACCTGGACGGTGGGCAATCCAGTGTCTAGATTGAACATGTTTGGTATCTGGCAAAGCCCGGCTTACTTATCATAAGTGATGCCAGGGAATAATGAACTCCTTTGGAGCCTATTTTTTTTTAGGGCACTATTCACTCTTAAGAAGATTCTAGTTTGTAATCCAATTGTATCCCCAAAGTTCTAAACTCTCATAGTATCACCTTGAGAGTGACCCCCCCACCCATTCTTTGAGAAAGGGTTTCTCTGTGGCTTTGGAGCCTGTCCTGGAACTAGATTTATAGACCAGGCTGGCCTCGAACCCACAGACCACAGAGATCTGCCTGCCTTTGCCTCCAAAGTGCTGGGATTAAAGGCATGCACCACCAACGTCTGGCCCTTCCCTCATTTTTAAACTTAAAATATGAGCCACTTGAATAAAGCATAAATGTGATTTCATGTACATTAGCCTTTTAGGGCTCGAAAACTAAATTCATATTCAGGTTTGTTCTAGTAAGTGACTCCCAGGAGTGTCTAGTGAAGAGGGTTTCCCTGGAATGGGCACCTCAGTCTCCTGGATGGAGGCTGACTTTGAACCGCCTTGTCGATCGTTGTACACTTTACAGCCTCCTTTACCTGTCAGGCTGCTGGCTGTATTATAGAAGAAATAGATTCTGGTGTATTTTCTTCAAGTATGTGTACCATGATTAGTATATTTCAAGAGGTGATTACATATTGATTTTCTGTCTGATGTTTTTAATGGGCATAAGCTCTTTGCCAAGGCATAAACTTTCACAAGCCCTTCATGCTAATTAAGGACAGCCCCGGTTTAATGTCATTTCCCTATAAACTCTAGCTAGTGTGGGGATCCATGCAACATAGCAACTGCTCCCCGCAGCAGATTTCCCAAGGTTTACGAGAGCCTTAATTTATGAAATTTTATTTTAAAGATCGTATTGTATGCAGAGACTATAAAATCTGTTTTCCATCTCCCGGTGGAAATATATAGTCACTGAGGTTTGAAATATCTTAATCTCAAAGAGTCATAAAATGGTACACACAGGGACTACAGCAGCCGATGGAGGAGAGTTTCTGATGAGTGAAAGTCAGGCAAGGAGCAGCAGGAGAGTTTGCAAAAGAACACGGCAATTTGCTCTTCTATTTTCTAGCACACCAAATTCCGTGGAAATCCAATACAATACAGACATAATTAAAATATAGTTTCTAATTTCCAGCAAAAATACGCTTTTAAAGGGTTCAGTTTGGGAATGCAGACTGTAACTTTGGAAAACAACGCTATGCTTTTTATTTCGATCTCATGAAGTGGCAGTCAATATTAATGCTATTCCTTTGAAGAAAATAAGATAGGATGAAGAGATAACATACTTCTAATAATGTTTTTTTAATCATAGCTACAAAAGGATGTGCTTGAGTTGGAGGCTAATTATACTTTGTTGCAGAAAGTACTTGTATATTGAGTGTATAAAACTCACCAACTTATGACTTTGTTAAAAATTGTTCTCCCACAGGACCTAGTGGTCTAGGCACGTACTTGCAGCTGTATGAGACAGTGAGGCAAGTCTGAAGCCTCCAGAGCTACAGGACCGTATTCAAAGCCAGCTTTGGTAACATAGTGGGAACCAGTTTCAAAAGAAAAAAGAAAAAGCAGGGTGCAGACACAGTTCAGTGGTAGATCACTTTCCTAGCAGGCACAAATGCCTGGGTTTAATTTCTTGTACTAAAAACGTGAAAAATAAAAAGATTATGTTCCCATCTTTAAAAATGGGAAAATATGACAAATATATCAAACCAATAGTGAGGGGGTCAATGACGCTACTATACTTAAGGCACCAATAAAAAAATGTCTAATAAATATGGAAGAAATCTAGAGGTATGTTTTTCATTTTGTACTTAACTGGATTTCTAATATTTATTATCTTAGAGAAAAGCATTATTTGTTAACATTTCATGAGCAGGCAGTATTTTATTGTATATAATCCAGACATTTCCACACCTGGATTAGAAAAATTTAGGTAAGCTATTAAAACACACAGGTGCCTGGATATTTCTCAGGCCATGTAAAACAGAAACTCACAACAAAAGCAAGGCTCTGTCACATAATTCTAAGGCTGTGAGGCCTGGGAATCAGGAGCACATTGCACACTGTTCTTCATTCGGACACATCCATCTTTTTCTAATTCTGTCATCAATGAATGTAGTGAATCGTTTATAACTTTCGATATTCCTTTATGCCTATCAAAAATGCATTATATTGAATTTCATTAATCTTGAGGTCACCCACACACTCCTAGCTAAATTCACTGTAAAACCCGAGGCCCCTAAGGAGTATGGGATAATTTGTAAACCATTCATTCACATGATAAATGAGACAGTCTGAGAGGGATAAGGTGGCTTGGATGGGACCTGTGGTGAGCTGGGGACATTGTGACTTGCTTGCCTTTATGTCCTAGTGTACTTTTCGATGTATCTTGACAAAGAAACATGGTTTTGGTTTTCTAAATGTGCACTTTTCCGTCCCTTTAAGAAGTCACCGTCTGTGCTGGGTGCGCTTTCTGTAGTCTACAAGTGTACTCCTTCCTTGCACATCAATCCTGCCTATTCAGGTTGCTGCCTGGGGTGGTGGCTGAACCCTGCTCTGCTACTTCAACAGTTTTATCATTTAGTCCTTGTCTGTGTACACTTTCTCCTTCTTTCCACTTAAAATAATGCCACTCTTCACATTTGTTCTCTTCACGCATTTCTTTATGCTCGTGACCAGGAACCAAATAGCTGTGATTTTTGACATAATGCTTCGCAATTCTAATTTTCTAGGCTAACTAATAGACCTTTGTTTATTTGTTTTAATATCTGATTTTAGGAGCCAAGTCACCTGAAGGGTATGATATTTCTCACATATTTTGTTCAAACTTATGAACTCTGTTCACCATATCTGATTTAATAAAGTTTTCCTCCTACATGAAGTCTAAATCCACAGGAGATGTCACTTTCTTCACTACTTTAAATTTTCTGGATTTCATTATCCATAATTACCTTTCTGTTGTTTACCATATTCCCTTACTTTTGGTAATACAAAGTAAGCTCTCTCTGCTGATCAAACATGTACCTAGAAATCCTATATTTATTAAATCAAGGATTTCAGGAACTACCTAATTCTTAGAGATACAATTCTACATCTATCTCATGAAATTAATTTACATGCTCATTGTTTTTACAGAAACATGTTCTGATTTTATATTTATATCAAAATTATTGTGTGGGGGGATGGGGGTTCTCTTTCCCTCTCAGCCACCAGGTCAAGAATAAAGAGCCAGAAGGGGTGACAGAAAGCTTTGCACGTGGCTCATGAGCATAGATGTGGGAGGCCTCCAGGAGACAGACTTCAGTGAATCTGCTCAACTTTATTTCAGAGCATAAGGAATATATTGGATTGGGGAGCCTGGGCACATATCCTAATTTGCATTAAGTGATATGCTTCTATCACAAGATTTAGTATGTGGCAGTAAGTTCCTATAGCAGATCTCTTACCACAAGTCTTCTTAGCAGGGACCTACGCCAAGAGTCAAACTAAAAATGAATCAGGAGTCTGGTTTGGAGACAGCCTTTAGAGAAACTCAGTCCTCCAGGCCAAGGGGCAGTCTCCAGGTAAGGGTAGGCTGAGATTGGAAGCCCCGCTGCAGGGAGGGAGCTCCATTGAGCCAAGTCATTGAGATAAGTTGCCAGGCCATGGTAGACTGAGACCTCTAACCAGACAGTAATGTATTTCAACAAATAACCAAACGCGTTAACACGATAAAACCAATTTGGGAGGGGGTCAACAAACAATATAGTTAAAAACGTGTCTTTACAGTATTTATTAGGAAATAAAATAAATAGTCACAAAATTACTTGAATTTTGCTATTTTCTCTTTAAGCCATGCATTGTTTGAACCTGTAATTTAAAAAAGATAATGTTAGGTTGAATAATAAATTCAATTCTAGGTCTACAGTCTAGACATTATCCTAAAGTTTGTTATCAAAATATTTAAAAGGAAGCTTCTAATTCTAAGAGAAAGTAGTCTCTATTATTTAAGGAGCAAGCACAAGTAAACTGATGAACTACAATATGAACAGATATAAAGTAAGAAAAACTTTTGGCTAGGCATTTCAGAAATGGAGATACAGCAACAGGAAAATTACAAGTTGAAAGTCAACCTGCGCTCCACTGTGAGATCTTCTCAAAATCAAATACATTAGCATTCAGCAACAGGAACAATTGCAGGAATTTTTACTTCATTAACTTATTCTGCCACAGTTATGGAATATATTCAGCAAAGTATATTTTGTTTGTTTATTTTAATGCACAATGTAAGACATGACAGATTGTCACAAGGAGAACATGTCTGTTACAAATTCCCCATCAAGAATTATGACATTTACTAATTGCTACACATATGTTCCTCAACTTACAATTATCTTATGTAATGGAAACTTATCACAGTTCAGGAGGATTTGAATTCTCTTCAAAATCTTCAATGTGGTTGCTTTGATTTAATTTGAAGAAAATTCTCCTCTTTTCTAGTTACTGAAGTGATTGTTATCTGCCAATTCATCACCTGTAGCAATAGTTAAAAACCTGCCAAATAATACCGTTAAAGTGTTTAATTTCCTTCTGGAACTTAACTCAATCACTAGTGTTCTAAAATATCACAATGAACTTAAAAATTCATTTTCTATATCATTGAAAAATGTGCCGTGGCTTTATTTCAAAGTGACAAAGGAGATTGCAGCCCAGAAAGGGAAACTATAAATATTCCCATTGGCAAAATTTCCCTTCCAATTTATAACTGTGTTCATCTGTATAACTATGATTAAACTAAAGTTAAAGTTGTCTTATTTAATGTTTCCTGACTCTTGGCAAGGACTTCAGGAAGCAGAAACTTTCAAATTCTTTTATTATACCTAGCTGAGGTTGTGGTTCTGGCTTTGTTTTTCTTCTCAGCTGGGGTCTATGGTTAGTGTTTCCAGTCAAGAAGACTTAGATTTCATAGGCGAGAGCCTGCTCTTCTTATTCCTTTGGCTGTTGTGGTCTTGCTTACTTGTTCTCAGCTCCCTTGTGTCTTTTCTGTCTCTCACATGGCTTTACTGTATAAATTGAACCCCTCTGCCAATTTCAATGTGGGAACAGTCTACCTAGTAACATATCATCCTTAGTCTTTGTTTCCCATTGGTTCTGAGTGGATTCTCATGCCACTTTCAAATCTTAGCCCATATATATTGCCTTTTGGTACATCTTCTTCCAGCCTGGGCAACTTTATTTCTGTTTACTTCTCCTATTCTCACCTTCATCAGTCTTCTTTTCTATAAGATCATTCCTATGAGACAACACCAGAATGATATATCTGATTTCAAACTCCTTTCACCAAGGGGGAGAGAGAGAGAGAGAGAGAGAGAGAGAGAGAGAGAGAGAGAGAGAGAGAGAGAGAGAGAGAGAGAGAGAGAGAGAGAGAGAGAGAGAGAGAGAGAGACTAAAAGACCAGGGTCCCTTACAAGGCTATGTACCCAAAAGTTTTATATTTAAAATGTTCAACTCCTACCTCTACTTAGGTACCAAGCTTTCATCAGTGACAAAAGACACTCATCCCCCACTCCCAATGTCACTTAACTTACATGAGAAACAAACATCCTCTTTCTGTTTGTTGCTCCCTCTTATATTCAGTAGTATCCTCTGCTTCACAGCCTGTATTATATTTAGAATATTCTCATTAATATTAACTACACCATGTCCCTTTTCTCTAGCCCATCCTATAGACCTCATGCCTTTAGCCCAATAAGGTTGTCAGAGAACAAAGGAACATTTCAACCTTTAAGTTCTTATTATGTTTATTATAAGTAATTTTAATACGTGCACACATGTATATGGCTATGCACACACACATACATATGCATTTCTATACACATAAACATGCTCCTTGATTTTACATTGCATTACATTTTTCTTTTTTTAATGTGTTCATATATGAACAAATTTAGGAGGTCATCATCAGATGCTTCCCCTTGGAGATAAGGGAAGCCTTCCTAAGAGAGAGAGGTAGGATTTCAGGAATCAGATGGTATAGAGGACACCAGGAGAACATGGCCCTCTGAATCAACTAGGCTGGGTTCATATGGGCTCAGAGAGACTGAAGGGGCAAGCGAGGGGCCGGCATTGGTCTGTACCAGGTCTTCTGCACGTATGCTGTGGCTCTAAGTGTAGTGATTTAGTGGGACTCCTAACAATGGCAGCAAATGTTTCTCTGACCCTTTTGCCCACCTTTGAGACACTTTTCCTTCCGGTTGCCTTCCAGGAGGGCTTTTGCCTTGTCTTGTATCTTTATTTGTCCTGGTTGACTGGTATCTCTTGGAAGCCTGTTCTTTCCTGAAGAGGAAATGGAGGGAAGCAGATCTGGGGGAGAGAGAAGGTGGGGGAGGAACTGGAAGGAGTGGAGGGAAGGACAACTATGGTTGGACGTATTGTGTGATGGAAGAATCCATTTTCAATAAAAATAAAGCAAATTTAGGAAAGTGCCTTTTATCTTGTTTTCACATTCAAATCACTAAAGTTTCCTTTCTTTTATATAAAAGAACTTTTCTTAGACTAAAATTCACATATACTGCTGCCTATTCTTATGGTTGGTTAACTTCCTACTTGAATTTATTCCATTGCTTTAGTACATCCATTAATTTGACTTTTCTCCACTTTATGCCACTTTCATGGTTTTGTTACTTTCAAAAAATGTTGTTTTCAACAGTTGTGTTTATACAGTGGCATTTGTACATTTAGATCCCTACCTTATCTTGACGCTTAGGAAGAAGGCTATCCAGTCTGGCATAATCCATTGGACTGCCATTTCTACATTCAGTATTATAAATTACTTTCTTAGCACATCTATAACATTCAACAGCCTTGCGTTTCTACAGACCAGTTTGGAGTCTTTGTTAGTACATACATAATAATATAGTATCATTGGCTTAAAAAGAACATATTTTACAAAGCAATGCAAAATTATCTTCCAAAGTGGTCACATTCCCTTGTAATTATTAGTACCCCACCAATAAGATCTATTTACACATCAACATTCACATTGGTATTTACAGATATCTTCATCTTTGACTATTTAATGATTGTAAAAGTCATTTTATTGCTATTATAATTTGTTTTGTTTTTCTCAGTATTTAAGGTTAAACATTTGTTTTTATTTAAAAGGTATCTAAATTTGGTTGTGAATGTCTCTGCAACTTATTTGCCATATTTTACTGCACTATTGATAAGATGATTGATACTATGACACTATTATAGGTTGCAAGAAAATTCTCCCAATTTGAAACTTACTTCTTCTTTCTATTGACAAATATAAATTCTTAACTTTAATTTAGTGAAATAATTAGTTTTGAGATTCTGAACTCAAACCTCCATATTTTGCTGAAAGTTATTATCACAATTTAGTAATAATTTTGTGCATATTTTAAACCAGTATATTTTATATAGAGGAATAACATATTTAAAATGACTTCAATTTTAAGTGAATTGCAGTTACTTTTGCTTATATGTCAGTTATTTTTGAGTATTAATCATGAATAATTGATTATTAGATATTTCATTGATGCTTTTAATAAGTGATGTATTAGTCTTCTAAGAATATTCTAAGGCAAATATATTGAGAATAATGTATATATGGACGCATATAGCTGGTATTCAATTGCTTTATTTGTCTCTTTATATATCCTTTATTTATTTTCATTTTCTTTGTGTACATGAATATTTTAACACCATATATATATATATATATATATATATACACACACACAAACACACACACACACACACATACACACACACACACACACACGTGTGTTTTGGCTCTCCTAGAGGACAAAAGAGAACACTGAATCCCCTGGAACTAGAGTTGTATAGATGGTTGCCCAGTCATATTTGGGTATTGGGGATGGGACACAGGTCTTTTGCCAGAGCAGCTAGTGCTATTAACTACTGTGCACTTTCTACAGCATTCCATTTTATTACATTACTGACTATACTTACTAATTTCCTGGCAGAGACAAGATCCTGAACAGATAAGGTAGACTGGTCTTTAATTACTGTGATCCTCCAGTCTCAGGCTTCCGAGGCTATGATTACAGGTGTGCACCACATATGCTTTCAAACAGATTTTAATTAAATGTATGAGCTTTTTTTCTTCACGTATGGTGCTGATACTTCTGCCGACTCAGCAAACCTCATTCGGTCTTCAAAGTACCACCACCGCACACATCCCTTTGAAGAGCCTACTACTCAGGACCAACTATGAAAATTCTTAACAGTTTAACTGATCACAGGAACTGTATATTCTTAGTATAACCAAAATGTTCAGGGGTGTAGATCCTCTTACTGGAGCAAAGGTATCTTCTCTGGACAAAAAAACTTATGCTTCCTTTGCCAGCTGCAATTAAGTGTGAATAGCACCTCAGCTGGTACTGAGAACTGGGACAACAACCCCCCTCTTTGTATAATATACTTTTTGGAGGAAAATGTACCATAGCATTAAGCTGTCACCTAGATATGCATTTTTATTCCTGGAGATTAGCACAGCTCTCAATATTTACCAGAGAAGCTTCTTCTGGCAGTAGTCACTGATTAGTACACAAGACCTAAAATGGCCAATATTTAGGAAATAAAAGAACAGGCATGGCTCAGTCCCAAATGGGACATCTATATCGCATTGCTTCCTCCAAAGGCTCAGAGATTGTCACAGAAGAGGAAATAGAAAGAATTAAAGAGCCAGAGATAGTAGATAATTGCAGAGAAATGCTCTTCTGGACATGAAAGAGCCATTGCACATAGGAACTCACAATAGATGTGACTGCATATATATGACAATACCACAACATCAGGCCAAGTCAAACATGCATGAAGGAGGGAGCTAAACACTTTCTGAAATTGTATCTTTAATTGTCTTTCAAGATAATATGCTTTCGTATTATTTTTTCATGCTCTCTTCATTTTGGCAAATCCTTATCTCTGCTATCTTTCATTCTTTTCCTTCTTATATGTTTCCAAAGCCAGTTTTCATGCCCTCCATTTCCCTCCTTCCCTTCCTTCCTTCCTCCTTCCTCCCTCCTTCCTTCCTCCTCCCTTCCTTCCTTCCCTTCTTTCTTTCTTTCTTTCTTTCTTTCTTTCTTTCTTTCTTTCTTTCTTCCTTCCTTTCTTTTTTTCTTTCTTTTTTCTTTTTCAAGACAGGATTTCTCTGTGTAGCTTTGTATACCAGGCTGGCCTCAAATTTACAGAGCTCCTTCTGAGTGCTGGGATTAAAGGCATGTGCCACCACTGCCTGGCTACAACCCCTCTGTTTTCATTTAAGGATGAGATAACACATAGAAGAAAACACATTCTTTGTTAATTTTGAGTTACTATTTTCATTTTAAAGATATCATTCTACCTGACCATGTCAAAATATAATTACAACATATTGAGTTTTAGTTTTAATTGTTGTATAGTGTAGCATATACATGAAACTCTTGGTCATTATATTGAGAAAAGATAGTGTTGTAGGCTGCCCAGGTTTTTATCCTGTATGGGGACACCTTAGTAGGGAGCATGTCTTTGTTGTAGCATGTTTGAAGCCTAGCTGATAGCAATATGGTGTATGAGACTCTGCCCTAGTATAACACACTCTAGAATCTTTGCAAACTCATGCTGTAGAGAAGGTGGTCATAAGTAGAGTTATTTTTCCACCCTATAGAGCATATTTGAAGAACTGAGAAAATTAATTTTATGGAGGGCATGTTCATGAAGAGACTCATTGTTCTCAAGAAAAATAAAATCATAGTGAACACTGCTTGCAAAGGTAAGCCTTACTGACATCGACTGTGTATTGCCAGGTAAGACTTCTGTTTATTCATTTTCACTACTGTGTTATAATGAAAAAGATAAGAATAGGAAACAGCAGTCAGAAGTTCCTTCTCTTTTAAAAATAACTTTCACTGAACTGCTTAGAAAATTTCATATATTTATATAATACCTTCTGCTCCTGGTAATATCCTCACCTACTTCCTCCCTTTTTCATTCTTATTAGCTGCCTCCTCAAAATTTATGAGCTTTTAAAAATATTTTATTTAAAATAGATTTTTTAATACATTATATTCTGATTATGGTTTTTATACCCTCAATTTCTCATAGATCCTCCCCTCTTTCCCACTTAAGCCAAATCTACATCCTTCCTTGCTTGCTCTCTTTAGGAAACAAATAGGCATCTAAAAAAATAACATAAGAACAAATCAATCTAAATAGGACAAAACAAATGAATAGGCAATACATATAAAAAAACAAAAAGCAAAACAAAAAACCAAAATCCCTAGAAACAAAAACCTCTCAAGAAACATATGTACACAAAGACACACAATTTGGGATATATAGAAATCCCCTAAAATCACAAAATCAAAAACCATAATATATCAGCAAAGGACTTGAGGAGTAAGAAAGGAAGAAAATGCCCAGATAAAGCATTATGAGACAAAGAACCTTCAAAACATATCATTGAATTTATTTCATGTTGGTAATCTACGTTAAGAGGTCTGACTTTATGAATGGTTTGTACATCCAGTGAGACTGCACTGGAGAAAATGAGTTTCTCAGTTAAGAGTGGTTATCACATGAAGATAGATTTTGGGTTAGAGATGGGGGTTTGTATCCACTTCCCTGTCCCAGCACTGGGACCCCATTTGGCCTAGACTTATGCGCCCTGCCACAGCCTTTGTGTGTTCACATGTCTGTTGGTCAGCTTGTGTTTAGAAGACCCTATTTCCTTGGTGTTCTCCATCCCTTCTGCCTTTTACAATCTCTGCCTTTTCTTCTGAAGGGTTCTCTGAGTCATGCGTGGAGGGGTATGATAGAGACATCCCATTTAGGACTGAATGTTCCAACTTCTCTCCCTCAGTGCACATCGTGGGTCTTTGCATTTGCTCCCATCTACTATAGGAGTAATCTTCTCTAATGAGCAAGATTCTGATCTATAAATATAGCAAAATGTTGTTAGGAATCATTTTCTTACTAGGCTCCTTAAGCAGTATGGTAGTATTTGATTTTCCCTGGGTCTCAGGACTATACCATATCAGGTTCTTGGACACCTAAGCTGTGTTGAGGACACGTTCCATCTTATGAAGTAGGCCTTAAATCCAATCAGATATTGTTTGGTTAGTTCCACAAGCTTTGTGCCAGTAATTCACTAGTGCACTTTGCAGGTGGAGACCATTGTATACTAGCGGGTTGTAGCTGGCTTGGTATTTGCTTTTCTCCTTTGCTGAGTGAAGAGTACCTTCTAGTACCAAGAATAGTAGTCCACAGTGGTGAAGGCTCTAGGTAGGCACCAGTTTTTGCTTTTTCCCATTCAATGAGTTGAGTAGGCATTGTCTTCGACAATGAGAACCTTACTATCAATTTGTAGAGAGAAACCAATAGCCTTTAAAATATTCTGGCTTGTATGGGAGTTCCTCTGTTGCTCTTTGTCCAACAACTTGACTGGCTGTAACCCATCTCATTTTATTTTTCTCATTAGAAAGCAAACATGCATCTAAAAACAATAATAAAGTAAAATAAAATACAAAGAGGTCCTGTGTATCATGCATGTTTTCTGCCAGCCCACCTGCCGCTGGTCTGGTCCCACAGCCACGCAAAACCCCCAATAACACGCAGAGACTCCATATTTGAATCAATCCTGTAGGCCAGTGACTATCATTGTTTATGGGCTAGCTCTGTCTTAATTATTAACCCATTTCTACTTATCTAAGTATTTTCATGTGGTCATCTTATCCGAGTGTGGCGGGCTGGCATCTTGCTTTCTCCATGGTCAACATACTGACTCCTCCTTACTACTTCCTCTTTCCTCCTTGTCTCCTAGCCCCACCTATCTTGCTTTCCCATTGGCCACAGTGCTTTATTAATTAACCAGTATGAGAAATATATTTACAGAATAACATCTCCCATCAGTCCTGGTAGGAAATACATGGGAAAATGGAGAGGGCAGTGGAGGTGAAATATAGATATGATCAAAACACATTCTGTATACTACGAAATTCTTAAAGAATAGATAAATAAAATACAATTTTAAAGATTGACCACAGTACCCAAAACAACTATCTGTGCAGTCTGTATCAATGTCTTAATAGCATTTTTCCTTTTTTTTTTTTTGCCCAAATAAACCAAAACAAACAAGCAAGCAAACAAACATATTTGACCTCCAAATAGTCAAAGAAATCTTGGTAAAGAAACAGTTATTGAGGCATCATATTTTGGGATTTAAATATGTATTACCTAGGTGAAAAATTCATGTATTGTCATACTTCCTGTCCTGTTCAGAGATGTTGTATTGGGTAAAACTTCATACACACAACATAACAAAGATCACAGAAATAGGCT
Organism: Cricetiscus sungorus; assembly: GCA_030556225.1. NCBI lineage: Eukaryota > Metazoa > Chordata > Mammalia > Rodentia > Cricetidae > Cricetiscus > Cricetiscus sungorus. The sequence goes on along the minus strand of JANBXA010000731.1, from coordinate 12,702,877 downwards.
CATAGATATATGGCCAACTGAGCCCTGCCCAAAATACAGAAGGAAAAAATAGTATTTTCAAAAAGTGGTGTTGTGAAAGATATTATTAAAACAAAAAGATAGATGGGGTTGGTGGGGGTAGGCAGGGGAGGATGAGAGGGTGCAGGAACTGGAATTGACATGTAAAAAAAGCTTGTTTCAAATTTAAATAAGAAATTTAAAAAAAAAAACCATAAGGATAAGTCTTATAAACCATTGGGCTAAGTCTTGTTAAATTTTCAAAGAACCAACTCTTAAGTTTTTGATATTTATATTGTTTTTTCTATTTCACATGTTAGCACTGATTTGTATTATCTCTTTATATCTACTTTTTTTGATGTTTATTGCCCTCCCCAAGACCTTCAGGTCAATCATTAAGTTATTATTTTTGAGACAGTCAACTTTTTCTTTTTGTTTTTTGCCTTTAGTGTGCTGAGTTCATTTTTTATATACATTTATTATTTTACATATCTTATTTTACATATTGATCCCAGTTCCCTCTTTCTCCCTCCCATGCCCTCGACCCCCTCTCATCCCATCCCCCCCCACTCCACAGGAAGGGTGATGCCTTCTAGGAGGGATCATCAAAATCTGTCAAGTCATTTGGAGTAGGGTCTAAGTCTGCTCCCTTGCCTCTAGGCTTAGGGAGTATCCTTTCATGGGGAATGTGGTCCCAAAGTCCTTTTGTGCACCAGGGATTCATCCTGGTTCCACTGTCAGAGGTCCCTTAGACTGCCCAGGCCTTCTAACTGAGACCCATGTTCAGGGGGTCTGAGTCAGTTCAATGATGGTTTCCCAGCTATCAGCCTGGGCAGGGGGGTTACATTAGCTCCCTCTTGTTCATGTCAGTTATCTCTGTGGGTTTCTATAGTCTGGTCTTGCCCCCATTTCCTTGTCAATCCTCCCTCTCTGCAACTGAATTCCAGGAGTTTGGTTCAGTGTTTAGCTGTGTGTATCTGTTTCTGTTTTCATCAGCTACTAGATGAGGGCTCGATGATGGCATGTAAGTTAGTTACCAATCTCATTTTCAGGGAAGAACACATAAGGACAGTCAACTTTTTCATGTAGACTCTTGGTACTATAAACTATCCTCAGAGCTGCCTTCATTTGGTCCATTGACTTTGATTATTATTATTATTTTTTATTTTGGTGTTAAGAAACATCTGAGAGTTTTAAAATTTCCTTCTTGAACCATAAAAAATCTAGAAACCATGCTGGTACTGACCTCAAACTTTATCCCTACTGGCTAGATTTCATAGCACTGGGAGGTATTATGTATACGACCAGGGGAAAAAGTTAATCATCCATCTTACTCAGCTGTGAATGCCTTGTGTTAAAATAATGACTGGCCTTGGAAGACATACTCGATGCTGAAATAGTGACACTAATGGCTTTGAGGCACCAGTCACCTTTTCATTTTATTTAAAGCCTAGTGAACAAGACTCATATCGAGCACTATAATTATGGCCAAAGAATCTGTGGTTAGGCAGTTCATAAACCCTGGGAAAGAATCTACTACAATGATTCTTATAGTATTAAATTCATTCCTAATGATGTATCATTATGCTCATAGAGGAATGTATCTCTTAACCATAGCTGACAAAGCTTCTTTTCTGTTAGTTTTGGTTTCTTTTATTTTTTTTTTTCAGTAAATTGTGGCTAACATAGAGTACTACAACTGGTCAAATTACAGAGAATAATAAACTGTAAAATTCTCAGTCATAAATGGGTCTGGATATCATGCCCTTTCTTCCAAGGCTCATGGATCATTAAGGAAGTTGGTAGAGAAAGACTGTAAGAGTCAGAGATCATGTATAACTACAAGGAATCAATGTTTTCTAGATACAACTGAGCACATTTGAACACACAGCTTAGGGCTCATGCAATCTCAAGCCAGACAATACCTCACTCCTAACTAAAGAGCTTTGAGCAACTGATAGCGGTTGGATAGAAAGGGCAGATTTTATTTAAGAATGTGATTCTAGTTTATGTTTACCATAATCCAGTATAGTTGCAAAACCAGGAAATTAAGGAAAGCACAAATTGGACTTGACGTTTTGTTGTTATTCTTGTTTTGCTTTGTTTTTTAAGACACACGTTTATGTGAGTGGTGAACATTGTTAATCTGAGGTGAGTTGGAGGAAGGGATTAATATGAATGAAATATATTGTCTGGAAATCTCCAAGAAATAATAAAATGTATAGCCATACTGTTAGAAACCTGCAGTCTCACCCTGTTGGGCCATGCCCAACCCCCACATTTTTAATAGTAGTAAGAGGTAGGAATGTTGAGGCTGGACAGTCTGTGGACCCCGCCTCTGGGCAGGACGCCTATGGCCACGTAATCACTATTTCAGGCCTTACCTAGCTTTTACCTGGCTGGGCGGAGACCGGGTTATGCATGCGCAAGCTCCCCTTTTAAAGCAAGCACGCCAAGCGCACCTCTCTCTCTTGCTTCTTGCTTCTGCTCTTTCTCTCTTGTCCCTCTCTCTTGCCCCTCTCTCTTGCCTTTCTCTCTTAGTTCTCTCTCTTGCTTCTCTCTCTCTCTCCCCTGGCTTTTGGTTGGCCACCAGCTACCCCCCTCTTTCCTCTCCCCTCTCTCAATAAACTCCACGTGGGCGCTGAATCTCGTGTTTGTGTTTCTTAGGCCCTAGCAGCTGCAAAACAACAACACATACCATGTCTAAAAGATGAAAATCTTTGTCTGTTTCTATTGAACTCATTAGGAACAGTCAATTTTCATTACCCATCTTACCTAAAAAAAAAAAAATGTCAATTCTCTATAATGAGCTTTTAGTTCAGTGTAAAATAATGTTTAGTTCAAGGCTAACTCTAAAATGCCACATTTTCCAATTCAGAATGTGAATGCGAGTGAAGGGCTGAGAGAGGACCAAGTGAAAGACTGTGTGACTGAGGTCTGAAGGCCCCCACAACTGCTAACACAGAGTGAAAGCTTAGTTACTCCAGCAGAGTCAGCAGAGTCATCACAACACTCCTGCCTCATAATTTCTTCCCTGGAATTACATTGAATTTAACTTGGAAAATGTAAGCTTCATATTCTAGAAAGGAAGAAACAAGAAAACGCATGTTGTTCATATCCCCTTTTCTAAAACCTTCCAAGACTTCCCAGTTTTTGTCTTGTGGGGGAACATTAACTCTTTTAGAAATGTCTTTGTATTGTTAGTGTTTATTCAATCTAACGGAATTTAGAATCGCCTGTGTGACACACCTTGAGGCTGTCGTCTAAGATGGAGGAAGGACTGATAGGAGATTTATTCTCAAAGTACAAGGGTGGCTAAAATATAAAAAGTCAAAGAAAACCCAGTATTTCTTGCTTGCCTTAGCTGGAGGCTGTCACCCTCAGGAAAATCCAGATTTGTTGGCCATCCAACTTAAGGCTTCTATGGCCACCCAATTCTACTCTCATGTCATACATAAATCAACCCAAATAAATTTCAAATGCAAAACTGAATTCTGAATCTGCAAACTTCCTAGGGTACAGCTGAAACACATTCATGATGTGATCTAGACATTGATAAATTGGATTTGACACCAAAACTACGTGAAACAAAACCAAAAATCGATATGTTGAGTTATGTCAAACTAAGAAGCTTCTGTACACCAGAGGATGGGATCAGCAGGGTGAATGAACAACCTAAGGGCCAGGATAGATGAAAACAAATTATGCACTTCGCAAGGCAGCGCTATCCAAGCTCTGTAAGGCGTTCCCACCAGTCAATGGTACACATTTAAACAAAGGACTCGAACAAAAACACTTCCACAAGTCCTACCTCATACAGTGTAGAAAAGTATGTTTAAATATGTAAACATGTTATCATGATTACTTAAGGCTGGGAATGGGCAGTGAATGAGGCTAGAGAATTGGGTTCAGAACTCAAGAAGAGATGAGGAAGAAGTTCTAGGCTTGAATAATACAACAAATTGACTATATTTTAGAAACTGTTTTTGAAAGAAGTAGGAAAGAAATTCAGTCTCCAAAAACAGAAGCGGTGAAAGACTAGAAAAATCTTGTCATTTTGATTGTGAGCATTGGTATTTTTTTTTTAAATTAGAAACAAGCTTGTTTTACACGTCAATCCCAGTTTCCTCCCCTCTTCCCCTGTCTCCCCCAACCCCCATTCCACCCCTTTCTGCTCCCCAAGGAGGGTGAGGCCTTCCATGGGGGATTTTCAAAGTCTGTCATGTCATTTAGTGCAGGGCCTAGGACCTCCCCCATGTGTCTAGGCTGAGAGAGTATCCCTCCATAGAGAATGGGCTCCCAAAGTCCATTTGTATACTAGTGATAAATACTGATCTACTATCAGAGACCTCATAGATTTCCCAGGTCTCCTAACTGACACCCATGTTCAGGGGATCTGGGTCAGTCCTATGCTGCTTTGCCAGCTATCAGTCTGGGGTCCATGAGCTCCCTCCTGTTCAGGTCAGTAGTTTCTGTGGGTTTCTCCAGCCTGCTCTTGACCCTTTTGCTCATCATTCCTCCATCTCTGCAACTGGATTCCAGGAACCCAGCTCAGTGTTTAGCTGTGGGTGTCTGCTTCTGCTTCAATCAGTTACTAGATGAAGGCTCTAGTATGATGGCATATAAGGTAGTCATCAATCTCATTATCAGGGAAAGGCATTTAAGGTAGCCTCTCCACTATTTCTTAGATTGTTAGTTGGGGTCATTCTTGTAGATCTCTGGACATTTCTCTAGTGCCACATTTCTTTTTAAACTTATAATGGCTCCCTCTATTATGATATCTCCTTTTCTTGCTCTCCTCTATTCTTCCCTTGATTCAATCTTCCTGCTCCCTCATGTCCTCCTCTCCCCTACTCTTCTCCCCTTGTCTTTCTCCTAGCTACCTTTCCCCACATCCATGTTCCAAATTTGCTCAGAAGATCTTGTCACTTTCCCCTTCTCTGGGGAGCCATGCATGTCTCTCTTAGAGTCCTCCTTGTTTCCTAGCCCCCACACTGCCAGAGAATTGGTATTTATTTTAAAAATCTCATTTGTTTTTCCTTTAATTTTCAGGTTTTGATTTTTGTTTAAGAAACAGACAAGAGCAGAGAGCATTACAAAGAGAGAGAGGAGGTGGGGTGAGGTGGGCTGACAGAAAGCCAGAGACAGAGAGGTAGACAGAGAGAGGACATGAAGTTGTGTTGGTGGGGAGGTTTGGAAGTGACCTGGGAACATTTGTGGGAGGGAAACAAAATAGATTCTAGGAAAACATTTTTTAAAAAGAATAGAAAAATCTAGTTTTCTGGTTGGAGCAATATGTGCATGTGTGTGTTTTCTAAAACACAATGAACTTCAGGATACAAGTATGGGACATCAGTTTAAAATTGATAGAAAGAAAGAACCCATGCTAAACCAACTTATTTCAAGACAATAAAGTCACACCTAATATCTATCTAGTCACTTGGATGTTATCAATAAACCAAAGTGAATTTAGGCCAGAGAATATGAGAAGACATTGGAACTTTTAATAAAAATACACACATATGAATTATAAAATCCTAATGATAAGAAGGATTGTTTTCTGTAGAGAGCCGCGAAGTGCCATGGCTTGAAGATGGCGCTAGCTTCTGCCTTCCACCTCCCCAAGGGTGAGTGCTCTCTGGCATAAACAAACCCGTATTTGGTTAAGTCTGTTCAGCCTGTCTGCTTCCGAGTTAGAGTAGCCTATCTGCAGGGTCCGAGTAGCTCACTGGGGTTGGTTAGCACAAGGGTATTTAAGCTTGTGCAGGGGTTCCCCAGGGTCTTGCGGGTCAGAGGAAGCATGTTCAAGGATCCTGATTAAAATAGCATGAAGAAGATCTTCCCGGAGTCGCGTCTTCCTTGCTGGCAGGGGTAGGCTCGTATATTTTCAATAACATTAATTTCTTATTGGCCAATTACTGATTGGTTGCTACAGCCTATTATTCTGTTTCTAAACAGAAAACAAGTGATGTTGTCTCTATTCTTTCCCAAAATGCTGAAACTCATAGCAGTAAAGGTTAAATTTGAATTTATGAGTACTATGTCCATGAATGCTTTGGATATTTTTTGTATGTTTAAGTATGTTCATAATTCACTGTTACATGCTACACATTATACAAAGTTACAGATATAAATTTGTTTACATGGGAGTTAATTGAGTGACTAAATCAAAAATAATCATTTCTACTTATCCACAGACTTTGAAATATTCTGATACTCACAGTCAACTACAATTAGAAAATTATAAATGGAAAATTGCAGATGTAAATTTGCATCATGATGCAACTTCCAGTCATGCTCTAGCCCATACCGAGCATACAACTTGGCTTTGTTTGGTGGACTTAGATATGTGTGATATCTCCCACTGGTCACTTGTGGCTGTCTGGTGATTAGACTGACTGTCACAGTATTGCAGGTCCCCTTAATTTCATTAGTAATTCCTCAAAGGACAAAAATAATGATGTCAAGGAGGCACTAGGTTGTAACAATGGAATGAAAGATTATATGTATGGAAAACAAATATATAATTTTATCCCTTTCTTTACTCATTACGGTCTATACATCCACTGGATGTTTTTTAGAAACCTTTAAAAATATCCCTCCAGGAGTAAGTTGTATGTTTCAATAAAGCATTATATTTAAAACTCTACATATTGAATTTATGTAATGACAAAGTTGGAAAATATTTCTAACAGTGATAATTCTGTAAGTCAATCAGGGCAGTGTAATTTCTTTAAAATGTAAAATTTGGCCCGGTAAGGTTGTTCCATGGGTGAAGGTGTATGCTAACAAATCTGAAGACCATAGTTTAATTCCTGGGTACTTCATGGTAGAATACAATTATCTTTCAGCCTGTACAAGTACACACTGGCCTGTAACATGTACACCCAGAGACATAAAAATGTGCACACAAAGTGAATAATAATAATAATAATAATAATAATAATAATAATAATAATAAATAAAATAAAAATAATAATAAAAAACAAAATTTTAAATTGTTACTGTATAAAGACAGACACAAAAACATGTACACAACTTATACACACACACACACACACACACACACACACACACACACACTCATACAGTGATAGCAGAAATACACAGCCATCCAACAGAAGGATACACTTAACATGCACATAAACAAACACACAATGTATGCACACATGCATATGCATACACACAGTAACACAGACACATGCACACACATACATATTAGTTCACAACATGTACACATACACATATAGAGATACTGAACACACAAACACACACATAAGCCCACACATGCACATATACACATTCAGAGATACCATACACACAAATACACAAATGAACATACACATATATTCATATGTGATAAATTAGAGTAATTTTGACACTATTAAAACTATTTCTGAATTTTAACTAATAATTGACTTATGCAAGATTATGTTTGCATAATATTTTAAAATTATTAACAAAATACATGTTCCTTATCTATAGATTTAATATGCTATAGTTTGGTCAAATAACTATATCCCTATAGCTTGCATCAAATTTCAGTTTGGTGTATATCTGTTCATTGTTGTGTAGACTACAAACACTGCCTTATCTTAAACCACAAACCACAGGCAAGTGGCATGATCAGAAGTCAATTACAGCCAATTTGTTCCTGAACAGACAGTAAAATTAAGAGCTGTTTTGTTTTCTCTTAGAGAACAATTCATGTGATATTTAACATGTATGTATACACTGAATATATAACTTCATATGTATATTTATGAATTACATATAATTGAGGTGGACATTTTCAAACAAGAGGAGAGCATATCAAATATTAAAACTGACAACAGTGAAAGTGAAAACTGGATAATACAGAAATCAAAGCGAAATATTTGACTATGGTAATAGTCAGTCCACATGTAAGAAGACCTGTTTTAGAGACAATGAACTTACTGATGTGAATGATGAAAGTAAGAAGAAATAAGTTGTCCCAGAGGAAGCTATGCTGGGAAAGCTTCAGTTAAAGTCTTGTTCAGAGCCACTCCAAGGCCTCAAAAGTGCTAAAGATAAATTACTTGAATCCATTCCAAACTCATAAAGGAATGTATTTCTCACCTCATTGCAGAGAAAATGGTCACTTTATGTTGTATGGACATAGTTAGAGATGTCGCGTCTTGTCCTTTTCCCCTTCTGTGAGGGACTCTGTATGTCTCTCTTAGGGTCCTTCTTGCTCCTAGCTTTTCTGGCAGTGTGGATTGTAGGCTGGTAATTGGTAATTCTTTTCTCATGTCTAAAAGCCTTATATGAGTGAGTACATAACATGTTCCTTTTTTTGTTTGTTTGTTTTGTTTTGACTGGGTTACCTCACTCAGTTTTTTTCCATTTATTTGCCTGTGAATTTCAAGATTCCACTGTTTTTTTTTTTTGCTGAGTAGTTGTGTAAATGTACCACATTTTCTTTACTCATTCTTCAATTGAGGAGCATTTAGGTTGCTTCCAGGTTCTTGCTGTTATAAATAATGCTGTTATAAACATAGTTGAACAGATGTCCTTTTATGAGTGTGCATCTTTTGGGTTTATGCCTAAGAATGAAATTACTGGATCTTGAGATAAACTGATTTCCATTTTCCTAAAAAACAACCATACTGATTTTCAAGTGGCTGTATGATTTTTCACTCTCACTAGCAATGGAGGAGTGTTCCCCTTTCTCCATATCCTCTGCAGCATAAACTGTCTTTGGTATTTTTGAGTTTAACCATTCTGATAGGATTAAGATGGTATCTTAAAGTTGTTTTGATTTGCATTTCCCTGATGGCTAATGATGTTGAGCACTTTAAGTGTCTTTCAGCCATTTTAGATTCCTTTATTGATAATTCTCTATTTAGTTCTGTAGAGGCTACCTTAAATAACCTTCCCTGATAATGACATTGATGAGTATCTTATGTGCCATCCTAGAGCCTTCATCTAGTAGCTGATGGAAGCAGAAGCAGACACCCGCAGCTAAACACTGAGCTGAACTCTTGGTATCCAGTTGCTACAGGGAGGATTGATGAACAAAGGGGTCAAGACCAGGGTGGAGAAACCCATAGAAACTGCTGCCCTAAACAAGGGGGAGCTCATGGACTCCAGTCTGATAGCTGAAAAACCAGCATAGGACAGACCCAGATTCCCTGAAAGTGGTGTTAGTTGGGAGGTTTGGGCAGTCTATGGGGCCTCTGGTAGTGATTCAGTATTTATCCCTAGTATACAAATGGACTTTGGGAGTTCATTCCACATAGAGGGATACTCCCTTAGCCTAGACTCTTGAAATGATAGGACAGACTTTGAAGACTCCCCATGGAAGGCCTCACCCTTCCTGGGAAGCAGAAAGGGGATGAGATGGGGGTTGTTGGTGTGGGAAAGAGGAGAGGACAGGATGATGTGGGAACTGGGATTGATATGTAAAACAAGCTTGTTTCTAATTTAAATAAAAAGTATAAAAGAAGAAGCAGGGAGACAAAAAGTCCAATATAAAAAAAGAAAAATCAAAATATCTGAAATATTAATCATCATACAATTTTTTAAACACATCTGGGATTAGAAACACTCATACCAGGTTGTACTTTTTAAAGGTACTGTAATAGACAACCATAAAATTATCAAGTATCAAGTCAGCACATTAATTTAATTCACATGTAGCAAAATCAGTCAATGGTATATTATTTGTTATGGACATACATACAAATGTACATTTATCTCAGTTTCCTAATACAAATGGCCTCTAGTAAGTGACACATACAAGAACTAAAGAATGTTCTTACTATTAAACAAATAAAAGGTTGCTTATTTAAATGATGTAAACACAACTGTTGTAAAAACACTAACCCAGAGATTTGGGTGACACATTTCACCTCAGCTGATTCTTTTTTTTTTTTTTTGTGTGTGTGTGTGTGTGTTTAATTACTTCTTTTATTTTGACATTATATAGCATCATGTTTCTCTTTTCGTTTTTTCCTCCAGAGTCTTCCATATTTGCTCATTACCAACTTTCAAATTCATGGTCTCTTTTTTTTCATGAATTGCTATATACATATATGCATATGTATAGACATTTAATTCTAAGTATATAAATACACACTCCTCTGACTGTATATGATGTTTCTTGTATTCATTTTTCCATGGTGGAGCCCAGCTGATGTATCTACAACACACTCCTGCACGCTCAGGGAACACTGGGAAAAAGGGCATGCAAAGAATGTAAGAGCCAAAGGATCAAGGAGTTTGTAGAGAGGTTGTACCTCTAAGAAATGTCAGAAGCCTCCTGCATAAAGCCTCACTGACATGACTATCTAGACATGAAGTGATAAAGAACAACAATAGACATGCTAAAGCAGGAGGGGACAGGCCCACAAGGATTCAACTCTACAACGAGACCTACAGGCAACTAAGACAAACTAAGCAAAGGAAGACTCACCTTCCCCAGGGAAGAAAACATCAGATGACACAAGCTGAACAAAGTCCCAAGTGAACTTAGGCTTTTGTTGTGTAATAAGCCACTTCTATCAGCTTCAGTAAGCCCTGTCTCATTAAGAGGCAATTGGAAAATCTTTATTACTTTCAGGAACATCATAATATAATTAAAGAATCTAATGATTTGAGTACACTCTGCAGACATTTATTTATTTTAAATTAAAGTTAGTTCCTGCCAACATAGAAACTCAAAAGGCAAACTTCCTCCTGAAGGTATTTAACTTGGATGCTTCATAGTTATTCTTCATCTGCTACCCACAGAACTGAAATGCAAAACCGAAGTTGACATAAATACAATGTATATTTCATGTTAAATATACATTTTTAACATTTTCTCAATTTATCTTTGCATCTGTATTATATAACAACTTTATAAATATCTATTACTTAGTTCACAAAGTGACTGCATGGCTCTCCAGTTATATTGTAGAACTCGTGTGAAAGTAGCCATAGCAACAGCTCAAAAAAAGAAAACAAGGGAAAAAATGCACAGCTGTTACTCATGCCTTCAGAAAGTGTAGTGTTAGTGTGTTAATATGCCAACTTATAAACACATCTGTTTTGCTGTTAACTGGATCATCTTAGTAACAGCACGTTAGGCCAGAATTAGGCCAGAATAAGAAATCAACAGAGCAAAACATGGGTATTTTTAGTCCCTTTCATAAGACCAGACACGTTAGTTTTAATGACTATTTAGTGTTTTTATAGAATAAAAAACTGTTTACAAGAATATTTACTTCACCATTATAAACTCATGTAGTCTTCTTGACGTTTTTTATATACTTGATCAAGTGTAGTCATAATTTTATTGTGCTAACATGAATGAATTTTCTGCTGTACAACAGAAGAAACAGTTTTCCTAATAATACTACTAAATAATAGTATTTAAAAGCTATTTTTTTGTTTCAGAGGTAGATATGATAAGTCTTAGTGTTGCTTTGAATTAAAATAAAGGTTGAAAATTTGGCCAAAGAGTACACTTAGCCTTTAAGACCATGAGTTAAACAACGATTGAATGTAGGAATGTCAAGAATTATACATAAGATAAAGTATGTATTTATTGAATAATAATTGTATAGAAAATGAAATAAATCAAAATATTATTGTTTGTGAAGTCAATTACCTCACACATATCTGTTTTTCCATGTGGTATGCTGGTGCTTCATAAATAGTGAAAATGATTTTGGGCATTAAAGAGGTTCCAATAAAAAGAGAAATGGAAGAAAAATGAAAAATATGGCCATAATAACAGCATGCACAGGGTCTGCAAGTATCTGTACAAGGTCACCTACATATATATTATGGCTTCCAATTTAGTGTCATCATAGGACACTATGTCCTATGTGTCATGGGCCTTCTCTTTGTACTCCTTCTGTTCATCTTGCCTAAGTCTGATGTCATAGGGTTTTATTTACCTTATTACATTTTAGTTTATTCTAGTTTTATTAGTATCCTTTCAAAGCCTGTTTGTTTTCTAATGACACATGGAAAGAGCAGATCCAGAAGGAATGGGAGATGGGAAGGAACTGGGTGGGAGTAGAGGGAGGGAAAACTGTATCAGTATATATTATGTGAGAAAGAAAAATCTATTTTCAAATAAAAGGAAGAATATAGCCATAATAAATGTGAAGTCAATGTAGATGTTAGTAAAACCAGCTGTATAAAATGCTATGTGAGGGTAGTCATGAAAATAAAGAGTAATAAGAGTTGACACTGGTAATATGGAGAAATCTGAAGAATGTCTTAATGGACCCTAGTTTTGTATATTGGCCAAACTCTAAGAATGATTTGGATTTAGGTAGATGTAAGAGGAAACGGCATAGAATACATGTTACAATTAGAAACAAGGGAATAGTTGCATTCTTGGAGAGATAGAAATAAAGTAATGATTTTAAATAAAATGGACAAATAATAATTATAAGGCAATGACTGTTTCATATTTGAAATGTAACAAGGTTAAAGAAAGTAGTTGAGAAATATAAACATAGGCCACCCTTTCCCCAACACATCCCATAGGCAGGAAAGACTGTAGTTGAAGGTAATATGTTAAGGGTGGCCTAGAGATTGAGGGAGTGGCCAGCCAATGACCAGTTTACCCTAAAACCCATGCCAGGAGAGTAAGTCTACTTCTGCCACTGCCTGGAACATCAGGACCCACGGTGTGCATGGCCCAGAGACCTAGGCTAGAACCAAACATCATGGAGAGAAAAAGCCTTTGGAATGATGCCTAAGGTTATTTTACTATACACATAGATTGGTTTCTAGTCCAATTGTCATCAGAGAGGCTTCATCCAGCAACGGACAGAAACAGTCGCAGACTCACAGCCAAATACTATGCTGAGTTTAGGGAATCCTGCAGAAGAGGAGCCAGAAGAGTCAAGGACCATGAGAAAACACACAGAGTCAATTAACCTGGGCTCACAGGTACTCACAGAAATGTAACCAGCGGCCAAGGAGATTGCATGGGCCTGATCTGGGCACTCTGAATATATGCTACAAGTGTGTAGCATGATCTTTTTGTGGGATTCCTAACAGTGGGAACAGGGAACAGGGGCTGTCTCTGACTCTTTTCCTGGTTTTTGTGACCATGCCCCTTATACTGGGTTTCCTTGCCCAGCCTTAATGCATGAGGAGGTGCTTAGTCTTCCTGCAACTTTATATGCCATGTTTTGTTGCTACTCATGGAGACCTGTCCTTTCTTAAACATAAGAGCAGGAGGAGTGGATTGGGAGGTGGGACTAGGGGTCAGGTGGTGGTAGGGACTAGGAGGCTAGCAGGGAGGGGAAACTGTAGCCAAGATGCAAAATAAATAAATGTATTAAAAAAGAAATACAAATATATATTAGAACACAGGAAAAGGAATTAAAATGTATGTCAGTTCTAAATTAAATAGAAATGGGACCTTCTGATTAAAATAGAATAAACAAATAAATGAAATAAGAAGGCATTTATATTTTTTTTGGTCGTAAAAATGTTCCATTAGCTGGAGAACATAATTAGATATGAGGTTAAAAATAAGAATAATAGATAAAAGTTTGTGAAATAGTTTGAAGCTTGTATGAATTGAATTTTGGCTTGTGTTAGATATATAAAACAACCAGACAAAGTGTTTGAAGTCAGCATGATCAAAACATTACATTCTTTACACTGTTTAATAAATAAAGCCTTGATAATAGCATACTTATCAAAAGTGAGCTTACTGAAATTAATAAGTTAATTAATAAGAGAAAGCAATTCAAAGCTGGAGAGAAAAAATTTAAAATGGTAAAACAAATCACATTTGAAATATTAAAATAAAAATTTAATTAGGTAAAAAATAAACCAAGTTCTGGGTGAAAATTCTATTGGTAAATTACTTTATGCAAGTATGAAGCCTGTTTTAGCCATTTAGAGTCCATGTAAAAATGGCATGTTAGTGGGATCCCTGAACAGAGGAAGCAAGGAGACTAGGTCCCTGGGGAGCCACGGTGGTCAGCCTCCCTAACCCGTAGTCAGTCCAGCCCAGTGATAGATTGTTTCACAAATTAGGTGCATGGCTCATGGGAATAACACTTAATAATTGCCACCTGGTTTCAACATGCATGGGCACATATGTGCATGCATACCCAAAAACTCATGCACACCAACTCAAGTGCACACACACATGCACAGAACAAAAGACATATTGGAAAAATCATCAGTGAGTAGCATGATCCATTTATTAAACAGTAAGGGAAATTAAATTTATTTTTTCTTTTTCACTGGAATGGATGGATTTTTTATTTTAAGAAAACATTATGTCAATTGTGCCAAAAGCTTTAAAAAAATTATTGTACAAGAAAGGGTGATTGCAATAACATACAAATTCCAGGTAGATATTTTGTTATAAAAGATTGTGATTGATTCTTCAGAATAAAAATAAAACTAAGGCCAATTAAAATGCTACAGAATAAACAATGAAAAAGTTTAATTGTTTTGTGAAGCATTTTGTCACTGAGATATATCAGATACATAAAATAACATAACTAAAATTTTTCATGAGAGGTTTATAGAGAGAAAGGGGAGGGGCAAAATTATGTAATTATGTTTTAATTTCAAAATTAAAAAAGATAAAATAATCCTTGAAATTTTGAATACAAATCACTAAATATTTTGACTTCAGTAGTCTGTTAAACATTCAGTATAATCATATGAAGCTTATTTATAGGAACCTGAGAATATCTTATTGTTATAGGTTGTATTTATTCAGTCAGTCACATGAAAAAAATCTATTGATAAAGAACACAATGTTATCATCCCTGTGTGTCCTCAGAGATATTTGGCAGACCTCAAAATTAATTTCTTATAAATTATTGAAAAGAAAAATAAAGTCAGAAAAAATAGATAACTCTTACAAAATATTACTATGGCAGTATCTCACATACTAGATACTCTGACTTCTGTTTTACATATTTTATAGTACATGCCATTTATCACATATAAATAGGAAAAGATAAAATGTTATGTAGCATGCTGAAGTCAGAATTTGACTTAATAGGTATTATAAAGCCTTTCAACATTTTATGTGAAGCATAGGAAAATATGAAAAATGCATAATAATAAATACAGTAGGCATTGCATAAGAACAAAAATGAAATGAAAACTGTATTTGTCCAAATGATTGGTATTTCTATTTTTATATCATAATATCTTGAAAATCAACCACTGAAGATTTTAAATAAAATAAAAATGTAGTACAATAATTTATTATGGAAGAAGGGTAGAAATTATAGTGTACAAAATAATTTATTAACACAACTACTTTAAAAAATCTCATTGTTTCCTTTAAATATATATTTAGTAACAAAATTACCACAGCTTAAGGATATATTTTAAAATAATCAATAGGCATGATAAATTTATGTATTTGTAAAATGAAGAAATGAACTGATATTCCTGTTGGTCAAGTTTGATAGTAAAAAAAATGGTGGGTGGTCTTCTCTAATTTAAAGTAGGCAAAGTGTGGTTCACCTAACATACACAATACCATAGATTCAATTGTCAATTTTACAGTAAAAATACATGAACTTTTAATTTAGCATTAAAAATTATAATCCAAACTAAGTAGTGTATCCAGTTTTGCTGAAGATAGAACATTTTGTTTTTATAGTGTCCAAACGATATGAAAGAAAAAAGAATGGAGACTTTCCCACTTTAAGAAAATGATTGCATTTACTTATTTATAGTATGTTCGAGTGTGTCTGTGTGTCTGTGTGTGTGTGTGTGTGTGTCTGTGTGTGTGTTTCTGTGTGTGAGTATGTGTGTGTGTCTATGTGTCTATGTGTGTATCTGTGTGTCTATGTGTGTGTCTGTGTGTATTTCTGTGTGTCAGTGTGTATGTGTGTGTGTGTGTGTGTGTGTGTGTGTGTGTCTGTGTGTGTGTCTGTGTGTCTGCGTGTGTAGGTCACAGGACAGCTTGCAGGAGGAATCTATTCCTTCCTTCCACCATGTGGTTCCTGAGGAGTTAGGTCATCATGTGTTATGACAAACACCTTGCTCACTGGGCCATATTGTCAGCCCCAGAACTTTTTCTTGTATGTATTACAACATGATATAAACTTGAGAAAATCCACAAACAGATCCAAATATGTCTAAAATTTTAGAATTTATTAAAGGTATATAATACCTTATACTATATAGAGAAATAAATTTGTAGCCCATTCTTTATGGAGGGATCCCTTGCTTAGGCTTGATACAAGAGGGAGGGGCTTGGTCCTGCCTCAGTTTGGTATGCCAAACTTTGGTGCCTTCCCTATGGGAAGCCTTACCCTGTCTGAGCGGAGGGATGGGGAATTGGGGTTGGCATGTAAAATAAAAACTAAATAAAAAAACATATTTAATATATTGTACCATTGGACAGTGATGTGCATCATAAAAGGTAAAATTGAGCCTGTGTTCACTATAGGACATCATGATTAATTCATTCCTAATGATTAGAATTGCATAAATAAATACACACAGCACCATAAAAATACAAATATGTTTATTTATTATCAAGGTTGACCATCATCAAATTAATGAAAAGTTTTATAAACAATGTAAATTAATGATGTATTACATATGAAGGAAGTTAAGGCTAACAAAAGATTTCTTATTAGAGATAATGTGAGCAAGAAGAAAATGGGACCATTTTAAAATTGAAAATTATGGAAATAAACAAGACTTTTAAAGTAAAAAAAGGTAAATCTTTGATTTATTAAATTTTGTTATGAAAAATGAAGATTAAACAATGATTTTTCATAAAATATCCAAATGGGCAGAACCACATTTATTTAACTCATAGAGCACCCATCACGTCTACCCTATGAGTTAAAGAAATTAAAGAATAAAAAATGAAAGTAATCAAGGGATTGATGAATGTATAACATTGCAGTATCATGGTTAAATAAAATATTCTTTATTTGACATAAAACCTTTAAAAGACTGAGCAAAGTTTTGGGAATAATATTTATTAATTAATGTTAATTAATTAATATCAATTGCTCAGCCATAAAATGAGACATCTGTATCTGTTCTTCAGGAGGGACCCAGGAAACATTGCAAAAGTTAAGAGAGAAAGAATGTCAGAGCTGGAGGATGGGTGTGGCAAGGTGAAACACCTTCTGGAGGTGGCCATCGCTGTCATGAATTTCACAGTAGCTGTGGCATCTGCACAAGTTTGAGCCAAGGAGATCAGTAAACTTTTCTATAGAAAGCTCTGATTGGATTCAGTGGTTTGTGTGTGTGTGTGTGTGTGTGTGTGTGTAGAGAGAGAGAGAGAGAGAGAGAGAGAGAGAGAGAGAGAGAGAGAGAGAGAGAGAGAGAGAGAGAGAGAGAGAGAGAGACAGAGACAGAGACAGAGACAGAGACAGAGAGAGACAGAGAAGAGAGAGAAAGGCTGAACACAAAAGGAAGAAGGAAAAATGAAAACTGTTGGTGGTTCTTGATGAAGTGGACTGCATTTCATCAAGATACATCATTTATATGCAAATCACAAAATAAGTTATATTTTGTTGTTAAAACCAGTTAAAATATGGCTATCTAATTAAAATGAATTATTAACAATGTACTTTGTGATTCTAACATTAACAGATATAAAAAAGTCCCAATAAAAAAAGGGACAGAACTAAGATAAATTGAGTGCTTCTGTATTTATTCATGCATGGAGGTTGTCATGACTTGAAGGAAGACTGAGAGAGCCTTGATGCATATGCTACATACTTCAGAGATAAAAAACCATCACAGGTGATAAATAAGTAAAGACGAAGTAAGAGAATTTCAGAAACATTAAATTAACCAACAACAAAATGAAATCTAAGTGCTAAGAGCAATGGGCATGTGAGAAATCGCTGATGAAATTTTGGCTCTAATATATTGGCAAGTATAATAAATATACTATTATACAGGCTGAGTTTGGTGCCACAGACCTTTAACCTCAGCACTCAGAAGAACCAGGAGGATTTCTGTGAGTTCATGACCAATCTGTTCTACATAGTAAGATCCAGGGCAGTCAATGCTAAATAGAAAGACCATGCCACACACAAAAAAATAAAAGAAAGGCAGGAAGAAAGAAAGAGAAAAAAAGATGTAGAAAAACTATTTAAATATAAGTAGACAAAATAGTTTGTGGGAAGCTGATTTTGCGGGGCTGCGGTCAGAGCAGCCAGCTGACTTGGGCGGTTAGTACCTGAGAGGGTCAGTGTGGATTGAGAAAATGCTTGCTAAAGACGTTAAAAGAAAGACAGAGACACAGGAATAAAATCAGGAGGGTAGATTCAGTTGATACTGAATGCCATGAGTTTACTTTTCACCATTCTTAAAACCTTAACCACAAAAGGGAACACGGTATAATGTATATTCAACAAACAGACCTTTCTTCCTTAGTTCTCCAAGAATTGGGCAACCATACCTTATATTTAATTTCTTGTTATCTGGCCTCGAGGATCAAGAATAACCATACCTCAGATCAACTTTGTTGTTATTTAGACACCCAAGGCCAATATCAAATAACCTACTGTAGCCACATTTTTGACCTTTAGGTCTTATGACTAACTAAAGACAGTTTTTAACTCCCTGGCCTTTAGTCAAGATGGAGTGGAGCCATCTTTATGAGCCCTGACAATAGTTTAATTTTAACTTCTAAATTATAACATATATATAAGCAAGAAGAAACTATGTAGAATGTTCAAGAATCCCATTTTAAATTTAAGGACAAAAATAACACAGGGGTTTTGTAAAAAGAAAGCATGTTAAATCTAATCCAAGAAAACAGATATACATTGCATGATTATTCACTGAATTCTTACCTTGCCATGTAATAGCATACAAGAATACTCATCTTATTTTTTTCATCAAGGGCCTCATGTTTTCTAGGAAAACCTATGTATGAGCTGTACATATCTTTGCACAAACTTCTGCTTCTTTGCAGAACAATGCAATATTTCCTGGACTCAAACAGGTAGTTGTTCATACGAATTCACAGCCGATGAGCCAGCATGCCAAGACAAGATTTTAGCATGGAGCAGGAGGTGGGCACATGAAGTCTCACATTGATCAAAATGAAAAAGAAAAAAAATTATCATTATTATTTATTTATTTTTCAGTGTGTGTGTGTGTGTGTGTGTGTGTGTGTGTGTGTGTGTGTGTGTGTGTGTGTGATGACTTAAGTTTGTAGGCAGTTGATTCTCTGTCTTTTCCATGGGGTTCTTGAGGATCAAACTCAAGTCACCAGGCTCTGCAGCAAATGTCACTGCACACGGAGCATTCTCCTCAGTACATGTACTTACTGCTATAAAGTAGTGTCCACCGATGAATTCTTCTCCGTTCCTCCCTTCTCCCTTCTCAGCCTTGCTTTGTACATAATAAAAAACTAAAAGGAAGAGTTTTAATGTCCATGTTAAAAAAATAAAAGTTCGAGGAAATAAATGTTTCACCCGATTTAAACATGACACAATCTATAAAATATCAAATGAGCACATGGGATCTCATTAATATGTATATTTGTGTTTTTTGTCACTTACAAATGACTTTAATTAATAAAACATAGCATGATTCCATTAATACCAGGCAGAATAGATTCAGGAAGATATTTTACTGGCAATAAGAAGTAGAATTCATCATAGTAGAATCAGAAAGTAATCAAGAGTACATAAAAATCGTGGCATCATGTACCTCGTAAGATACTACTTTAAAAATGAATGAAGTCACATGTATAGAAATGGAAGCTGTTTCCAATAGCAATTGGAGATCAAATTATCTCTCAATGAAGGACAAAAATATACAGAAAGTGAGCAATAATATATACTACTGAGTGGTATAGCAGTCAAATTAATATAATTGATTTTTATATTATATCTCTTAAATATCGAATTTTTCCAGTGCTGTGGGGGGAAAAAAGAAGATATAATATGGAGTTAGTGGACAGGAGGGTAAAGTTTTGGTGGTTGGAGTTTTTCTTACTTGTAGTAAAATATATATAATATTTGCCATTTTAATCATTTGAGTACATAATTCAGTAGCACTGAATACATTTGCATCATTATGTAGCTAGCATTCATTTCCAAACCCTTTTAAACCTTCCTCAATTAGTTACTTTAGTTAACAATTCCATGGTATGAACAGTATTCTTTAATGCATAAGACTTGGATTTTGATATAATCCAACTGATTTATTGTACCTTGTCTTTGTTTTTTGACATTTTCCCAACAAATTCACTACCAAATTCTCTGTCATGAAGCTTTGATTTTAATTGTGTGTATCCATCCAACTTTGTGTTTATTATGTTTATGTGTTTGTGACAGTGAGCAGTATATGGGCATGCTTCTGTCTTCTGAGAGAACACAGATGGAAATACGGCCCAGAACAGTATGTACGTTTAATTACAGAACTGAGTTTGCAAGTTATCCACTAAAGACATGCTAATGCTTGATATAAGGACTGGGTATAGATTCAGGCATCAAATATGATGAGCTCAAGCTGTCTCATGCCAGGAAGCAAGGCTTTCTAAAAGACAGTAAAGCCTTGACAAAGAACAAGGCTCAAATTTCAAAGTGATGTCACTGCCAAATTGTGATATTGAGATGTAAAACAGTATTAATGGTATATGAAACTTCATGTAAACCAGAATAGAATAAAGCAGGACAAATAAAAACATTTTATGTTTAAAAACACAATATACTTCAATTATATATTTAAAGAGCATAGTGTCTTTCTGCACCAGAGACTAAAACACAGAGATGGAAGGTTTCATGTAGGCACCAACTTGACTTCTTCATGTTCAATCAGTTGTGTGTGTGCTGTCCTCAGCAATGGGACCCCTCTGTCCGGTTGCAGAGAACAACCTTTTGTCTTAGCAACAGCCTGGATTGTTTGGAAATTTCCATGTGGCCCTCTTGGTCAATAATTCAACTGAATGTCAACTATTCCTACCACAGGAAGCCTCATCTGGCTACAAGAGATGGGCAGTTGACACTTTCTATCTCCCATTACTAAGAGTCCTCATTAGGATCACCTGCTTACATTTCAGAAAGTTTCCATGGTACTAGGTTTCCAAATCACTTCCAAATACTACCCTCAAATTCCAGCTATCTCCTCCCACAGTATCTCCCTCCACCCCATCTCCTCCCGACTTGATTTCCCTATTCCAATCCCCACCCACCCCCTGTCTGCCCATAAAATCAATTCTATTTTTCCTTCCCAGGGAGATCCCTTTGTCCTCCTAAGAGCCTCCTCTTTCCCTAATGTCTCTGAGTCTGTAGATTGTAGCTTGGTTATCATTTACTTAATGGCTAAGTATCTACTTATAAGTGAGTAGATACTATATTTCACTTTCTGGGTCTGGATTATTTTTCAGGTTTATTTTTCTTTTTCTAGTTACATCCATTTGTCTGCACATTTCCTGATGTCATTTTTTAAAACAGCTGAGTAAGTGTGTAAGTATACCGCATTTTCTTTCTGTCCATCTGTTGAGGAACATCTAGGTTGTTTCTAGTTTCTATTATGGATAGATACCTTTATTTTAAGAGTTGAATGCTAAATTACAGACATGATTATCATTTGTCAAAGTTTTAGAAATGTTAGATAAGGCCATTGCTCTATGCTGAAAAATATACTTTTTGCTATTCTTTCAAGTTATTTGGTGGTTGGAAACACATACCATATTTCAGCAAGAGAAAGAATTTCAAACTCATACCACCTAACTTCCTTAGAGAACATGTAGTTACTTCATCACTTTTTAATCTGTGGTTTCTTGATATCAAGGATGATAATTAAATGCACTCTATACGATTTAGGAAGTGACATGACAAAATGCATAGATGCCATAGAACACTACCTAGTACATGGAAGGACCTTAGTAGATTCCTATTCATCTGCTTAGATTTACTAGCAATGTTATTGCTATATTGTAGTTTTATTGCTTTCAGATTTATGTGCAATGAGTCTTGAAAGTTAGTCATTTGAAATCAGTCTTTCATGTTATAAATATGAGACTATAGAACTTTAAGAAAGGAAATATTACAAAACAGAATTGATTTTACATATCTATAAATAAATTTCAGTGTCTCATAAAAGTTTGCCAATAAAATAATAAATCATCTTCTAACTAGTCAGCTGAGTAACACTCCTAAGTTTAAAATGAAGTTTAATGATACAAGTAGTGAGACCATCACCACAGCCTTCTCGGAATCTGTCAGCGTAGAAGGCACTGTCAGCAGCCTCAGAAACTATTCGCAGAAGTGACCCCACTAGAGGCCTTCCAGCCAACGGGTAATTAAAGTTGGGCTCCAAGCCACCTGTGAAAAGTCCATTTTATCCTTTTAATTAACGATGGCAGTGCTGTCCCGCCCCGCTATAGTGTGGGGCCTGGCAGAATTACACCACCATAAACCACATTAGGCAAGTTTCCACCAGCAGCACGGCTAATGCATAGTTAGCTTAACTTTATGAGGCAATAAATATAGACCATAATATTGTTGAGTATCAACATCGACATTTTCACTGTATAGCAAGGAAGCAGTTTACAAATCAGGTATTTACAGCGTACTTGCAAGAGCTTTGGTCCCAAAGCTGATAATAACTGGGGGAGTTTTAGTCATCCACCACCTATTTTCTATCACATGGATTCTGGGCAATTTAAATTTATGTTGCATAAAATGTGTCTGTGCCAAATAGGTTTTTTTTTCTTCATCACTGAAGGATGAGAGAGAGATTCTGTAATCTCAGTAAACATTTCACTTTTAGTGTTTTCATTTGATTCAAAGCCATTCACATTAACTCAGAGAAAGACATGCATGTCATCTCAAGCTATATCCCTGAGTAAAAAAATTTACCAGAATATTTTTGAGTGGTTTTTCTCTCCTTCTAAGAATCCTGAAACCAATGAAACCATGCATCTATATTTCTCTATCAATCTTGTTTGCTCAATATATTAGTATTATTTTTTGCTTTAAGCTTTGCTGACTCATTAGATTTAACACATTGTTTGAAATAAAGACATGGAACGATAATTCCCCAAAGGGAAAAATTAATGTACAATTAATTCTGTGAAAATGATTCTTTGGTTTGAAAAACATAAATTTCTTCCATCCACACTTCCAAGAAGCAATTAGGCAATACTCAAATTTCATTTACTGATGCAGTCTATTCCAGATGAAACACTGGATGACTGCAGAAGGCCTCACCCAGGTGAACCGAACTGCATAAGATTCACATGTGTACATACCTCACCAGATACCTCAACTCATAGTCAAGTGTGTATCTCTATGTGTGGTTTGAGATGGAAAACAGCCCAGAATAAATCATTCTTATTTCAAGAGACAGTAAATGTAGAGAAAGGATGGGAAAATAGAAGAAACATAAAGGGAGGGAGGGAGGAATGGAGAAAGAGAGATATGATTCAAAAAGAGTCATATGGTAATAAGAACAATAAGGTAAGAGTAAAAATCAACCTTCTATAAGGACAATATCCTATTTAATGTAACAAGGACTGGTAAGTTCCAAAATTGATGGCGTTCAAAGCAAGGACATCTACTGAGAATCATGGACAAATCAAGGAGTTGTAAGTTTGAAGAAAATGGAATAAGTGTGTAAGACTGAGAAAGACTGAGAAGGGGCAGAGTAAACTCACTCTTTAGTGCTCAGCAGAGATCAGTTCATGGTGGTACCACTAAATTGTCCTGCCATCATCATATTAAATGATCTAGTACTACACTTTTTCCATGTCATTAAATATTATCACCTCACATTATATTCGAAGGCTGCATATAATTCATTTAGCTGAGATTTTATTGTTGGGAATTTGTCACCTTCTAAATGTCCCTAGGTTAGATGGATACCCAGCTATTCTACTTTTAACAAAAGAATTATTTTTAGAAAAGTTCCTGGAAACAGAGGGGATAAATCCAAAGGTAATAAAAAAATTACATTGTTTATGTGTACAGGTTTATGGTGTGTGTGTGTGTGTGTGTGTGTGTGTGTGTGTGTGTGTGTGTGTGTGTGTGTGTATGCAAGCACAGGTGTACATCATAGCATATGTAGAGGACAGAGATCCAACTCGGGGGTAGATTTTTGTCTGCCAGCTTCTTCGGGGCAAGCTCTCTATTGCTCAGTGCTGTGTAAATGGCCCTAGCTGTGCCACAATGATGCCCCACCCCAGGTCTGAGTATCTGGTAATTTTCCTGTATCCACTTCCCATCTTACAGCAGAGACACTGGGAATATAGATGTATGCGAAGGTGCCTGGCTTTATGTAGGATCTGGAGGATGAAACCCAAAGTTTCGTACTCACATAGCTCAGACCTGCTTAGATACCTTTCTTTCTCTTTTACTATCTGCCATATTTCCCGATATCAGTTTTTCTTGATTTACTTTAATTTTTTTGATTAAAAGCATGAAGTCTTTTATTTTCCAAGTGCATTGGGGTCCACAGTCATGCAGAGGTAGAGGATTGAGGACCCAGATTTTAGAATTGAGACAGATTTTATAGGGTTAAAAGAAAGCCCACACATTGTAAACCAATCATCTCATAGCATCTAGAGCCCACGCAGTGCAGGCCAATCAATTTTATTATTATTATTTTACATATCGATCCTAGTTCTCTTTCCCTTCCTCCCTCTCTCCCTTCCTCCCTCCCTCCCTCCCTCATTTCCTCATTCCCTCTCTCCTACCCTCACGTGCACCCCAACCACCCTCCCCTCCCTTCCCCCCACTCCACATGTAAATTTTAAGCTAGCATTACTAATTGTTTGTGTAATAACAATTCTTTTTATTCTCCGTGTGTGTGTGTGTGTGTGTGTGTGTGTGTGTGTGTGTGTGTGTGTGTGTGTTAGGGGGGCATTTGCTCCCTGAATTCCTAGATGTTTTATTATATTGAGTTAATTTTAACACTTTTCTCCTCTTAGTTTTCAATATCTCCTTTTTATAGCAGTCATTGAACACACACACACACACTCACTCACACACACACACACACACTCACACACGCACACACTCACACACACACACACACTCATACACACACACTCACACACTCACACACACACACTCACACACACACTCACACACACACACTCACACACACACCCATACACACACACTCACACACACTCATACACACACACACACTCACACACTCACACACAAACACTCACACACACTCACATACACACACTCACACACACACACTCACACACATACACACTCACACACACACTCACACACTCACACACACACACTCACACACACACACTCACACACACACACTCACACACATACACACTCACACACACACACACACACTCACACACACACACTCACTCACTCACTCACAATTTCCATTGCTTTAACACTACTTCCATCCGTTTTTTTTTTCAACTTTTTCTTCTAGATCTTTCAGTACTAGTTTTACTTTAGTTTCTGAGAATTTTATTTTCCTGCTATAAGTACCTCCTCAGTTCTATTTTTCCTTCTTGCATTGTTTAATTTGAGGTTTTGTATGCTCAGGGTACTGGCTAGTGTCTCAGTTAACTTCTTGTTGCCTATAAGCCAGGAATTAACCAGTACCACTATTCCCTGCTTGCCACCATGCTCCCCACCATGTTGTAATGGACTGAACCTCTGAAATTGTGAGCCTCCCCAATAAAATGTTTTCTTTATAACAGTTGCCATAGTCATGGTATCTCTTCACAACACTGGAAAGTCTAGCTAAGATAGAAGTTGGGACCAGGGCATGCAGGGCTCTGACAGACTACTTAAGTTTTTGTTTATAGTAATATAGACCTTTGGTGTGTGGGTTAGGAAAGCAGTGTAATGCTTTAACTGCTCTTTAATGGGCTGCCATATGAGTAGAGGCATGAAAGTCAGTGGTGCTGAGTGTGATTTGATGAGCTGTGGGGATCAAGGGATTTCAGAGAAGAATGCTAGTATGTGGCCTAGAGACTAGTCTTCAATAGTTTATTGAAAAAAAAATGGCTGCTTTTTGCCCTTGTCTGAAGAGTCTGTCTGAGGCTAGAGTGAAGAGTGTCGTATTAATTCCATTGGCAGAAGAAATCTCAAAACAGCCTGGCATAGACTCTGTTGTGTGGTTATTAGTGGTAACTCTAATGCAAATTTATAATGGGAAGGAGAAAGCTGCGAGGGAGCAGTTTCTGTCCAGATAGTGTTGCTAAGAGACAGGGAACATGAGATATGCAATTGAACCATGCAGTAACTTGAGTAGACCTAGTCTCTAGCACACTTCATAACAAACATAGAGTCCCAGCTAACTGGAGACCCTCAGAATTGTGCAAAGCCCCCAGGTTGCTGCCTGCTTTCTGCCCTTTGTCTGCAGACATACTGTCAGGATGTGCTACCTGCCAAGTACACTCCCACAGACATATGTTGTCCTCCATTTGGACTCATAGCAACCGTGCCATTTGCTAATCGGGTAATGTATGCATATCTGCCAATGAGCATCCACATTAACCTAGATCTGCACCCCAGTGCTGGTCTTCTGAGTCTGCTTCCCAGGTAACTCATTGACCTCACCTCCCAGCTGGTCGAGACAAATCCCACACACAGATGAGCAGGGTAAATTAAAAAATGTAAAATTTGAGAAGAAGAGCACCAGAAAGTGGAATGGAGCTAAGTCGTGTGTTCAAGGAGGCAAATGGATTAAGAAATAGAATAAAGGAAATGGTAACCTCAGGGCAAGATCCTACCTAGCCAAGTTTCCAACGTTTTGAAAAGGAATTAAAGAAAAGCTTAAAACTGGGTGTTGTGGGCACACCTTTAATCTCAGTACTGTGAAGAAAGAGGCTGGTGAACCTCCAAGTTTGAAGCTTGTGTGATCCAATGTCAGGACAGCCAAGTTTAGGCAGAGAAGGACAGAAAGCTTGTGGAGATGTAATTGATCAAGGGAGTCATGTTCCAACCTCAGTAAGCAGTAGAACTTGGCAGCTTCTGCCACACGCTTCTGGATTTACACTTAAGGATAGAAGAAATGGATTATAGCATAGACCCATGTGCCTAATGAAAGCCAACGAGGCCAAGCATGTGTTGGGAGGCCTGAATGGAGTCCTAGAGAGGCCATAATGTGAAGCTGTGAAAGCAAAGCCTGGATTACCTTGGAGAACACAAGATATTTGAGGTGTTAGAGTTGTGGGATACCTGCCGAGGAGAGATGACAACAGGGAGTGAAACCAGCCATAGAGAAATAAGTATTTTGCAGTTATCAAATTTGAATAGATGGTTGGAGAGCTGGCTCAGAGATTAAGAGCACTGGGTTCTCTTCTAGAAGTCCTGAGTTCAATTCCCAGCAAGCACATGGTAGCTCAGTACCATCTGCAATGAGATCTAGTGCCCTTTCCTGGTGTGCAAGCATGTATGTTAGCAGAACACTTCATAAGAAATAAAAAATGCAATCTTAAAAAAAATAAAGCTGAATGGAGTTGGATATCTGAGGAGCATTTTGATATCAGACATGGAGATGCAGAGTTTGGTGTCTGCTTAACTGGTTTCAGTCTCGCTTTGGTTCAATATTTCCTCATTGTTTTCTGCCTACATTTGAAACGATAATGTATATCCTGTGACATTATACATTAGAAGCATGTAATCTGCTTTTTGATTTTGATTTTACAGGGGATTACAATTAGGAGATTGCATGAATCTCACAAGAGATTTTGAACTTTGGACTTTAAAATATTTTTGAGACTATAATGGATTATTGGAACTTTTGAAGTTGGACTAAATGAATGTTACATCATGTGTTTTTTACAAGTTTATGTGTTCCAGGGAGTGGAATAGTGGAATGTGATAGTTTGAATATAATTGGTCCCCATATAATCTCACAAGGAGCGGCGAATTAAGAAAGCGTGGCTCTATTAGAGTCCATATGGCCTTGATGGAGGAATTGTGTCACTATGGGGTGGGCCTTGAGGTTTTCTATGCACAGATTCTGCCCAGTGTGTAAGTCAACTCCCTATTGCTTGCAAACCAAGATGTAGCCAGCAACACTTTCCCCTGCCTGTCGCCATGCTCCCCACCATGATGATAACGGACTGAACCTGACACTGTAAGCAAACCACCCGCATTAAATGTTTTCTTTAGAACATTTGCTGCGATCATGGTATCTCTTCATAGCAACAGAAACTCTAACTGAGGCAGTTTTGTTCCTACAGATATCTAAAGAGACTATCAGTACCCCTGGAAGTGGAGTTAGAGGCCTCTGTGAGGTGTCTGACATGGGTAAAGATAACCCAACCCAAGACCTCTGGGAGAGCAGCAGGAGCTTTTAACAACTAAGCTATTTCACTAACTCCTTATTGTATTTGTATAGCCATAGATTTCGAATTTGTTTTTATTATTTGTTTATTTATTTGTAACTGGTGATTTAAGATAGGGCCTTGTATATTGGCACAAAGCTCTACTACTGAGATATATTCCCAGTCCTTTCTATTCCGTGCTTGCTGTTATCATCATCTCAGCATTGTGAAGCATCTAAGCATGCTCACCTCAGAGCAAGTCTCAAGCTGCTCCTTTAGTTCTTGAGCAAGATAGTCTTAAGAATAAATATGTATATTTATATGCAATAATAGATGGTGACAAAAGAGACCATGAGTTTGGAAGAGATTAAGGGGCATTATATAGGAGGGTTTCAAAGGAGGAAAGGAAGGGTGAATTATCCTTGACATTGTAATTTATAAATTCATCGATCCTATTCTTGTATATTGTTGTAAATATTGTTATGGTTTATTTTATTATTTTACTTGGTTGTCAGTTAAGTTCGTTGAAGTCAAACTCCAGACTCTATCTTCTTAGCCACAGTTACCAGCTGAAACTTCTTTTATATCTTTGTCTTTAGTGAGGTACTTTGACTTCACTCTGTTCCTATATAATTCAACAATTGCTGTTTATTTGCTTAGGGCTTATGAGCAAAACATTGAGTTCTGTCTCTGTAGCCCCGTCTTTTCTTTGCAGATTTACCAATTCCCAGCTGCTCTAATGTCCTCAGACCATGTCCCTCTGGCTTCTCAACAAATGTTGTCAGTGTCCTTTGTGAGCTCTGTGTGTTCCTATAACGATGGATTTGAAAACACTGCTGTGCAGGAAGCCATAAACTGAAATACACCCTGTATGGGTTGTTCTCATGGTTGCTGACTTAACTGCAGTATCTTTCTGGTTTTGTTCGCTTTCCAGTACATTTGGAAAGTTACTTGGGGCTTTGAAACTCAGAAAAAGTATCTGTGTTCAGAATTTGTGATTCCCATTATTGGGCAGCACTGAAGTGATTAAGTGGTATATCATTACAAGGACATGTCCTCCTCATTATATGGTACCATGCGTTTCTGGTCAATCAGTCTTCAAAACTAAAGACCGTGCTTCAATTCATTACCTGCTTTGTTGTTCAGTTTTCTCTGGCTGTTTTTGTCATCTCTTTTACCAAAATATGTGCTCAGTTTGATCAGTGTTTTTCTTCTCCCATCTTCTAGTCTAAATTATTATCATGCCTTGGTTAGAGGAGGTAGAGAAATTAGCATGGAACTGAGCTGGCTAGTATTCACAGTGACAGAAGAGCTATTGGCATAAATACACACCTGGTCACGGGCCCATTTGATGGCTGCTGGAGAAGGGACAGTCACATATTTGGATGACCAAGATAAATTGTTTCCATACATGATATTTTTAAAGAATAACGTTTTAAGGATTGATATAATAAATAGCTGCTTTTCTAAAATTAATCTGAAATTCATTTTGTGCATAATACAGGTATCTTGGTATTTATCTTTGAGAAAATTATGTAGAAATAAATGCTGTAAAGTTATTAAATGAAGAAATTATTAAAGACACTGCATGTTTTGCAATTTAAATTTGGAAATATGTGTAACAGGTACCCAGACCTTAACACAACTGACACCATGTTAGATGCACCATTCAGTCCTTGAAAATAATCACTTAAAACTCAATACCTACCCCAATGGGAAAAAACACCTAATCCATTGAAGAAATAATCTTAGTTCCAGGAAAGTCCCTAAATTTTTGTCTTCTCTACTACTACTTCTTCCTAAATGAGGTATGACAAGTAGGATATAGTTTTTGTGCAAACAAACAGAATGCTGTATGTCTTGGGGCTGCATGATTTGGGAAACTTCCCTATGCATCCACCAGCAGGCAATAAAGACTGTGCAGTGCTTTCTGATGGGCTTACCTCACAACAAATGTAAGTGCTCATCTTGTTTGTGTTTTTCTTATGTCAATTATTGATGCTTAGTAACTTGATGATTCTGTCTGTTTCTCAGTGGTCAAGCATTTAAAAGTTTATCTAGCAGGAAGTTTAAATGCACTGGAAAGGTTTTAATTCAAGGTATTCTTGGTATAATTCTTATTATCACGGATGTTTCAAGACATTTTCTTCTTGGAGATGTTCATGGTGGCAAACATACACACATCACTTTTGCAAGATTAAAAAAAAAACAATTACATTTTTGTTCCCACTTATTAACACGACTTCTTAGGTGTGTTTTTTTTTCCACATAGTTTCCATGCTTTAAGTGGTGAAAAACTTATTTTTGCCTGATTTAAGACAACAATGACAACAATAACTCAGCATTGCTTTTATATTTCAGAGTAGAGAGAAGCTTAATGGCAGTTTGACAGCTTTTCTAATGATGATAAAATGAAACTGATCAAATGTACATTAGAGATTTTAGATTCCAGAACATTCAGTAGGGAATAGGGAATTGTTTCTGAATAGTGTATGATTTGTCAAAATGACTGCATGTTCAGAAAGACTGTTCCCGTGAAAACTCCGGACTACCTGGATCATGTAACGCCCCTCCCCTTCCTTCTCATTTCTGCTTCTCCATTGCAATGCCTCCGATCTGGGGTTCTTGTCTTATGAGAATTGGATACTTTTACTTTACTGCATGCAGCTGACAAAAGGACTGTAGGTGGGATCTTCCAACTCAGGAATCATGTGATTTTTTCCCATATAGAAGCAATATAGCAGCTCTGCCATAATTTCTTGCAGATTTTACCTGAACAAAACAGTCATTATACATACAGAGAGAGAAATACAGAGATGGGAAATTGTCTCAGCACAGCTATATTGGTAAGGGAGCATGTATATTTAAAATGATTAACATTCCTATATATGTATATGTATGTTATACACATACACAAATACACACATAGATGATTATATTACATGTATGCTATACATATTTGACTTTGAAGCTGAAGATAAAAATTAGATTTGATAAGAAAAATAGTTTTTATTAGTAAAGTCTTAAATTTGGGGGATCGTATGGGGGATCATAATTTCTGTGAGATTCTTCTAAACAATGCTTTACTGCTGTAAATTAATAAATATGTGGGGTTTAACAGGATATACATGTAACTTGCAATTTTACATTTATGTAATTGTTTACTTAAAGCAAGTTTGTGGGGTCATGCCTGTGGAGGTCAGCAGACAACCTATAGAGGTTCATTCTCTCCTTCCACTGCATAGGTTGTCAGCTTTGACTACAAGCACTTGTACTTGCTGAGCCATCTCACTGCCCACAACTTTATTTTTAATAAACAGCAACGGAAAGAGAGGTAGGAGGTCTGTTTTGAAGATTTTCTCTTAATGCTTTTACTTCCCATTGTGCTGACAAAATCACCACATTAACACAATCATCTGTAATATGACTGCAAAATTATGGGGCTGCATCAGTAGACCATGAAGAAATGGTTCTATTAGTGAAACATTGCTTTACAAGTTGAATTATTGTATCACCACTTCTTATAGAAAGAATAAAGGACCTCTTAGATGAAAACATGGCAAAACACTTTCCAGAAGTGTTATTTTAATTTTATTGTTCATAACTGAGTAATTATTTCTATCACAAGAGTAACAACCATCTCCCCTGAGTTTCAGGAATCTATAATATCATCTTTTTGTACACAGTTTTGAAAAGTGTGTGATTGCGCTAAATCCAAGAGATTTGTTGTTCTTACTTTTTCCTCACCAATCTCCCTCCCAGGTCGCTTGGGAGGAATTCACATGAGCACGAGAGTGCAGCAATCTTAGATTCCACTGCTTTGTAGTCTTCAGAGAGAATATTGAAGGCAACTGATTAAAAAAAAATCATTCAGAGAGAGATAGTTTCAGCCATCCAATTCCCCAGCTCATAAAAATTTTTCTGCTTAAAAAATAATATCCATATTCATGTAAGCTCGGGGCATTACAGTCATAGCACAATAATGCCTGTCTACAGTGGGAACCGGGTGACTGGGTGACGTGTTTGTATTTGCCTTCCTTCATATTTTAGTAAAGGCACAATCTTCTTCTCTGAATTATTGATAGCGACATCCAGCTGCCTTCATCCAGTTGGATATATGTATGTGTGTATGTGTGTGTAAATGTTTGCCTTGACTGCGTCAGAGAAAATCAATTTGCTATCCTATTTGAAGACTTCTACAGAAAATTCACTCTTTCCTATGTGCGTCAGTACCACGGAATGCAGCCAACAGTCCTCACACCCTTTTTTCAGCGTTAATCTCAAGCAGGATGGCATTAAAGACTATGTTACAGACTACACAAAATTGTGATCCTCGAGTAAAAATTCTCATATTAGACAACACTATGACCTTATAGTAAATATGATGATGATGTTTTTCTGTAATGTATTATCAATAAAAACAAAAGTTAATAATAAAACGGTTTCTTTCTAATTTTTTTTTTACCATTCAAATTATAATGAAAGCACCACTTCTACCCTGGACAGTGTGAACACACATGCTAAAACTGGATTTGTGAGATTTGAAGGTTTCTTCTTCTCTTCCTCATCTTCGTCCTCCTCTTCCTCCTCCTCCTTCTTCTCTTTACGGATTTTTTTTTTTAGCTTATCTATGTTTCCTATTTTGTTTTCATGGGTTTTCTTACATGTACATGTCAGGCTCTACATGTTTCTTGTGCTTTTTTGTTGTCTTTTTTTTCCTTGTTGGTTTGGGCGTTTTATTCTTATTTGTTTCCTTTTATTTTCCTTAGTTTACTTTCTTATTATTGTGCTTATTGTTATCACCATTACTAATTTAGACACCTATATTTTTCCAATGGGGCGGTGAACAGTAAATTTGAGTGGTGGCAAAGAGGAAAGGATCTTGAGGGAACTGGGGAAAGTATTTTCAATTGAAATAAGATGAAAGCATGTCACGTGGGCTCATGTGCTAGTCAGTTATTCTGTGCATCTCCAGTTGTCACGTTAGAAAGAGGATTTATGACAATTAGAACAATAGGTGCACCAAAGTTCAATCCACCTGATTCTATCTAAGGCTTTCTTTGTATTGCTGAGGCAGGGCTCCATCCAGTAGTCCATGCTGGCCTCAAACTCACAGTGATTCTCATGCCTTAATTTCTCAAGTGATAGAATTATAGGCCTGTGTCACCAACTCCAACCATAGTTTACTTGTACTGTGTAATTTATTTAGCATTTTATCTTTGGGTGTTTCATGGATAAGATGGATAAGCAGATTGAAAAATATGTTTCTTATATTCTGAGAACTGATAATCTTGGAAGAGAAGATGCCTTCAAAGACTAAATCCTCTAACACAATTATTTTGTGTAAGTGGAAGAAGTGTTTATTTCAACAGAAAAACTGAGGAAAGTAATGAATAGAGCTGGTTGTACCAGGAATGTTAGGAAGTGCCTGATTGAGGCTAGAAACTGCTTAATTGGACAGCAGAGATATGAAGATCTGTTCAGAATACTGAGAAATGTTTAGGGAACTGGTATGGGTATACTGTATGTACTATAAGGGAAGTATGTTCAAAATAAAGATAGAGAGGACATGAGAAAAATCTAATAGGCTGTAAATGAACACCAGCAACTCTCATTCAATAACAATGAATGTAAACTGACATTTAGGAGGTAGGGTGTAGTTGTCATTTGCCCAAGTTAGAAATCAAATTTTGCTGCAGAAAAATACCACCTTGCTATGAGTAACATTTTTAAAACCAATGAAACAAATATGAGAATAGATTGTACCAATTTTGAGATTGTCTCACAGATATTGCTTACTTTTAATTATGTTGAATGTTAGTTGTCTTATTGCTGGGACTAAATTCCTGACAGAGCTATTTAAAAAGTGTTTATTTTGGCTTACTGTTCCAGCTGACATGGTGTATCATCTCAGGAACACACAGCAGCAAGAGAAGCAGTTTGGTTGAGAGTCACCAACAGGAAGCAGTGACAAATGATTGTAGGTGCACAGGAAGCAGTGAGAGATGTCTGTAGGTGCAAAGGAAGCAGTGAGAGATGACTGTAGGTGCACAGGAAGCAGTGAGAGATGACTGTAGGTTCAGAGGAAACAGTGAGAGATGACTGTAGGTGCACAGGAAGCAGTGAGAGATGACTGTAGGTTCAGAGGAAGCAGTGAGAGATGACTGTAGGTTCACAGGAAGCAGTGGGAGATGACTGTAGGTTCACAGGAAGCAGTGAGAGATGACTGTAGGTTCACAGGAAGCAGCGAGAGATGACTGTAGGTGCACAGGAAGCAGTGAGAGATGTATGTGCCCAGCAAGCAGTGAGAGATGACTGTAGGTGCACAGGAAGCAGTGGGAGATGACTGTAGGTGCACAGCTTCTTCCTTTACATTCAATATGTGACTCTGGTCCTTGGAAAGACACTGCCCACATTTAGGATAGCCTTTCCTATCTCAATATAAATAATCCCTAATATAAATAATCCCTAAAAGGCACCTTGAGAGGTTTGTCTTCTTACTGATTCTAGCTAGACCTATCATATGGAAAATAATAGGCATTGAAGGTTGTTTATTATTTTATCATTGGCTTTAAGCCTCCTTAATATAGTCAACATATACATTTGAAAAGAAGAGATATTTTATATATTTTTGTTTCTTTTTTTAACATTTATTTATTTTATGCTGGACATATTATACATTCCTTTTTAAAATGAAAACAAACATTTATTTTTTAAGTCCATCAACAGTGTCTTTTGAGGTGTATGCATCTTTAATTTGAGGAAATTTTTCATTGAAAGAAGCATTTTCAGTGTCATGTCTGAGAAATATTTTCCTAATCCAAATTCATGATGTCTTCTAGTATTCTTCCAAAGTAAGTTTCACATTTACAAGTGTGGTTTGTTTACAGGTATGCTTAAAATTGCGAGAGATATTAATATGAACTGTTACTATATTCTGCATATATAATAGTTCAGTCACTATTGTGTTTTAAATATCTTTTCTTTGAATTATTCCACATTTTTATAGACCAGGACATCTATTTATGCACGAGCCTCTTAATGAACTCAGTATAGAATCTGAACTATTTTTTAGTCTTTGGACTGATAAGGCAATTGAACTGAAACTAAGAGCTTCCTGAAAGGTATTGATATGAGGCATCAAGGATGCCCTAAGAGCTTCTTTCTTTTGGGGTTGTTTGGGGCAGTCTACCTGGATCATTTGCATTTCCAGATGAATTTGGAATCAGTTGCTTATCCATACAAAAAGCATGTTGGTAAAATCACTAAAAGGAGCCAATACAAATCAATTTTGACAAACCCACTTCTTCTGAGTCACCTGTGTCCATAGAGGGCAAATGCTACCTGGGTGCCTGGCACTCGTTCACCCACTGAGGCACAGCACATAGTTAAGCTGTTATCAGCCCACTTCCCCTAAAGCCTCATTTTTTTCTGTTTCTTAGACTTAAATAATCTGAGAATGGATATTTCAGAATCGTGGTAAATAATAATGTACTATCTATACTGCCTTTTTTCATAAACATAAACTATTGTTTTCAATGAATTACAAGGCATTCAACTAAAAAGGTGATTGTTTTGTTACTCATATACTCTTTTTACGCATTTTTTTCTAAGATTAGAAGTGTAATATCCACATTTTTTAAATGACAGACTTTAAGTTATTCATATGTGTGTCAGCACCGTGATTTGGGGTGTATTTTTGATCAAATATTTTATACTTCTGGGTTTCTGACTTGATTGCATAAAAATTAGAACAATAATTATTTACTTCTTTTGTTTATGCAGAGTACCACTTAGTGTAGGAAATGGGCAATGAGAATATATATTAAAACCCAAAATCTATGAAAAACCAAGATGCCTTCTCTTATCTCCACAAAACTCCCATATAGGTAGCCCTTGGGTAGACCACTTTTCAGGACTGAGACTTAGAGAGATAAATAACTCACTAAATATTATACAACTGTTAAGTGACAGTGTTGTTCAAATCCAGATCTCCCTGACATGGGGGATGTTACATGTTCCATGTTTTAACATTGTATTAAGTTTGTCCTTATGATGGCAAGCTATCACAGAGTTTAGAAGATATGTTCAAGCTATTTATATTGTGATACAATGCTATGATATACAGTTTACACTCAAGATCATGCAGCCTAGTCCCTAACTACATTCTGAACATTTGTCATTGTACTCACAGTCCTCGCTTTCCAACAAGAAAATTTCTCATTGTGAGAGACTACCATAGAAGAACATTGTTGCATGTCTGTTTCCCGCCAGCCCGCCCACTGTTGGTCTGGTCCCAAAGCTGCTCCAGCTCTCAATAACACGCTGAGACTCTGTATTTGATACACTGCTCTTGACCACTTATATCATTGTTTATTGGCTAGCTTTGTCTTACTGATTAACCCATTTCTACTATTCTAAGTATTTCCACGTGGCTCATCTTACCGGAGAGCGGCGGCTGGGCATCTTGCTTCCTCTAGGTTCTACCTGCTGACTCCTCCTTCCTACTTCCTCTTTCCTCCTTATCTCCTAGCCCTGCCAATCTTGCTTTCCTATTGGCCCAACAGTGCTTTATTTATTAACCAGTATGAGAAACATATTTACAGAATGACATCTCCCATCAGAATATCCAATCAAAATATGCATCTTGTTCCAATGGATACATCTAAAAATCACTCCTACACAGGTAACATTGTAAAAGAGGGAGTAGAAATAGTGTAGGAGCTAGAAGATCATGGAGTTTTCTGCCAGATTGTCCCCTAGGAATGTTAGAAGTTGTCCCCACAAAAGCTCATCATGCCTAAACATGAACCGAACAAGAACTACAATAGACTTGACAAAATAACGAAAGTGGATGGGAGAAAACCTACAAGGCATTACACGTACACAAAAAAAAATTTACATGTAGCTAAAGAATGCTGATAATGGGAAAAAATGGTCTCCCTGGATAGTGCACAACAATTGGTTTTCAAGTGCTAGATGGGCATCCCTGAAAGTGTACATATTTTATTTAGGGATGTATGTATATATGCATGCACATATATGCAAGTCACAGCAGTCAAGGAAGGGGATGTCATACATTTGTGGGGAACCAAAGGAAGGTATTTGGAGGGTTTGGAGGGAAGAACAGGAGGAAAGAAATGATGTAATTGTATTATAATCTCAACACAAAAGAAAACATGAAAGGGACAAAAAAAAAAAAAACATGCAGGCGAGCTACAACAACGATAAAAAGGGAAAAACATAAAATTATGTTCTAGGTAAGTTTATTAACTTGCATTATACCACAGTCATGCCTCTGTTCAAAGCATGGAGCCCCAGGTCATGGATTTTCCATGTCCATCAGACCTTGTTTCCAGCCCCATGAGGTACTATAGGTAAGAAAGAGGAAAGATCTCCAAGCTTCAAATCAGATCCTACATCCTCTGTCATTTTACTTGTAATCAAGGCTCATGAAACACACCAGAATATTTTGCTGTGTCCTCAAAGGTTACATTTGAAGACTAAATGAGATAGGGCACTCCATTATACCTTCTATTCAGAAAATTTATGTATTTTGTAAGCATATCACTTAAGTCTAGTTAGGTGAACCCATGACTTTTTTCCAAGTTATTTGCAGGAGTATTAGTAAGGGTTTACTTATGTGTACATGGATAACTTGAAATAGTTGTGTCCCAAAATACCAGCCTGTCATGCAGGATGACACATATAGAAACACAACATTAAAACAACATTATTAATCAGACTACTGACTAGAAAGCAGCATCCCTTTGACCTGTAACACTGTTCATATGCCTGGTACCCTGGAGTGATAGAGAAGAGTGATGCTGAGAAAAGAAGATATTGCTGATGCCTCTGAGCTATTGGGCTGACTGACAAAAGAGTATGCCATTTTAGAACACATTTAACATTTCACCATATTTAAAGAATAAGAAATTATCATAAATCGTTTCATCCTTTCTGATTTTCTCTAAACATAATTAGGTGTTCCATTTTTCTTCTATTAGTGATTTGCCAATGAATTTTTGAAAAGAATTTGAATTTGCGATTAAATCCTTTTAGTATTCTCAGTACAAAATAAGGGTCAGCAATCTTAGAAGAATGGTTATTAAACTATTTTAATTTCAGCTTAATTACTAATACAAGGTAGAAAAACTTCAATAGATGAGTTGTCTTGTGAGTCTATCAAATTGAAAAAAATGGAGAATTGAAAACCAAATGATATGCAAATTTGACAATGTTTAGATAATAGAGCAGATTAAAATAAAAGAATAACATTTGATTTTTTTTCTGATCCAAAAGTTTTACAAACTCACAACAGAAATGATTTAGGAGAGAGCAAGAAGCACTTCATTAATAGTGGTAATATTTAACCCCAGAACAAGAGGTTAAACTAATTTCCTGCTAAAGGTATCTGTCACTGTGCAAACTGAATAGGTGTGTTTCATTTTTGGAATGTTCTTTGACATCCATGTGGTATGGAATTTTAAAACAGAAAACATTAAAAATGTTATGAGAGAAAGGTGTTTCATAGACAGAAATTGTTCTTAGGGTAGAGATCAAGTCTAAAAGAAAGTCATTTGGAACTACAAATAGCTGCCAAAAATTCATTTCAAACATATTCTCTTTGTGTGTAAGACTCGTCCTCTTAAAATGCACATTCCATAAAAATAGGACGAAAATTATCACCTTTTCTCCTGTAACATTTGATAAGAGAGGATGAAACCTGAAAATGCTATCTTGGAGAAGTCCATGAACAAGCTATTTTTAAATTATATGGCATGATTGATTATGTAAGTTCTTTGACCAAATGTGCCTGAACATCCTCTGCAATTATGCACTTTAGTAAGTCTTCTCTGGTCTATGCCATTAAAAGAATAACATTATAAAACATTAAATACAGTTTACTCAAGCCATAAAAACAGGGAAGTCACATTTCTTTTATATGTGTAGGTGTAGCATATTTCCTGTCCAGTCTTTATAACTTAGATAAACCACAATTGGATAAATTAGTGCATTGATCATATTGTAGTAGGTTGGATGCTATCATTTTTGTTTTTCAGGAGAAAATTTAATTCTTCTACCTAGCTAAGATTAATTATCACTCGAGGCAAAATAACTCCTGATTGCTTATAGAAAAGTCTCAATGGGAATTTTCAAGGAGGTCAATTCTCACACTATCTAAACGTAAGCCCCTTTGTAACAAATGATGCTCAAAAACTGTGTATTATAGTATACCAGCCACCATCCTTCTTCTTTCTAAGGTTCACTACGATAGGTTAAAACCTACTATATTCTGTGTAAAGACTCACCCAAGTTCAGCGACCTATGTGCTATTGCAAGGTAATCTGTTCCTCTTGACCTTTGTTCACTAATTCTTTGCAGCTGACTGTATCCTGAAGCATGCTCTTCCTGAGTGTATACTCCTGTGTATGCCTTTCCATCCATAAACTAGGTCCTACGAGAGGCCTGAGAATGACATTGATGTAGATCTCTCGTTGCATATGGCACAGTACTGTAAATGAAGGAGAGAATAAATGAATTTACAGATGCATACCTTTATTCAAACACTGAGAGTTTAGTATTTAGGAATCATGTTTTCTAAGTGCAACATTACACTGCCATAATTATTACCATTATTTTGAGAATTTAATGTATACGTTCTATTTTAAACAACTTTACTAAATTGCTTGGGTATTTTCTTCTTCTTTTCATTTTGTTTGTTTTTTGAAGGAATAAGAATCCCATAGGTGCCTAAAAAACCAGGGCTAATGTTAGGACAGAGGGGTGCACTCTGAAAACTGACAGTGAGGCCTCATTGCCTAGGACAACATCCACAAAACTCATTCAATGTAGAGAGGTAGAGCTGGTGTCTCTGGAGCTTTCACCTTTGTGTTCTAGACTCGAGTATGGGAAGACACTCTGCATGGTATAGAAAGAATCCTGGACACCAACCCAACCACAAAACTCTCCGTGTGAAATCTGTCCTGTCTCCATGGTGTTCTGGGGCAATGGTGATGCCCTCCTTGTGGGAGTGGCCAACCAACCTGCTTCAACTTAAGGTGCATGCCACAGGGGAGAGCCCATGCCCTACACTGCCTGGATGG
Source organism: Cricetiscus sungorus (assembly GCA_030556225.1). Lineage (NCBI taxonomy): Eukaryota > Metazoa > Chordata > Mammalia > Rodentia > Cricetidae > Cricetiscus > Cricetiscus sungorus. The sequence continues at coordinate 12,662,545 of JANBXA010000731.1, read as the reverse complement.
CCAGGAACAGGAGACTGGATGGATGGTCCAGAGACCTAGGGTAGAACCAAACACAGCTGACAATTAATTAATTAATTAAGAAATTATTTAGTTAATTGATGGAATGCAATTGTTCCTAAAGATATTCTGCTATATTCATAAGGTGCCTTGTCCAGCTGTCATCAGAGAAGCTTCCTCTGGCAACAGCTGGAAATAGATGAAGACACCCACAGCCAAACAATATGTGGACAGAGTCAAAATTGGAGGTCTCTATGGAGTCCGTCCCTTCATAGAGGACCCCTACCAAAGTGTAGGGGAGGAAGGTAGGAGTCAGAGGGGATGGAGGACACCAGGAGAACATGGCCCACCAAATCAACTAAGCAGGGCTCACATGGGCTCACAGAGACTGGAGCAGCAAGTATTAGCCTTGCATGGGTCTGCTTCGGGTGCTCTGAGTGTATGTTCTGGCTTTATGATTGTTAACTTGGTGGTTTGTGGGACACTAACAGTGAGAGCAGGCATGTTTTTGACTCTTCTGCCTACTCTTCTAACTCCTTTCCTCCTCCTGGGTTGCCTTTTCCAGCTTTGGTATGTGGGTTTTACCTTGTCTTTTTGTATCTTGTTTTGTTCTGTTTTGTTGCTGTCTCTTGGAGGCCTGCTCTATCCTGAAGGAAAATGGAGGAGGGCAGGGGCTAGATCTGGGGTAGAGGGACAGAATGGTGAGAGGGGAAACTACAGTTGAGTTGTACTGAATGAGAGAAGAATCTATTTTCTTTCATTTTAATTAACACATTTGTTTATTTATATTATATCTGGGCTGCAGTTTCCCCTCACTCCCCTGCTTCCAATCCTCTCAGTTCCCATCCTCCTAATTCACTCCTCTGTTTCTGTAAGAAATGTCAGGTATCTTATGAATATCAACAAAACATGACATATCAAGTTACAGGAAGACTAAGCACCTCCCCATGTATTAAGGCTGGGCAAGGTGACCCAGTATGAAGAGTGGGATCCCAAAATCACTAAAAGAGTTGGAGGCAGCCACTGTTCCCACTGTTAGGAGTACCACAAGAGGACCAAGCTACACAACTATAACACATATGCAGAGGGCCTAGGTCAGTCCATGAAGGCTTCCTGGTCACTTTCTGAGTCTCTATGAACCCAAGTTATTTGATTCTGTCAGTTTTTTTTTTTTTGTGGTGTCCTTGAGCCTTCCTGCTTCTACAGTTCATTTCCCCCCCATCTTATGAAGTCCCTGAACTCTGCCTAATGTTTGGTGGTGGGTCTACATCTGTTTCCATCAGTTGCTGGATTAAGCCTCTATGATGACAATTGGGCTATGCACCCATCTGCTCATAGAACATGGTTAGTTCAGAACCTATTTTCCATAAAACAGTAAAATACATAAACAAAACTGAATCACATTAAAGTCATTCAGATATATAAGTGATTTAATTAATGATTTTAATATATATATGCCAGATTTGGCAGAGTAAGGGATGAAATAGTTTGGATTATGCATTAATTATATATAGCATTATGCAGTCAGGAATTTTGACTTGTTTGTAGAGAGAGTTTGCCTTTGCCTTGAACTCAATAAAGTAATATAACAAACTAACATTTCCCGAGTGACTAGAACATCTTCCTTAATCACTCCATAACTGCTATTTAATAAAATAAATGATTCAGTGATAACCAGCCACACTCAATCATTTTTGTTTCTGTGATGGTTTTTCCTGAGAGACTAAATATGCAATTAGCATTTTGGAGTATTCAACCTTGTGCCTAGCTTCGTCTTATGGACAGATGTTGGAGGCTAATGGTAACAACATCAACAATGGATCAATCATCTTGTCTATACACTGTAATGTCAATAATTTTCCACACCGTATTTTATAAAGCAGAGCATCTTGAATTATAAAGATAACAGGGTTTTATCATTTGTTTCTACTGCCTCTTGCTCATAACTTTTATTTGCCAATCATGACTTTGCTTTGGTATAACTGTGGATATCTATTCATCTCATTAAATAGTAAGCTTTTTCAATAAATAACAGCTTCAAATTAATTCATATACTACATGTTCAGTTCAAAGTAGGTGGTCAATGAATACTTACATAGCGAATTAATGACTATCTGGAGTATAGCAATTTTAACTAAATTTACTCAGTTGATATATTCAGGTACTTTCATCAGCCTGTTACGTTGTGATTTTGTGGATTTTATTACTGTGTGACCTTTTCTCAATAATTATAAATATTTCATATAATAACTTTAGAATACTCCTGTGGGGCTAACAGGCATTACATTTTAATTAAGAAAACAGTGCTTTGGGAGACATAATAATTAGAAATATATTGAGTCTGTTATTTCATTTTGTAGTCTCAAGAAATTTTCATTTTGTAGTCTCAAGAAAATTACTCATTTAATGTTTTATTTCTTCACAAAATATAGAATTAGTCCATATTTTCTATTTGCAATTATTATATGAGTGATAGATATTCATTTTTAAAAGATAGATATTTATCACATACAAATTTATAGAATTAGTTCTATTCTGTGCTGCATATATTATAGCTAGGTAGATGGTAACTATCGAAGTATTTATTAGTTCAAATTAATAGTGATAAAGTATATTATCATTTTGGAGAGTTTGTCCAAGATATGAAATCTAGTGGACCTTTTTCTATGCAAAATATATATGTGACCAAAGTCTCATTCAGAAAATGCTTAATTTTGGTTCAGTTTTCAGTAACAGTTATGTCATTATAATTGGAAATCTTGGACACACAGACATGTTTTCTGTTTTTTTTATGGAGTATAAAGTCAGGTTGTTTATTAATTTGCTCATTTTACATTGAACAAAGCACACATTGGGCATTCACTGTGCCTCAGGTACAATCCTAGGTACTGGGTTGCAAAGATGAGTTAGGTTGCCCTTTACCTCAGGAAATGATCAAACAGTGGCTCAAGCTGCTTGCTCTCTGAGAGCTTAGCTGCATCAATAACAGCTTGTACATAAAAGTGCCTTTCTTCAGAGTCTGCAACATCTTGTGAAGATCTTTAGAAAAAAGACTGAGGAAAGCTCATGAGGTTAGGCTCCATTGCAAAACCCAGTGTCATATTCTCCATAAAGTTTTTGACATCGTTGTCTATCAGTATTAAGTATGGTGATTGTAAACCGGGTGGGCGGCTTTAATCCCAGCACTCAGGAGGTATAGGCAGGCTGATCTCTATAAGTTCGAGGCCAGCCTGGTCTACAGAGCTAGTTCCAGGACAGGCTTCAAAGCAATATAGAGAAACCCTGTTTTGAAAAACTATGTATGTATGTATGTATGTATGTATGTATGTATGTATGTATGTATGTATTGTGTCTTAAATATATATAGTGATTGTATCGTAAACAGCCCAAGATGAAACAATGTTTAAGTGGCTCCAGAGATTGGATTTCCAAACAAATTTAATGCAATCTAATGGATTAACCACTTAACAGATGACTTGGAGGTGGTGTAACATAGGGTATGGTGCTTTCTTTGGGTGTGATTCTAAGTGCAGAGAACCTGGGTATAGTATAGACCAGTTAAGAGGTAGAAATGATATAGCAAACTATCTCCTCTCTGATGAGGGCTTGCTTTTGCAACAATTCAAAGAAAATTATACCTAACAGATGAATGCTGGATTTTAGTAGCAATAGGTTTTTTTTAATCCTATCTTGTGAAGATTCATGGATTTTGGCATCTAAACCATATCAAACTATTTGATAAAATGTCTTTCATTACTGTATTATCTCATAACTACACTAATTATGTTAATTCTGATGTTTATAAAGTATATTATTATTTAAGTTAAATTTTTATAATTAAATGAAGGATGTTTTTAAGTTATGTGTAATGGTTTGCCTGATTCATACCTAAATGGTCATGAAAACAAATGTTTGCAAGTAAAAACACATTGTAAAATTACACACACACACACACACACACAAACACACACACACACACACACACACACACACATTTTCACAAAGCTTCATTAATGTATATAATTTGTTACCCAAACTTTCACTTATCTGTTACACTTATGAGGATATACTACCATGAACATATTAATAGCATTTAACATTGTATGTTTTCATAAAGAGGTGATGAAAGAAGATAAATCCTCTGATTTAATTTAATATGTTCTATGGAAGTATAAATTGCCTTGTTTTGGATTAGAAAATGCTAGCAGGAAACAGTCAACGTGATTTGGTTGAGACAGTGAAGTGCCCAGTCATGTGATTAAGAACAGAGAGGGTAGACGTAAATTCTCAAAAAATTCTTGTCAAAACTCTGAATAAAGAGAAATAATGAACATTCCTACAATGAGGCCAGATAGGTGGCTATAGGACATTCCTCCAAGAGCTGTAGCAAAAATATGTGACTTGTATGAGTTTGTCAATTTTCTTTCTGTAAAATTCTTCCAATGTCCAGTCCTTTAGAACCGAGAAAACTCTTAGAGAATTCAAGTCTAGCCTCTCAGTTGAGATTATATTTCACAAGTACATCTGCATGGTTGCAGGTGAGTTAAGTGTCCCTTCTTTCCTGCTGTAAGATTTTTAATCAAAAATGATAAAGTGAATAGAGATGCAGTAGGTGCTCACAAGGAGAGGAGAGACTGGCGCATCCTATGAGCCTAGTGAGAAGTGAGAGTAGCAGGTGTTCTGGGCAGAGTTACCTCTACTTTCCCTATGGAAATGAACAGAGAGTCCGTAATAAGCCCAGTCAGATGCTGTTGGAGCATCTCCTCTGCTCACAAAGAGCTTTGGTCTCCTGTGTCACATGCAGTTTTAATAGCAGAAGAGAGGTGGCGTCTAAGTAGCTTAGGAAGGCCAAGCTGACCTTCCTCAGCATATCAGGATCATTTGAAGGGACTTCCAGTTAAAGGGGCGCTTGAAAGGAGCTTGTATGTTTGTTTTCATGGAAATAACTTTAAGGCAGGCTGGGAAAAGTCATTGGAATCAAGGGCAGACGACATTTCATTAACAGCTTTCTGAAATTGGGATGCCTAAAAAATAGAATGGTTTTTCAACAAAGATCATATAAAACATTGGAATGTGCCTGAAATGTAAATTATGCTTGTCTATGTCTATAACAAACGTGCAGGAGTCTATTGTACTTTATGCCCCAATGTTTAAATGTTAGAAATCACCCTGTGTGTCCTAGTAAGCCCACGCTGTCATGATGCCTGGGGCAGTATGGACACAAAGGAGCCCCTTTCATACCTTTGGATAGTTTAGATGAATTCTATCACTAAGACAAGTCAGGGCAAAGTTTCTATTCTCTTCCTGTTGCCACGGAGTAACACAAAGCAAGGTCACCAGCTCTGCAGGCTTAACCTGTAAGAGGAGCTGTGGGGAAAGAAAGTCACATTTTCAAGGGACCAAATACATTCTTCATTTTCATGACAAGGTTTCCTGGAAATAAATCAGCATTGTGAGACAAGGCAGCACAGCCAAGCGCAACTGAAGACGAATGCACTGCCACAGTGGCACAGAGGCATTGACCTTGCGTCTGGCCAAGACGCACTTCACTGAGCCCCTCATCACAGTGACAAAACACCTGGAGGTGTCTCTGCTCATGCTCTTGTGCTGCTGTTTCATAGATGGAGAAGTTTGCTCTAGCTAAGAGAGCCTAGGTTCGGAGAATGCAAGAGTAAATGTTTGAACATGGGGTTGAAAGATAAGGGACAGAGTCGTAATTTCCATCTTAGTGACCTGGCTTTGTTCTACTCCTTGTCAAAAGGAAGCAACCATAAGAAAGTAAGGATAAGAAAAGTCAAATTGTCACTAAATCCCAATCTCATCTTTAAACTTGCAGAGCACAGATAGCCAATGGGGTTATCCTGCTCATTGCAGTATTGAATACCCAAGCAGGGGATTTTAATAACCTTATTTTTTTTGTTTTGTTCAGTATGGTGGAAAGAAAAGGAATATTGATGAAAACTTACCTAAATTTAATATGTTGCAGTTAGAACTATTGCCATTAATTATTCCAAATAGAATTTATACAAAATCAACACCTTATCTTACCAGTGTAGGAGAAAAATGAGTAATATAGTCTTTCTCAAGCTTCTTGTTCTCAAACTCAGTTGATTTATGATGAATTTCCTCATATTTTACTAATGGTAAATTGGAAAACATAACATGTCAATTCTGTGATTTACCCACACTGAGAAAATCTACAGTGCTTTGAACTTAATACTGAATCATAAATGGTATAGAATAATACTTATTTTTTATAAATGTTATTTCAAGGTCAGTCTGCTACTGTGAAAACACCAGCTTTCCCAAACTTCCCAAAGGTGTGATAATGACAATGGTGGGATTTACGAACCGATGGACTGTGAGGCAGCTGCACTTTCCATAGTAAACTGGGCAAATTCCATAGTAAATTTGAGACAAAGATGTTTCTTGTGAACAATGTGTAGGTGGGGAAGCTCAGCACTTATACTGAACTATGTTAATGGATTTAGAGCTACATTAATCTTTAGGTTGAGCTCTGAATTTAGTCATTTGAAAATAAATGCTCTCTAGAGAGGTCATCAAGAAATAACTGAGCAATTGTTTAAAATTGAAGAGTGTTTTCTGAGTTAATGAGGCAACTTGTGTTATGGTCAATCTGATAATTGCAGGATATTACCTATCTATCTGTTGATGTGTCATAATGAGAGTGTAATATCCTGAGAAATGGGAACTTTCTAAGTCATGACTTTACATGAAATCATGAGTGCAACAGGAAAAGTCACAAAAACTTTAGCATTTTATATACAAATTTCCTGTAAGTTAAATATACAATACTTTCTCATTTTTATTTTATATTTATAGTTGCATCTATCATGAAAGGATTAATTCTATTTGATAATTTACAATATTGGAACTTTAATACTTAGTAGTGTAAAGAATCTTAACTGTAAGTATACATAACTCCACTGATGTGAACTTGTGTCCTTAATTATGTATTCCATTTGGCAGCTATTTCCCTTGATCCAAAAATACTTTCCTATATTGAATATCATTCTTATTTCTAGACAAAGTTCTTATTAATTTTGTTTTCCAAAATCAGACTACCATTTAATTTTATTATAATTTGAATCATAGAATTGTCTTTAAGTTTCTGTTGCAATTGTACCCTATAATTTTATTTTTCTAACACTAAATTAGTTTCACACTTTAAATGTTTCCTACATTTTTTTCATTGTAAATAATAAGTTAAATATCTAAAAGTCAAGTTAGATGGTATTTACAAAGAGATGGATGTCCATACATTGAGTATGGAGTCCAGACACTTAGCAACAGTGATGTTCAGAAGAGGAGAAAGTGGTTGTACAGAAAAATATGTTAAGAATTAATATCCAAAAGTAAGCAACACAACAAAATGAATAATTAAAATTGAAATATAGATTTTTTTTCAAAGCAATACATACAAACACCTAACAGATATATATAATAATACTAAACATTACTTTCTAACTCTTTGGAAAGAATATTAAATCCACAGCAATATGAAAACACACCAATCAGGAAAAATAAAAGTTTTGTCAATAATATATAAAAAAGCAAACAAATGTGTGGCAATAAAATTAGTACAACTATTGTGGAGATTAATATGGGAGAACCTCAAAATAAACTTAGTACTGTCTTATACTTCAGAAAGTGCTACGTAGTTTGAGACATATTAAAATATTTTTTCTCAAAGAGGTTGTGCTGGCTAGTTTTATGTCAACCTGACACAAGCAGTATATGAGAAGAATGAACCTTGATTGAGAAATTGTGTTTTTAAGATCATCATGAAGGCGAGCCTAAAGAGCATCTTCTTGATTAGTGATTGATGTGGGAGGATCCAGCATTTGGTTGCTTGCCTTGGGTGCTCTAAAAAGAGAAGACTGAGCAAGCCAAGGTGAGCAAGCAAGTAAGCAGCATTCCTTCATGGCTTCTCAGTCATCTCATGTCTTCAGGTACCAGTCCTATGAGAGTTCCTACTTGATTTTCATCAGTGGACTATAATAAATATGTAATGCCAAATAAACTTCTCTTCAACTTGATTTTGATTATGGATTTTCACCACAGCACCAGTAATCCTAAAACAAAGGTATTTACATTGTATGTTCACCGAAGCAACGTTTCAATTTGAAATGTCTACAAATGATGGGTGGATGCAGGCTTTTATATATAAAGATCCGAATATCATCCAGCCTTAAAAGAGATATATAGCTGATTTTAAAAATGGATACGAACATAAGAAATATGCTAAACAAAACAAACCTATCATGATCTCAATCACATATGGAACCTAAAAAATGAAACTAAGAATGAAATATTAGAAAGGTAATTAGTTACCAAGGCAGAGGAGTGGAGTGTGTGATTGATTGGCAATGGGAAAATAATTCAGTCAAAGATAGCAAATTGGGTCTGGAAATCCATTCTTTAGCATGCTTGCTTTGGTAGTAATAATGTCTTTTCCTGCTTAAATATTGCTAAAAGAATAGCTCTTGCTGTTGATTTTCTCTGTATTTTACCACTGCCATGTTACTTATCATCCCTCTGCACGCCACTTCTTAATAAATTTGATGCAAGCTTTTTTACTGAAATCTCCAATTTAATAACTCCTTTGAAAAATTATATTCATAGGAATAAAAATGATCAATGAGTATTACATCAAACTTTATGTAAACTGTACATTGTCTTAGGAAGATGTTTGTATTTCTGAGCTAATGAATGAAAATATTAAGCGATTATGGATAATGTTTTCCCTTTTTATCTTTTCTCACTAATATATGGAACATTTATCCAGATTTCCCCAGTGCTTTTAAGTTTTCTCCTTCATATAATGTCTGGAATATATCACAAGTATTTTACCTAAGCCTATTTTAATTCTACTTTATTGTTACAAGCTGATCAACTGTGCAAACTTCAGAGTTTCCTGTTTTTATTAAATATACCAACACACTTAAGTATATCATAAAAAAAATGGTTGCAAAGAAATAAGATTTTTTTCCCTCTCATCTACTTTCATCACAGAGAACTAATATGAAAAGAACAAAGACAAGACAACTTTTACTGCTTTTGGCTTAGTGTACTGATTGGAATGGAAAGTCATGTAAACTCTTTAAGGATATGACTTTCCACGAAAGACAGAGTTTGTGGAACCCTTTACAAGCAGGGTAATTTAAGTAGGGCCCTGAAGCTCCAGATGTGAAGGCAAACCACTGGAGTTCAGCACTTAGCTGGAAATTGCTTTCTGTCATCCAAGTTGAAAATAATCAGAAGTCAGTCGTGAAGTATTAAGGCAAAATGCTTCCGGGTGTACTTGACTTACAAATGTTGGAACTTTTTCCTTCTCCTGTGGCCCAAGACACCTGCCTGTTTTCACAATGTACAGTATTAGAGGATTCCTAATCTATCTCGGTTTTAAAAGTCAGAGAATGGAAAACATTCACTGTAAAGTCATTGCTTCTGGTTTTACAGGACCGTGGAATAGAGTGCATCCCTGGCATTTCTTCTTCTGGAGACTCAAACTCTGAAAAGACTTTCAGGAACATTTAGTGCTGACTGTCATTTGGTTGAAAGAAAGATGAGATCTGCAAAAGGAAATTAACAGCCCTTTCTCCTTGTTTTTATCCCCTTGTTCATTGTCTCTAATCTTGGGCTATATCTACTCAGACTGTACTATTGCACTGGAGTGAAACTACTAAGTATTATGCTGCCTGGCCAGGAAGAGGCTCATACCTGACCAAAGGTAGAAATCATATCCAGGTAGGCATTTTTGAACTCTCACATCAAATAGTCATTGCAGTGGCACGTTTTTGCTTGAAATCAGTCTTCATACTTTTGGTAACTCTGACCAGATGGCTTTGATTTAATGTGGCCTTTTCCATCAGCTTCTTGGCTTCCTCTAGAACTTTCAGTTTTTAAGATACCAGTTTTTTTTTTTTATGGGAAAGAATGTCATTCTACAATATAATTGGAAGCTTGAATCTCTTCTAATGAGTGTTGCATGATATATTTCGAACTTTTCTAAAGCATCAGTCATTAGGAGTAGCCATTTAGAAGAAGCACTTTGTTAACACTTTTTAGCTCGTTATCACAACTTTATGAGGTCCACATCATTCCTCCAACACACTAATGAGAAGACTGGGGCTTAGAGGTGGGATGTAACTTTCCATGCTTAACAAAGACTGATAGAACTCTGTTATCCATAGAAAACTATTTGTTCTTTTTTGAGGGATCTCTTGGATCCTGTTTTATATGATTCAGATAAATCCATTTTTCCTAACAGGTTCAGTGTTCCTACTACTGTACAAAAACACATTGCTCTACCTGGGTCACTAGAGCCTAAAGAAGGAGATAGATGTGAATTATAGAATAAAAATCTTCTCTTTCAGTACCACCTTGTCGTAAGAAATATTCAAGTCAGGAAGTTAACTAGATCATCATCTTTACTATGTAACATGAGGCGAGAATGAATTCAAGAGAGTGGCATAAGAAATATAAACTGCTTTTGTTTAGTGAAGAAGCCAAAAAGACCTCACTGGTTAAAACTTCAGTACCTCTTCATCCTCAAGCCTCTAAATAAAAGTTTGTCCACACACAAAAGAGAAGAGAGAAAAAGAAAGAGAGGAAAAATGAAGAAAAAAGAGGTAACTTTGATAAGAGTATTTGAAACTTTGGTGAACTTTTTATTCCTACTCGAGGATATGTTGAGTCACTGCTATTTTTAACAAAATCTCATACATTTGATTTTACCAATAAAGACTTGGGAGCCAGATGCTAGGATGAAAACCTGCTAGCTCAGAGAGGCAGAGAGACACCCCAGCTGACCTTCCTCCTCTGCAGATGTCACAGAAAGTGCCTTCCTCCTATGCCCTTTCAAACAAAAACTCCTCAAAGCCAATGTCTCTGCCTTCAACATCCCACGTGACTCTCTATCTGTCCTCCTGACTCTTCCTTATGCTTTGTGGTGTTTTGCTGTCAACTGGTTGCTTACTCTGTCTTTTGACCAGTGGTTGACTTTATTTAATCCTGTTTGCTATACTCAAACAGAAAGCTCTTGGATAAACTGTGTAGATAAATAGGGATGAGCAGCCATACCACAAGTAGAAACTCTTTCTTTCTTTCTTTCTTCCTTCCTTCCTTCCTTCCTTCCTTCTTTCTTTCTTTCTTTCTTTCTTTCTTTCTTTCTTTCTTTCTTTCTCTCTTTCTTTCTTTTAGTAAATAACACAATCTTGGGGTTCATGTTGAACTGAACTAGGCCAACTGTATGTGTGAAACTGTTGTGAAATTTGAACTATCTGAGGGGCCTCTGGTAATAAAACCATGATGCAAACCTGGTTCATGAGCTAGCTTGTTGGAGCCCATTCCCTAGGGTCGGATGTCGTGCTCTGCCTTAATGCATGGGAGAGGGGCCTGGACCTGCCCCAACCTATTGTGCCAGAGAATGTTGACTCCTCATGGAAGCCCTTACCCACGAGGAGGAGAGAACTGGGGGTGGGCTGACGAAGAGGCAAGGGGAGGGTGGGAGGAGGAGAGGCAGGGAGGGAGCCGGTGTGGGAAGGAGAACCGTGGCTGGAATGTAAGAAAAAAATTTTAAAAAATATAAAATATTGACAAAAAATATTCTGCACCAAGTTACAAAATTCATTACAGTGCCTGCTGACATTTCATTCAAAGTTCCATGTATGAGTCCTGTAGAATGGACACCAGCCTCTCATAATGGCTGGCAGTACTCTGCAGAGCAGAACTGTACATAGGCTTGCATCTGTTTTTTTTTTTTCCTCACTAATTTTCTAACATTTCTGTGGCCCTGACATACCTACATCAGATGCTTCATGTTTTTTCCACATGAGACATTATTTTGTAGGCGTCCTCATGGCTCATTTTCATATCTGTGTGATGTCTCAATTTTCTATGTGTTCTAGTCTCTCTCTCTCTCTCTCTCTCTCTCTCTCTCTCTCTCTCTCTGTCTCTCTCTGTCTCTCTCTGTCTCTCTCTGTCTCTGTCTCTCTCTCTCTCTCTCTCTCTCTCTCTCTCTCTCTCTCTCTCTGCTTTTCCAGCATCCACTTTCATTCTCTTGTCCTCTTTCTGGCTTAAATGTTTTCCCCAACCATTTTTTTTGTCAGACATTTTGATATTTATCACTTCTTATCATTAAATAGAGGTATACAATTTCTAGAAAATGGGGATTTCATTCTGTTCTAAATTCTCAACACCTAGTTCATTGTACCTAGTACAAAACAAGTACTCAACAAAAACGTATAACAACATTCTACTTTGCTTGAATATGGGAAGATTAAAATAGTTTTAAAGGTGCACATTTTATTATAACAAAAATATTATTAACTAAACATCATGTGCTCATCTTTGAATCAAGATTCAAATAAATCTGTTTATTCCTAGTATTATGTTATCTTAGAGCATTGCTAAATACTTTGAAGGCTGCCCTTTTTTTCAATGATCAGGACAAATTGGAAACATTCAAAAGTCTCATGATGATGGTTGGAAAAGCATCTAAATATAATCATATATTCATTAGTGCTAAAACAGAGGGCTATATTTTGTAAGAGAGTCTAAATAATCTGTAATAGTCTCTTGTGTTATTGATGACATATTACTGAAAAAAAGTTTTAAAAATGCATTAAGCTCTCCTTCAAAGCAATTAAGCTGTCCCTAGCCCAGTCTGAGGGGTAGAAAACTTAGAACACAGACATTCTGCATATATACCCCCAAGGCACTGAGGCAGAAGTCCCCAATTCTCCTTCCACAGTGCTTTGAGAAGTAGTTTGACCCTATGCTTTTATTTAATTTCAAATCAATGAGAAGGAAATTTATTAATAAAATTAAATTCAATGGTAACAAATGAAAATTTCATAGAATGTGTTCACAATCATAAAAAAGATAAAAGACATATTTGCCTTAAGCAATTCATCTTGAAACTATGAAGACTCTTATTACTTAAACAGTGACATTTGTATTAAATGAAATTTGATTTCACTTAATGTAGAAATCTTTTTATGATGCTCACACTAAATAAGTTAAATTTGCCAAGTGAATAAACTATGAGTGAGCTTAATTTAACACCTATTTGAAGAGTTTCTCATTAATATTGGTTATTTTTGTTCAGCTTATGGGACTGAACACAAGTGGAAATTCTCCATGTGCATTTCAAGTTAAGAAATTTCTCAGCAGGGGAAAAGACTGAGCAGTAGCTGCCATCACTATTTCACTCATGGAGAGGACACTTGGGCATCACATGCCAGGACAATTCCACACTTTGGTGCTAGTCTGGACTCTGCTAAGCAAGCATGGACCTACTCAGCAACTCTGTTCTGATTTTCTTCTAAATATATTTTTAAATTTTTATTTTTAAAATTGGATTTATTCTATGCATATGAGTTGTATTTTTCCCCTTCATGTATGTAAGCACTCCATGTGTGAACCTGATGTCCGTGGAGCACAGGAGATTGTATCAGATCCCCTACGGTTGCAGATGGTTGTGAGTAACCAAGTGGGCACTGGGATCAAATCTAGGTCCCCTGCAAGAGCAGTAGATATTCTCAGTCATCTTGTTTTATTTTGAATTATGTGTACAGTGTGGGTCTGTGTTAATGTATGGTGCACATGAGTGTGGTGCCATTAGAGCACGTGAGAGGGTATCAGTTGGGATTACAGGCAACTTGACTTTGGTGCTGGGAACTAAACTGTTCTCCGCAGGAGCAGTGTGCTCTCTTAATTGCTGACCTGTCTCTCCCACTGCTTACAATCATTTTTCAAAGGCTGATTATTTTTTAAGGTAAATCTTAATTTTGGAATTATTACATAGTCAATGTAATGTATATTTTATATTTTTTTCCTAAAAGAAAATTATGGTTCAATTAAATTTTGTAAACACTTCATTAGAACCTAAATAGATCCTACTTAAATATTGAACATCATTTAGGCTATTGAGATGACAATGTCCCCATGATTAAAAATGTTCCTTCCATTCTTAAAATTTTACTTTCAATTATTATCTTGCAGTTGTCACTTCACTATTAGGGAACAGTTGAAGGTAAATGTGTATCTTCTTTGGCAAAGCTCATTTGTGGACCTGTCTTTGTTTAACCAGTGCTCATAGCTGTCAGTGTTTTCCTGTAGGTGAAAATACTTTAAGTGTAACAGCACGGCTTCCCTGTGAAGCTCCTCAATGCAAAGCATACCCCGAAGTGGGGCAGATATGAATTATTTGAAAATTATATTAATAATTTCATTGTGATTCAAAAGCAGAGGCACGTGATAATGTTGGTGATGGTTGACACATCCTGAGCCTTGGGGAGGTTTGAAATTAAGAAGGTAAAAAAATAAATATGCATCTTTCATTTTTGCCTCACCTTTGCTTAAGCTCTTTGGAAGGGGTCAGGTTTTCTTATTTTATTTCCTAATTTCCTCAATAACAGTTCTGTTCCCTCCACTCACTTTGCCAACACCTCTGTACCTTTTCCATACTTCTTAGAGAGCCAATCCAGTCCTAAAATGTGAGTGTACTCCTGAGACTTCCAGAGAGTGGGAACTCCTCCCACAACCGGAAGGTACCGAAGTCCTTTAAGTGCCAAGGCTAGAGAGGCTTCCTCAAACACTGTGCCATTGCTTTCAGTCACTTGAGAAGCTCTCAACAATTGTGCAAGTCTCTATTACACAATAAGATATCGCAGTGTAAACACAGCTGTCTTAAGAAAGTCAACTTCGAAGATTAAATTCAAGCTCAGGCATTCATGAGTGATAACGGCTGTGTTGTTGAGAGGGCACAGTGGATTCACTTGATCACAGCATCCCGAGCCTACTCTAAGAACAATGGCCCCCAACTTCAGGTTTAAAAACAATAATGATTGCTTTGTGTTCTTTGTTAAAAGTCTGTTCAGAAATTTCAGCATCTTCTCATGGACTATTTGACTTTGATCGAATTATCTAAATAGGATAAGAGACAGCAAAGCCAGGTTTTTATTAGAAGGGGAGAAGGGAAAACATGTAATGTAGGAGCCACCATCTGACGGTGCTGCTGGCTTCCTGTTGCAGTGAGAGAGGACCTTTAGCTGCAACCCGGAGTCAGCCAGATGAGCATAAAAATCTGATGCTAAGCTCCAATCTTTTGGAAGCTTGCTTTCTTTGTTTCAACTCAGAGGTAAAAACATTCACTTGCTTACTTTACAGACTTGATTTTCATCATTCCATAATGTGCACAAGAAGGCAATCTGAAATATTAAAAGTTACTTAAGGAAAGAAACAGTTTCTTCAGCTGGAAGGCAGGGGATTCATTAGTGTTACCATAACAACAACCCAGGGTAAGAAGGCCGGTAACCTGCTCTCATTTTCTTGCCCACAGGACCTCTGGGTAAAAGGCCTAATGATGTTTGCTGCAAGGAAGAGATCTTGTTTCTAAAATGCCCATAGCAAAAGTCCCTAGAACAGAATTAGCTCCTGTAAATAGAATACTACCTTTCTGAGACACAGGTCCCTGAAGAATTCTACCAAGAGTACGGAACTCAGGGGAATAGGGAAACAACACTATTACAAATACTGCCTGTCCCATAGTGTCAGTAACCTTGCAACCATCACTAAGGAGCCTCATCTGTGCTAGCCGCGGCCAAGAAGAGTTTCACAGTCCAGACTGTTTTCCACCTTTCCTGAGTCATTAGACAAAGTTTTTCCTTATAATCATACAGCTTGAGGGCACTCATCATTAACTTGTGATTTGATTTAATAATATTTTCCCAATAGTAACTTTGATTATGGTACAACATTGCTAGAGGATCCTTATCTGTCTGTCATTTCTACACGTAAGAATTTAAATTTTTACATAGCATTTGAGAAGAGTAGAAATATGGCTCAGAATTGCAGATGTGCTCCTATCCTTCTAAGACTTTTGCCCCCTGGGTTGATCTTCTCTCTCGTCACCCTTGAAGAAATTCAGTGGGCACTCCGCACGTGACAAATGTGGCTCTTGACTCAGATTATTCCCCTTTAGTCCTGACACTTTATTACCCATGCCATGATGGGTAAGAGGAAGTCAGAGGTCAGCTCTGTGGTGGCTGCTCAGTTCCTTTGCCTCCTTGTGAGTTCCAAGATTCAGCTCCTCGAGCTCACAAAGCAATACCCTGTACTCACAGAGACATTTCACCAGTTTAGGGTTATTACTAGATTATTTCTACTTTCATATTTTATTATCTATGGAAAGAAATGTGAACAGTTAAACATGATACCTTAGACAACCACTTTTAACTAAATATTAGAGTTCTATGTTACTGTCCCCAAATAAAAAAATACCTTTAATGACCCAGCTAATAACTTGGAGTGTAAGACTTTGATAAACTGAAACATGGAAAGGTTATATAAGAAAGACTATTTAGCAAACAACATAAATGAAAGTTAGTAAGATTATTAGATAGTATTAGAGATAGATAATGGTTGTATTTAGCACTATATGGTTGTTCTTATATGCTATGAATCATCCTAATCTCATTTAAAAGGGTTTTATTTAAGTGTATGTGTGTCTCTATGAGTATATGGGCATAGATGGCCATGGAAGACATAAGAGGAAGTTAGGGCCCCTGGAGCTAAAGTTATAGACAGTTGTGATCTGCTATGTGGGTTCTGGGAATCAAAGGAAGTTCTCTGGAAAAGTAGCCAGTGCTCTTTATCTCTGAGTCATCCATCTCTCCAGCCCCACTCTCCTGGTCTTTTTCCTACATTATTCCACTTAGTCTTCACAACAACCTGAGGGTAGGGTGAAGGTACAGATAAGGACCTGTGTCAATAAGCCTAATAGAACAACAGGAAGAGTTAATATCCAACCTTATCTGTATATAGTGTAGGTTCAAAACACAGGTGTGTTACCAGTCATTCTCTGCCTTCTGTTTCAAGAAGCTTTATATTTATTTATGAATGGAATGCTTCTGGGTAGGTGTGAGTGTGGAAAGTTAGCAGGAAACTCCAGTAGAAATGATCTCCTGTGATTCACTATCATGCATGCAAATTCCTCTGTCCATGTCAACATGCCCACAAGTGGACAGGGGTGAACAGTGCAGATAGCATGGCTAGGGGTTAAGATGGAGAGAGTTTTAAAGGAAGAGCATGGTTCATTATGAGTGACTGGTAGGCTTAAGTTACTGATAGCCCTACCTCTGTGCTGGAGCTTTAGACATGAAGGAGTATGGGAGGCAGTTAGAGATGGCACATTGGTCAGGAAGCACAGAAACTTCTCTATATATACAATCTTTGATGTTTCAATTGATTGACTAAGAGCTTGATCATCCTGCCCAGTCCCTGGCAACCCAGTTAATAAAAGAAAGAAGAACCACGTGAAAGCCACTAGCTTATATTTTTGACATAGAGAATATCACAAACAATAAGCATTATTCTAAACTTTTCTGCTACATTCAACATTTCCTGTGGAATCTGACAAAGAAAAATAAGGGAATAGGAGAGGGAAGGAGGGAAGTCAGGATAGTGGTAGTTCTAAGTTGGTATTGATCATGAGGACACGACAGTACTCTAATGTAATGTGGATATATGCCACTGTGGTACTCTAGCCGATACTGTTCATGTGGTCATGGTTGTACTCTAATGTAATACTGACATGATGTCTCAGTATTGCACTGAGCCTAGTGCTGCTGGTCACAATGTTACTATGGTACTCTAACCTGAAACTGACATGATGTTCCTGTGGTACTCTGGTCTGATGTTGACCCGTTGTCCTGATGATACTCTAGCTTGACATGATAAGAATGTCATGATGTCATATCATATATAAAGTTTGATAACCTCACCTCCCTGAGGGTTCACTAAACAGCAGACAAGGTTGAAGGAAACAGAAACTTCCTGAGAAACAACATCTACCGAAATCCATTCAGTAAAAAAAAAGAAGACTCAGTTGAAGCTTACAATTCCTGAGAATATACTTCAAAGGGGTCACTGAAAACCAAAAAAAAAAAAAAAAAGAAAAATCTCAGGCTAGGTAGAGAAAGCGATGATTTTCCTGGGTCACTTATCCATAATCATTGCACTGGAACACTAAAGCCACAAGAAGCAGGTGACATAGAGGACTTTTGCTCTACTCTGCATTCAAACCCAGCCATTCTAGAACTATCAGCTATACCCTTTAAGATATTGATTGAGTGGATGACTGAAGAATTATTAAACCCATGGGATCTTTGATATTTTGTTTGTTCCTTAAGGAACTTTTACCACATGGGAAAGCATTTCAGCAGCAGAGTGTTCAAACTCAGTTTTGGAGCAATAATAGCAGTCTAGATACTAAGCTTACAAAAGCTTGTTCTATCCTGGATGACTGGAGGCGCCTACAACCTCCTCCCATGGCTGTTTAAAGCCAAGTCCCCCAGAGAAGAGAGTGAATCTGAACATTTTGGTACTTGTAAACTGATTGAGGACAATAACGGACAGTTATGTGTGGGACTTCTGCTCCATGTATTCCTTACACAACCTTCTTCATTATTTGTCTTAAGCCTGTCCTTTCCACAAATCCTCCTGTAGAAACCTGACCATTATCTGTTAAGGAGATACAGAAGACACAACCCTCTTCCTAGGATATGCTCTTTAAATTTCTCAAGTATGGACATAAATAAGATAATTCATGGGTGGGAAGAGGGCTCAGTTGTTAAGTGTGTGTTGCAGAAACTTGAGGACCCAAGTTCAATGTCCACCATCTACAAACTGAAACAGCAGAGGTGGTACACATCTGAAACCCCAGCACTGTGAAAGCAGAGACTGGAGGATCATGGACTCTCACTGGCCCACTAGTCTAGCCAATGTATGAACTCCAAATTAATTGAAAGATCCTGACTCAGAAACAAAAAACAAAGTGGAAAGCAAAAGTTAAGACAACTGGCATTGACCTCTGGTTTTCACATGCAATATATGTATGCGTGCATGCATACACACAGCAAAACAAACAAACAAACAAAACAAACAAACAAACAAACAAACAAAGACTTTAGCCTGATTGTGACTTGAAAATAAAATTGTGTCTATTCCCTAATACTTTGTAGAATCAGGATTTACAAATTGTTTGGGTGTATTGGTAGAATACTTCTGAGTCAATCTATTCACCACTTTACAATTAAAATTTAAAATGTATTGTTACTATATATATTCGAAGTGTAAAACATATTTAATGATTACTAATGTTATTGAGTGGTAATATTAACCATTGGTCAATGGGTCATCACTTTCCAGTGGCTCTGCTTCAATTGAGAAGAGGCATTACAAGCAATGATAATGATAGATGCTTAAAAGTTTAATAGATTCTGTTTATATCCAGGACATTGTTGGTTTCTTGGCAAAACTGTAAACCTTATTTCTGGGTAATCCTTCCTAAACCTGCAAAATAAAATGTTTTTTAGATGATTTTTAAAGCTTTCTGTTAAGGCCATTTTGGTGTCTTTGGAAGGATCAGAAATGCATTTATTATTAATTGGTCTCTATAGCTCCAGGGGTAAGCCTGCAGAGATTAGAACTCAGTTGGGCCAGAGCACAATAAATAATAAATAACAACAATAATAATTTGCATTTATCCAATACCCTCTAGCTGTGGAAGTCAGAGTAGTTCACATTCATTAATTAAGCTTCACACGTTTCCAGCAAGGGATATAAATAATGCCTTACAGATGGGACAAGTCAGGAAGTTAAGTACCCAGGTAAAGGTCGTTCAGAAGTTAATAACAACAGAGTCAGAAACCGTCCCTGTGCTTTTGTTTTTCAACCAAAGTCTTTTGCTAATTTTACTAACTTCTGCTTTTATGTCTATTATGTTTTACAAGTATGAAAATTCACACTTTGTAGTAAAAAATCCTCCAAGTGCATCTTGTTGTCCAAACCACTGTGCTAAAATTACTCTTCACTTTGTATTACGTTTCTGGTGTTCTGAGTGATAGTTTCATGGCTACTGAAATGTATGAAATGACTTTTTCTCTCTAACTTCTATGGTCGTCTCTAAACTCAGTGGGAAACTGACTATAGGAAAATTGTGTTTCAGTATTTTGAAAGGCACCAATACAAATATGAAACCAATTAAGTTAAAATTTGAAAAACCCTAAAATGGATATTGTGTATACATTTGTAATGCCAATACCCATTGTTGTGAGAGTACAAGGGCTTTAAGGTCATCCATTATTATATATGGGCCTTAAAAACAGTTAAAAAAATCAATAAACTTCTTAATTGCTATGTAGCCAAAGTGTGGCCTGAGAGCACACGTATCATTCACTGTAGGCATTGCATGTTCTAAAAGTGGGAATTAATGAATATGATAAAATATGTTGAGCAGTTCATTTATTGATATCAGAATACCATTCCCATGAGGTGGAGAGGAGATTGGCGCAGTTGTGATTCAAAATAAATTACACAGTGGTTCTGCGTGTGATCTTTAAATAGTATGCTTAAAGGGGGACTGTTGTTAGGAACATGGGAAATGAGGGCATTCTTCATGCTGCCATTTGTTCCTGGATGATATATTCTATGATGTCAAATGAGCTCATACATTGAATAACAAACCCTATCCCTGATGGTTTCATAGTAAAACACTAAATGTTTCAGGAATTCTGAGTGCACAGAGAGCTCTATAATATGGCTGCTAGTACCACTTCTTTTAACTCAGATTCTACTGTGAATGCCAGATCTCTGTGAGCAGATGCTCCTGAGACATGCTCTCAACCTTAACAAGTGCATGTGAAATTCTCAAGTAGGTACTGAGTGCAGTTTGGGTCAGGCTAGCCCCTTCCTGAGTATTAAAAGCCTCTGAATTTGTCAAGGTAGAACATTGTGATCATAATAAAGAAAAGTTACATCTCCTGCAGTGTTTCTCCTGCAGTCAAAGAAATTAAAATTGAGCAGCTTGAGCAAAATGGATTATATTTGTTATTGCCAGCAGAGGCAGAAGGATGCAGTCACAGGCAATGCAGTGTTTGAGAAGTAGAAGGAAAACAGATCAGCAGAGTCAGAGCAGAGGCAGAACGCAAGCCAGGGGCCACATGTCACCACCGACTCAAGCACTTTGCTAAAGACAGACCTTTGATTTTCAAAGAAGTTTTCTTTTCTAACATTTTGTACATAGCTAAAAAAAAAATTAGGAATTAAATTAAGAACTCTCTTAGCATATTTATTTGTTTGCTGTTTAGTTTATTATCTCTGCTTGCATGGGTGTTTGAACTCAGGGCCTGTCACATACTAGGTAAATCTCCCGTCATGAGCTACAGCCCAGGCCTTTTCTTAGTTCATGTTTTGAGGTAACCTCTCATGAAATGCCTAGGCTGACTTTGAAACATTTTTAAGGCCAGGGGAGCCTTTGACCTTAAAATCCTTCTCTCTTAGCTGGGGTTACTGGCCTATGCTATGTGTCAACGAAAACACCAGCTCTTAAGTTTCTCAAAGGTTTAATAGGGGATGGTAGACACAGATTTATGTAGCCTCATTTTCGTTTCCAGTGTTGGCAAATGGAAGAAGAATTCCTTTTCCTAGATTTTGAACAAGAACGCTCAGAAGTACCTTCAATGATTCTTTATACACAAACGGGTGTTTCACAGCTCGAACAATTATTGTCCATCTCAATAATGTGTATTGGAATAACCAAATAAATACTTGTCACACAGGACTGTGAATGGATCTGTAACTACAGTTCATATTTTCTAAACAATGTCACAATGTCACAATGTTCTCTAAATGGTTGCTTCCAGGTTCTGGCTATTACAAATAATGCTGCTATGAACATAGTTGAACAGATGAATGTGCAGAAGTAGAATGAATGAACAGAGTAGAATTGCTGAATCTTGAGGTAGACTGGTTCCTCTTTTCCAGAGTAACCACCACACTGATTTCCAAAGTGGCTCTACAAGTTTTCACTTCTATTCTATTGGCTGTCTTTTCATCGGATGGGTTTTGGTTTTGATGCTCTGGGAATGTTTTATTTAATAATTTGCTTATGGCGGAATATTCCAAGGTTCTTTTAGAGGATCAATGTGTCAAGGAGTGTGCATCTGATCCTTCTTCGGAAGGGTTCCTCCACATTTTTATGGTTTCAGTTCTTACATGTAAGTCCATAATCATATTTGAGTCTTATTCACGTATGCATAAAGTCATAGCATAATGTCACTCTTTTTGTTGTACAAAGTGTTTTCTTAGCACTACTTATCAAAACACTATCATGTACACATTTTATGTTTTTCACCCTTGTCAAAGAGCAATTGACACTGACACAATTCCTAATTTAGTCTATTAATTGTATTTTTACTTTTTTTTTCTGTATTTATTCTTAAAATTCTTGACACTGGGGACATTTTATTGGTTGTATAAAAGTCTCCTTTTTCCCGTGGACATAGTAGCATCATGTTGTGGACCAGGGTAACTACTCCCTACTGTTATCAATGCCGACTTATTATATCCAGTATATGCTCCGTTAACAGCACAGCAGGCATGTCACTTTTCAAACTATTATAATGTCTTAGAAACCATTTTTTATTGTTTTCAACTGTATGGAATTTGAAATCCAATTGATTTAAGTGTCTTTTCATTATATTTGACAAAAATACTTTTACTGAGTCTATATAAATCACCATGACATCTCTTTTGTTTTTCAAAAATAAAATATCTATATTTAGGGAAATATTTATTTACTTCATTAGGAAATAAATTTAATTGAATTTTCATCAGAATAACTATAACTGTTTTTAGTATTTTGCTTCCATTCATTACCTAGCAATGTTTTAAGGTTTCTGACAGTTTTTTTTATTGAAAAGAGCAAACAACTTAAGAAAACTTCTTTAATATTTAAAATACCATTTTATCAAACAATTCAACAAACTTTTCATTGATTTTCATATATATATGTATATACGTACATACACATACATATATATATATACATATCTGTATATTATATATACACATATAAATATATACATACATGCATATATATTCAGGATAAAATATCTTAATTTTTTGTAGCAGGTCTTATTCTGCTTATCATCATACTGGTGGATGTCTTTGAGAGAAGGCTATTGTTATAATTTTAAATAATAGCTGGGGAGAAAAAGACATCATGCAAGAGAGTTAAAGGTCAGGAGATTTTTTTTATCAGGAGAAAAGAATCATAAAATGGGACAGGTGGAGGAAAGCATTCATTTTGCTTACACTTCCCAGGTCATAATCTTTGATAAAGTCAGGGCAGGAACTCGAGGCACAAACCTGGAGACAGGAACAGTGGAGGAATTGCTGCCCCACTCTGTGGCTCATTCACTAAGTTCTGAGAAAACTCAGGGCTGGCACTTCCTATAATGGGCTTAATCCTCCTACAAAAGTCAATAGTCAAAACAATCGCCCACAGACACACTGACAGCCAATCCTGTTAAAAACAATGATTCAGTCGAATCCCCTCCCATGTAGGGGATTCTAAGCTGTGTCAAATCGACTGTTAATGTTAACTAGGATATCTTGTATTATATATACAATGAAGTTTTTTCTCAGCAATAAAGATGAAATCATGTCATTTATAGGAAAGTGGATAGAACTGGAGTTTACTAACTGAAATAACTACCATGTCATAAATAAAGGTATCAACACTGTCATTCATAGATGGTGGTGTGATGGGAGATGTTATTCTGTATATATGTTTCTCATACTAATTAATAAAGCCCTGTTGGCCAATAGAAAACTAGATAGGTGGGGCTAGGAGACTAGGAGGGGGAAAGAGGAAGTGGTAGGAGTCAAGATGTAGCCCAGGGAAGACACAGGACACCTGCCGCGGCTCCCAGATAAGACGACCACGTGGAAATACTTAGATAAGTAGAAATGGGTTAATGATTAAGGCAGCGCTAGCCCATTAACAATAATGGTAACTGGCCAACAGGATTGTATCAAATACAGAGTCTCTGAGTGTTATTTGGGGCTGGCGCGGCTGTGGGCCCAGACTGGCCGGCTGGCAGAAACAAACACGCTACAGTGGTGGGAGTGTATAGGAGATTTTTAGGAGTAGGAGTAGGAGAGGGCAAGGAAAGGGAGGGTAACAGAGGGACTGTATGTGCCAAGACACATTACATGTATATGCGAGAGCTAGTGTTATAATTATATACATTACCTTGTACAATCAATACAAGTTCAAAATAAATCAAAATACATATAAAATAAAAACTAGTTAAGGTTTATGGATTTGTTTTGATTCATTATTTCCAATGCAAACATGTATCAGAATATTGTATCCTATAAATATATTTAAATGTTATTTGTTAATTTAAATAATAAAAAGGAGAAAGCTTTTATGTATAATCAGGCAAAAACTTCTTAATATGTCTATAAGTGTTCTAAAAGCCCATGATGTAAAAAATAAATAAAGCAGTAAGAGGTTTCTGTGGACAGAGTGAAGGTTACATTTTTATTTTCTAGTGAAGCCAGGTAAAGTGATTTTCTAATAAGTCCAGAAATTTTTTTTCAAGAAAAATCTTTCAAGCATTAAAATCAAGAAAATCAAAAGCATCATTCTCAGTCAGGGGAGCTGATAGACACCAGTTGATGTCCAGGTGAAGATGACTTTAGTATTACAAAACAGTTTCCATTGGAGACAAAGTAAGCAAGCCTGCTCGTCTTTCTGTGTAATATAGCTATAAATGTGAACAAACATGAAACAAGGCTTCTAAGACATAGAGAATCAAGTAGTGCTGGGGAGTCCTTGCTATAACTTGTAAAGGGTATTACCACTCAGCAGAAAGGAGTTGGTATGAGTCACACTTCAGAAAAGTTTTGTTAGGAGACTTGACACTGTCATTGCAAAAGAGAGCAAGAGTGACATCTTGAAGACTTCAGGGCTAAAGAAGAGCCTTATAGGAGAGATAGCATGATGTGAAGGGAAAGGGGAAATTAATTGTTCTTAGAGGTTTCTGGGGGGGGTGCACATTTCTGTGTCAGGTGACTTTGCATAAATGCTTGGAGTCAGAGCTAGTATGGCATTAGACAGAAGGAATGCTGAGATTCAAGGTTGTCTTGGGAACATAAGAGGGACTGCATTGTGATATATTATTATTATATTGAAAGATTTGTAGCATATCAGATAATAAATCTGTAATTTTTTGGTTGTATGTGCTTAATTTCTCCTTTCTTAGAATTTATAATTTTATTACATTCCTGTTATTGAATTCCATGACTTTTAGACATATTTTGAATATAAATCTTTTATCAGGATCAAACATTGTGAATAGTTTATCTCATTGTATATTTATGTTTTTAAATCTTATAACTTATAAAGACTTTTTAAATTTGGCAACTAATAATTTATTATATTTTGTTTTTATGATGAATGGATTTTATGTGTTACATAAGAGCTTTTGTACTTCTAATTCAGAAATAAATCCCTTCATTGGCTTCTTCTGTGAGATTTATAATTTAGATTTTACACTTAAGACTATGATTCACTCATTATTGTTGTCTGTTACATGAGGATCACATTATCATTAATATTCCCTGTCCACTTATCCAAATGTTGTGGTGCCTTATGTTGAGATAATTTCCTTTCAAGTAGACTTACTTGTAACTAATAAATTTATTTGTAATAAATGTACTTGTAACTTTTGTGGATAATTGATTGACCATGTATATCAGAATTTGTTTTTTATTTCTATCTTGTTTCTTTATACTATAGTGTTATGTTATCAGCAATAGCATGATGCTTGATGTTTACATAATAAGATTATGATGTTTAAAATTCCTACATACAATTTAAACTTTATTGTAGTGTTCTAATTGTATTGTTAAATAACTAGATTATGTACAACCATACATACTTTTCAACGATTGTCTTTGTATACATTGTCCCAACTATTCCCAAATCCATCTTTCCTTCCTACTCACTCAATCTTGTTTCCTTTTCTTTTTGTGAACCTTTCATGATCAACCAGTTTGTTATTCCCAAATATTCATGGATATGTGGTCTACTAGTGCAACATGATCTATGTATTAGATGAGGCACTCTTACAGAAAACAGGTCTTCCCTTGTGGTAGTTTGAATAGGAATGGTCCCCTTAAGACCTGTGTATTTGGATGCCTGGCACATAGAGAGTGGCAGTATTAGGAAGTGTAGCCTTGTTTGAGTAGGTGTGGCCTTTTGGAAGAAAATGTGTCACTGAAGGGGTGGTTTGAGGACTCTTATGCTCAAGTTGTACCAAGTGTGGCACAGAGTCTCTTTCTGATACCTGTGGATAAAGCTGTAGAACTCTTAGCTACCTCTTCAGTTCTCCAGCACCATATCTGTCTGCATGCCACCATGTGCCATGATGATAATGGACTAAACCTCTGAACCCTAAGCCAGCCCCAATTAAATGTTTTCCTTTATAAGATTTGCCATGATCATAGAAACCCCAAGACACCGCCACTCCCAGCAGCTAATAATTGGCATTAGATCCACAAAGATGAGTGAGAATGTTTGCCCAACTCTCCAAGTTGGGATTATATTTGATTTGGGCTTACACAGATTTTATTCATACAGGTGCAATCACTATGAGTTTATCTGTGCAGTTGCTCTGCTGTGCCCAGAGGATGTTTACTTATGGTTATTTACTGCTTTTATATGCAATGAGCTTTATAAGGGGAGGGGGTGAAGTATATCTGTTTCATAAAGAGGTGAGAATTCTTGAGCCTCTTAATCTCTATGCTTTGGAAAGTTGGATGTCTCCCATCTACTGTAAATAGAATCTTCTCTGATGCGCTACAGGTATAAATACAATCGATTAGGAATTAGTTTAGTACTATGTTAATTTATCAGCATGAGAATAATAGGGTTTCCACTAAGGCCATGGGTTATTGGCCAAATAATATCATTAAGTATGGCTTTCATCTTGTGAAGCAGGATTTAAAATGTGATCATCCATGCCACTGTAGCGTGTTTGGATAATGCAGTTTTAGTAACTTATTATGCTTTTGTAAAGACTCTACTTTCTCTCAGAGGGAAATGGCAAAAAGGATCCTCAGTATGTGCTTTTTGGCGGCCCAGTTTCTGTCTCTTTAAATTCTTCCTTCTTTGGGTTTGTCATTAGCCCCACCCCCACCTCACCTGGGGGGGAGACAGAGACAGAGAGAGACAGAGAGAGACAGAGAGACAGGCAGAGAGAGAGAGAGAGAGAGAGAGAGAGAGAGAGAGAGAGAGAGAGAGAGAGAGTAAAATTATTTGGCAGATGGCACTTGGACAAAATAGAGTGAAAATAATAAAAAAATAATACAATACAAAGCAAGCCTGCAGCTCAAGATACCTCCCTCCCTCTCTCCCTATCTTCCCTCACTCTCTCTCTCTCCCTGCCTTCCTCTCTCCCTTCCTTGCTTGTTTTCCCTATTCCTTAAATTTCAGTTGTAAGTGGCTACTGTACTTAGCTAGCTACTCTAGAAACAAGAATTTAAATTATATAATATATAATTCAGTGAATATATATTCACTGAATATATATGTCATATATTTATCTGTCTAGAAAATGGAGAGGAAGCTATTTAGTGGGGTAATTTTTAACCTGGATCAAATTTGGGGAACTTATTAACCCCATCACTAAAAAATTTTATCCCTTTGTGTTCTTACATTCTCAATGATTCAACATGTAATTCTGAAGCATGGTCAACTCAATTTCATTTCTTTACATTTTGTCTGTGGAATAATCTTCTTCATCTTAATAATTTATTCAGCAATATCTGTAACTTGATTAAGTACCTCTTTATTCTCAGGAGAAAAGCTGCAATATTAAATGGTTTTTTCACTTTAGAATATAAATGATCCACACAAACCTTACTTTCCCCATCAAAGAGTAATAATAACTTATAATATTTAATATGAAATACACAGCCTGGGTGAAATTACTTTAAAATATTTAACAATATGGTGAAGAATTTTATTGTGTCGCTTTATTAATTAAATTTCCGTTTCAAAATTTCTAGCTGTCATAGATTATACCTTACTTATCTGCCCACTGCTTTTATCTACATTATGTTTCCCTGAAAATCAATACTAGCAAAGCAAAACCTATTTCATAAAACACCCATGCCCATAACATTCACAGATAGAACATGTATAAGAAAATCCATACATGAAGAATTATCAGTTTACAATATTGTTTAAATTTCTCTTTGTTTTCATAGAAGAAAATTTACATGATATGCTTTTCTGTATAGGAGTAGTTAGAAGTTCTTGACATTTGAGCATGCAGCACTTAAGCCTCCATTCTGACATCAAAATCGATGCTAAGCCTATGATGGTGGAGTTTACACAGAATGCTGCGATGGGAGATGTAATACTGTAAATATTTTTCTCGTACTGGTTAATGAATAAAGCATTGTTGGTCAATAGGAAAGGAAGATAGGTGGGACAAGGAGACATGGAGGTTTTTGCAACAGGTAGAAGAGATTCAACATGTAGGATGAAGGGAGCAGAATCTCGGACCCTCTCTCCAGTAAGATAAAACCACATGGAAATACTTAGAATAATAGATATGGGTTACTATTTAAGATAGAACTAGCCAATATGAAATACTAGTAACAGGCCAATAGCTTTATATCTAATACAGCATCTCTGTGTGTTATTTGGGGCTGGCATGGCTTGGGACCAAGCTGGCAAGAAAACATGTTCTAACAATGCTGGGATTTGTTTTATTTGTCCATGACTATCTCAAGGCCATGCTTTGGAAAACCGTGCTTATAAATCATGGGATCAATTCATGAACATCATTTTCAATTGAATGTGCATTGTCTGCTTATGTTCTCATAGTAGAAACTCTTTGATAAGGAAACAACATATTTAACAATTTTTGTCTCAATTCACAGAAACAATATATTGTAATTGGCTAAAATAATATATAAGGTACGCAGCTTGAAAATAGAAATACTTTTGAACAACCAAGGATTTTTACAGATACAGTCACAGAACGAACATTAAGACAAGGAAGTCAGTTTTTTGAGGGGGGTTAGATTGTCCAACAATTCTTTAAAATAGTATTTCAAAACATCATATCTGAAATAGTATCACACAGGGTATTTAGACTTAATGGGAACGTACTCATAAACTCTAGATGCCATTTAGCTTAATAAATATTGAAGATGACCAGATGATACAAACAAGGTCTACTAGGAAAAATTTTCATCAACAGTATCACTTTTTTCAATTACCTGCTCATAATGTACTCAATACTCTTACAGTGAATGCCCAAAATGAAAATGAACAATAATGACCTCATGTTTAAGTCACAAAAATTCAAGCACAACACGGTTCTTTGAGTTTTTAATCTTACTATCCTTAACCATTTCTCACAAACCATAATGAAGTCTTAGAGTAGCGACCATTAAATGGATATGTTAGGAAGCTCTCAAGTAGTAAAATACCCAGGCTGTGAAATCTCTACATTGCACTATTGATCTCTTTTTTTTTTTTTTTACATGTACCTTGTATGATGCATTACTGGTTTCTCAATTCTCTCAAATTCTCCATGAAGTGATGGGATTTGCCTCAAAGTATCTTCTTACTTTGCCCTTTAAATTTTAATATAGTCAGTTATACATATTTTCTCTCTCTACACTACCTGGCCATACTCTCTGTCCAAAACTTCAACTATGAAAAAAGGCTTCCGTTACAGACAACGCAGACAATGTAATTTTTGCTTGACAATGTAATGGTATTACTTATTCATTTTGTATTTAATGGATTTTGTTTTTGATTGCCCTGGTCTGTAG
The DNA here is from genome assembly GCA_030556225.1 of Cricetiscus sungorus. NCBI lineage: Eukaryota > Metazoa > Chordata > Mammalia > Rodentia > Cricetidae > Cricetiscus > Cricetiscus sungorus. The sequence continues at coordinate 12,632,806 of JANBXA010000731.1, read as the reverse complement.
ACATTGTAAAATCACCAAATTGACTTTATGTCTCTCTTGTTTATACCTTCAAACCCAGTTCCCTTTCCTCCTAGTTATCCTATTTTAGTGCATATTGTAAAGTTCCATCTCACTTAGTATGCACCTGGGAGCTAACCTCAACTCCACCATCTCCCTCCCAGGTTAAAGAGTAACAAGTTCATCTCTGTATCACTCATGGATCTTAGAGGTGTCTCTTCTTTTTCTTACTTCCAGTACCCCTATCTTCATCCAGTTTTTTTTCCCCTCAGGTAGATATCTGCAATCGAAAAGAGAACTTATCTGTTCAGATATGTTCATTTATTCAGCCACTATTGACTAAATGCCTCTCCTGTTTTAGATTCTGGACAAATTCTGAAAGAAAAGAGAAGAAAACACTTGTGTCCATTGTTAAAAACAGTTTTCTATGTGAAAATAGTAGGAAGGATTTACTATGCCTGCAATAGAAACCACAGACTTCCCTGAAGAAAACCATAACAAAGGTTCTTCAAGTTGGACTTATCACTTTCTTTCTAAAGGGAGAGTAAACAAACTCCCTCCTTCAAGCATAACATTCAAGCCCTGGGCTTGACTCCAGTGCCTTTTGTTTTTCTCTGTATGTCTCAAGTTTAATTTTGAATGCTTTCTTATGGCTTTATCCATTTAAATAAAGGATCCAGACACCCAGGATATGTCCCATACTACTTCTGGTTACTTCAAGACTTCTGACTTTCTTTCAGCTGCTCTAACTTAATTTTCATTGAGGACCTCATGAAATCTGCCACACATTCTGACTATTTCCTTGGAAATGCAATTTATCCTCAGAAGACAACAGTACTCTGTAGACATCCCAACCACACTTTTGTGTCTTTCAGTTTCAGATCATGGAAGCCCAGGAAAGTAGAGCCACTTTTAATCCCACATTTCCATTTCCTGTTATAGAGAAAATCCTTACTAAAATCTTTCAACAACTTGAACCAAGAAAACAAGTTCTAAAATGCCTACAATCTGCAATTTGTCCATTGCACTACACATCTTTGAAACTGTTGCCTGTCCTTTTTCATCTCTCCATTTTACTTAAACATGCTGTCTTAAGGTCGTCTATTGCTCAGGCAAAATGCCAAGATCAAAAGCAACCTGGGGATAAAACGGTTTATTTCAGCTTATAATTCCACATCACATTCCAAGGGATGTCAGGGTAGAGAACTCAAAATGGCAGGGACTGGTGCAGATGCCATGGAGGTCTGAGGCTTACTGGCTTGCTTCCCTTGGCTTCCTCAACCTACATTCTTAAAGCGATGTCACTGTCAACTATGAGCTTGGTCCTCCCACATCAATCATCAATCAAGAAAATGCACCACAGACTTGCTCAAAGGCCAATGTGGGAAAATATTTTCTCAATCAAGATTCCCTCTTCCAAAATGATTATAACTTGTGTCAAGTTTAAGGAGAATATATGCCAAACTCACTCTTCCTCACTTACAAACACAGTACTTTTCTCATTGCATTTCTGTTCATCTCCTCCCTTATATTTTTGATTTTATTTGCTCAAATCTTTTCATATGTTATTAGATGAAAATACTACATACAGCATCACACTCAGGCCTTTCTGTCCTATTCCTATCTGTCTTTGTGTTCTTAATCTACCACCATGTTAATTAGGTATTACAAAGGAAATAAATAAAGAGAGAAAGATGTGGGCATGCACGTGCGCGTGCGCGCACACTCACACACACACACACACACACACACACACACACACACACTGTGCTTTATGGCAACTTATGGTCCCTAAAATAATGTGCTCCACAGACCTTTAATGTATAAACCTTCTGAAATTCTAAGTACCTCAGCAGTACTGTTTTTTCATCTTTGTATGTGATTGGAGCTTTGACAAAGCCTCTTGTAGAGAACCATGTAGCTTTACATTCTATAACATTTATTATATGTGACTGTACTGCTATAATTATATATCCAGTTATAGAAAGGGAGGAGCAAAGGAGTCAAGACCATTGTGACTTTTCCTTAAACCTTAGCATTTTGTTTACTTTATTTACTTTGTAAAGTTCATTTGGAAAAAATACATGTCTTCTATTTTTCTATATGACAACAAATACAAACATACCTGCATATTTACTGGATTTTAACTCTACTTCTCATGCTAAAAACAAAACAAAACAAATAAAAAACAGTGGGTAGAAGAGTTCATGACTAAAACTGGCTTCTCAGTATATTCAGGGAAACCCATCTCTTGCTTTCAATGGACAGATTTACATAAAACATCTATTAGTTAATTTAGTCACCATTATTGACACATATAGAATTTTCCATTCAATCATCTATGTTTGTAGAATCGTGAACAATGTTTAATGATGCATCATTTATTTAAAATCATATTTGAATAATATCACTCTTAATAGGTGCCATGACATGAAACCATCTAGGAGGTGTCAAACAGTCCATACATTCCCTGATGAAAATCTAATAACAATAACAACAACAAGAAGAAGAATACAATCTCAACTAAAATTAAACTCAATCTGGACTAGTCTCAAACCATGTCAAGAGGCATAGCTCTATCTACCATTGACTATTGTCTGGTCTCTAATCCATTCTTAAGTCCTGGCTTCTAAAAATGACCAACACAATTATTTACATTGCAGGCAATGCTCTCCTTTGATTACTCAATACCAATCAGACATTTACTATGGATTTAAATGTCTAACTTTATACAGGCTCATTGAGTTGTATAGTCTTGAGGTCTAGTTAATTTTGGTGTATGATTTTTTTGATTTGCAACTCTTTTAATGCTAAAATTTAAAGTACAATTAAAGCACGTGAATTCCTATAGTAATATTTCCATAGACTGTTGGAATAACTGAAGAAATGTGTTGTGACTTCCCACACTATTTCAGTCATTGCTGCATCATAATTACTGTGCAGGTGACAATCTGATTTTTAGTAATAAAGGAGTGAACCTAGAAGGGGCTGGAGTCTAGGAAAGATGAAAGGCTCATAGCTGCTAATTCTATCCCAAATATACCTCATGGTACAACACTGTATCATGATGAAGGAATGTGACATCTGGTAAAAGAAACAGAAGCTATGGGTAGGAGCAAGGGTTAGTTTTGTCCATGGTAACTTTTGCAGTATAGTTCACAGATCAAGGCTTTTTGCTAATATATGCCATTTTCACTTTGTAGCCAGCACTAGCGAAACTGTTCCTGCTGGGCTGAAAACCTTTCACACTGGTTGCTTTCCTCATATTCTTTTAAGTGCTGTTCATTTTGCTCTTCATAAGCAGTGAATTCCCTTGACTTGATTTATAAAGAATATGTGAGTGGTTGAAAATGCATGAGTACTAAAAAAGAATTGAGTAAAGCTAGCTCATTCTTTCTGATCTCAAAAGACTTTTTTTTTTTTTTTTTTTTTTTTTACATGCTACCAAAAAACACTTCGAACACCTATTTTGTTTGTCAAGGGTGGAGGAAATTTTAAATGTTTCAAAACAGCTGCTTCCTATCTTCTTTGTCTTTAAAAGAAGCTCAATTATGAAGCCCTGCTGAAAAGGAGGCAAAGCAGGTGGGAGCTATCATCTCTCCTGTCCCTCCATTTACCCTCACTCTTGTTCGGGCACACCTGGGGACACCGAGGGAGCTATTAGAGATGTCTAACAAAGGTCTCACTTGTAAATGATATATGCAAATTGACTTCTCTAATTTCTTGCTTGTCACTACCCAATCACCCATGGATCTGGAAACTTGACATTTTTATGTAACTAATTTTCTGGGTATTTAGGGGGAAAATAAGAGAATCAAGAAATGTAGCCAGCACTTCCAGACTTGCTCAGCATTAAAGCATCTTTGTAGACGATAACATGAACCTTAATAGCAATTTTCTATACATAATAAATAATACTTTCAACATAAGGAAGAGAGCATTACAAAAGAAAACCATTTAGAAGTAAACATATTGCCAATAATGACGTCAGGATAAAATTAGTAAACTGGTACATTCAGCCTTATGAGAACAGTAGTAAGCATAAAAACAATATAGCTGATAATGTCATTATTATTTATTATTAACATGGAACAATTGTTACAAATAGTGAGCCATGGTAACCTCCTTTCTTCAAATAATTAGGAGATAATGGTATTCTCGGTTCCAACCAATTGTTTGCACTTGGAGTAGCCAATTGCCACTTCCTACTCCAAAGCAGAGTCCTCTTGTTACTGGGTTTTTGATTTTCAAACTTTTATTGATCTTGGATAGCATTTTTTAAACTCAATATGCGGTGTACACTGTCCTTGTCCACTGTTGTTACACACTGGGGACATACAGTTATTATTTAAAGAAATGAGAACAAGCTTTTACAGTTCTAGTAAGATTGTTGTTGGTGCATGTGTTCCTAAGGGTCTAGAAAACAGTCACTGGGAATGTTAGTGATGTGAATACATAAGATATTGAAAAACATTAAAATAGCAAGAACAAATAAAGATCCTAACATTTTCAAATAATTCACTATTTAAGCGAAATGTATATCTTGCTAGGTCTCATAGATCAGGGTATTGATCTAATACTTTTCATTGCTTTTTTGCTGGATTATAAGATTTCCTTTTCCCTTGGAGTAGTTTTTAATCATGTGTTTTACTTCTTATGTAGCAAACCAAATTTATTGATGTTCTACTGTGTATCTTACATAATTCTGGATTTTGGCATGACAGCTCTGCCTCAGAGATATGTTAATATCTGTCTTTACTAAACTAAAATCCACCTGTGTCTTACTATCACCCTGTTTTTCTAGAACATGGACCCTAGAATCAAGCACAGTCTTCTTTCCCTCACAATGGCCCCTTTCTGTTTTCCTGGATTTGTATCTAGTATATGTATTTAAATCTAAAGATCCAGGTGCTATGAAGGAGAAAAGATGGAAGCAAAGGATGAAGAGAAGAAAAGGGAAGAAGAGATGAATAGCATGAAGGATATTCAAAGGCCACAGAAAGCATGATTTTATGAGCTTAATTTGTGTATGCACGTGTGTAATTTATTTATTTTCCTTTGAAAGTTTTTGTTACGCTACTTTTCTTTTTTATTATTTTTTATTTTTATTTTACATATTGATCCCTATCGCCTCTCCTTCTCTCCCTTCCTCTATCCCTCCCTCTTTCCCTCTCTCCCCTCTCACATGCACCCTGACCACCCTCCCCTACCACCACCCCTACTCCACATGTAAGGTGATGTTATCCAGGAGGAGTCATCTATATCTGTGAAGTCATTTGAAGTATGGACTAAGACTTCTCTCCTGTCTCTAGGTTCCCCATTCCTTCTTGGGGAATGTGCCTACAAGGTCCATTTGTGCACCAGGAATACATCTTAGTTCCACTGTCTGAGGTCCCTTAGACTGCTCAGGCCTTCTACCTGAGACCCATGTTCAAGGGGTCTGGGTCAGTCCCATGCTGGATTCCCAGCTATCAGTCTGGGGGCCCATTAGCTCCCCCTTGTTCAAGTCAGCTGTCTCTATGTGTCTCTGTAGTCTGGTCTTGTCCTCTCTTTCTGCAACTGGATTCTAATTCAGCTCAGTGCTTAGTTGTGGGCATTTGCTTCTGTTTCCAACAGGCACTAGATGAGGGCTCCATGATGGTATATAAGTTAGTCATTGATCTCATTATCAGGGAAGGGCATTTATGGTAGCATATATAACTTAAATGGAATTATGCCACAGTGGGAGATAATTCTCCTTCCCAAGAGCCAAAATCTTACAAAAATCCCAGTCTCAACCATAGGAAGTATCTCTTTGAGTTGTTGGTGATCTGTCTCCAAGAGACTCTAAAAACAATTCAGGTTGTTGTCATTACCCTTATTTGGCTCTCAGAACTTAAATGAAAGACATGATTGTTGAAGATACTACATACTTCAGATACCAGATTTGTAGGAATCTAGCTGGAGATAAACTGGAAACCTTCCTGAGAAATAGCTCTCACAGTATCAGAAGGTGCTATGCAAGCTACCAAGGATGAGATGTAATCAACAGCTCTACCCCACTGTAAAACATACAAACTTCAACAATGATGAGCCATGGAAGAAAACAACATCTGTCTAACTGGACTTAATATGCAGAAACTCATACCTAGTATTACAAAACTTACAAACTACCTAAATCTTGAGAAGCCATAGACCCCAATACAGACTACTACTGATATTTTTCTTAAACCAATATAATGTATAACTATATTCTAAAGACCTATCCTTATTCCCACAGAGAACTCTGACTCTTGCTGGTCATCAAAAAAGATTCTTTCTATAACAAGTGGAGGCCAGTACAGAGATCTTCAACTGCTCAAAATGTGTAGAATCAGTCGTGAGAGGTCCTACCCCAGTTGATAGATATAAAATAGTTTTTTTTGTTCAGTGAAAATTTGTGGAACATAGCAGAAAAGAGATCCGGAAGATTACAGGAATCTGACACCTGTAGGCTAAGACACCTACTATTATTTACTATGTCCTAGACAAGGCAGGGCTGGAATACCCTTGAAATATAAACAATATGGTTTCCTAAACAAGACCTACATGGCAACCTAGATGGACATGCTGTTATGGATGGTGGGGTTACAAGGTCCCACCCTTAGGTGAAGAGCTACAGGGAAATCAGTGACTGATGAGAGAAGGAGAATTGAGAGTTTTTCCAAGGCCAAGCATGCTATGTGGCTATTCAATGAAAGTACACAGTAAATACATGTATATAAAGCAACACTAAAGAAATTCAGTGTATATGTATAACAGTAATAATTACAGCAAAAAGTTATGAATCTGAGAAAGATTTGTGAGGGGCAAGAAAAGAGTTGGGTAGCAAGAGGAAGAATGTATAATATGTTAATACAGTATGCACCAATGAAATTCTCAAAATAATTGAATCCTAGAGCCTTCATCTAGTAGCTGATGGAAGCAGAAACACACCAACAGCTATAAACATTGATCCGAACTCTTGGAATCCAGTTGCAGACAGCGAAAAGTGATGAGTCAAAGAGTCAAGACCAGGTTAGAGAAACACATAAAAACTGCTGACCTGATCAAGGAGGAGCTCATGGACTCCAGACTGATAACCTGGAAAGCAGCATAGCACAGACAGAGATTCCCTGAATGTGGTTTCACTTGAGAGGACTGGGCAGACTAAGGGGCCTCTGGGAGTGGATGAGTATTTATCCCTAGTATATCAATGGGCTTTGGGGGCCAATTCCACATAGAGGGATATTTTCTCAGCCTAGACACACGGGAGAGGGCCTGAGCCCTGCTCCAAATGATATGACAGACTTTGAAGACCCCCCCATGAAAGGCCTCACCCTCCCTGGAAAGCAGAAATGGGATGGAATGGGGGTGGGAGGAACAGGAGAGGAGAGGAGGGTGTGGGAACTGGGATTGATATGTAAAACAAGCTTATTTCAAATTTTAAAAATAATTATATACATTTTCAAAATGCTGGAATTGAGAGGAGTAGATATAAATAGTGAGTAAAATAAAATAAAACAAAAAATTTGAAACAAAATCACTATGTAGAGTACATTACATCACAGTGGCATGGGCAAGAAATGCCATCTAATGGTGTGATGATACATTGTATTCATGTTTATAACAGTCATGATATTAAGAAGTTAAATATGTTTTGTTGCCTCCAATAATATGTAATTGAATAACACATTATTATAGCTTACATTTCTACCAATGAGATTAATAACTTCAAAATTAGAATGCTTCTGAAAATAATGCTAGCTAACTACTGGAGCTATGAAAGGATAACACTATTAAATAGAAAACCTTTGGCAACCTTTTCAACCAATAATGGATACTTCTGAGACACATTAATTAAGAGAACACTCTATAAAGTCCTTTGTAGAGTGTAAGGAACTTTTGTATAACAGAGAAAATATGCAAAATAAGACTGCAAGCCTAGTTTTTAATTTTTAATCTTATCATTATTTGCAAGGTTCATCTACTCTTGGTGTCTCATCCCACCAATGAATATAATGGCACCCGTGTCACTTATACCTCTAAAAGAAGACAGGATAATTAACAAAATAGGTGCAGATATAAATATACTTAGAGAATTTGATGTGTGTTTTTGAAAAGTATATTGCTGACACAGTAATCAATAATGTACATTGTTATAATCAATTTTAAATGCAATTTATTTCTTCATTCCATTTTTCCATTTATTGGGCATCTGATATGTGTCCCCCATTTCATTGTATGTACAGAAATTAAAAAATAAGATGGTAATGACTGACTGTCTAATACCTACTCATAATGGTTGGTGGTAAAGATAATAGTGATATTGCACATGAGAGACCAGTAGATGTAACAGCAATGTTCAGTTAATATGAAGCTTCAAGGAAGAGGTATTGTTGAAAGACTCAAAGAATCCAACTAGAGAATTGGCTAAGAATGAGATACAGAGTAGAAATTATTAGGACTTTTGTCCAGCTGCCTTTGCAAATGGATAAGGATGTATAAATCAAGAGTGTCACATTGAAAGTGGGTAGAACAGTTTTCTGAAAAGAATGGACCCAGGGCTTGGAAAGACCACTTGAGTGGTCTCATGCTTTGATGGAACAATCTTGGTTTTCCTACTAAAAATAACCTGAGGAGAGAAGATGTAAGTGTGTATTGGGTGGGGAGTGAAATACAGACAAGTAGCCCTGCAGGGTTTCTAAGGAATTAAAACAATGAAGAGAAGTTCCCAGCATTGGTGCATTGTGAGGAGGGTTCAACAGCAGCAGCAGCAGCAGCATTGACAGGAATTATGGGCTACACAGAAAAGTAAAAGCCTAGGAGCCAAGCATTCTGGAATACCTTTGTCAGCAAATAACAGAAAATCTGACCAACTGTTCTTAGAGAAATAAAGGGTTCTTTTTTCCCATAATGTGCCTGCAGATAAGGATTGTGGAAGCTCATCCATGCCATTAAAGATGCAATTTCCTCCAGCCTTCTGCCTTATGATCCTTGGCAGGATTCCTTTTTGTTCTTGCTGATGGCTCAAAATCACAAACTGACTATTTTAGGCCTCACAATCATGCTTTATGTTAGAAAAGTGGTACATAATACATTATTTTCTATGTCATTGGTTCACGCTGTGTCACATGATTAAGGGTTGTAAAGGAGGCTAGGAATTCGGGCATTTCAAAAGACAAACAAATAAGAAAGCCAACCATTGAAAAGGAAATGATATTTGGCAACCCATGGTATCTACCCCATAGACATACAAGGAATTGCTTAATCAGTGAAATCCAATTCTGAATATATGACAATGACATGAATAGCATTGCAAACAATTAGTGTTAACATTTCAAAGCCCACACATCAACAAAGATGAGCACCAAATGGCTACAATATAAAACCAATAAAGAAACCTAAAGAGCACATTCCAATGTAAAAATATGTCTCTGTCATTAGTCAGGCGAAAGACTTCACTGGAAAAACTATTCCATCCTTGTGGTTTATATTACCTGCTTCTGTCTGTGCTTAGAGTGATTATTTGTTACCATGGGCTCTGAAAACCAACATAACACAATTTAGTTACATCACACAGGTAGAGGCTTTCCTTCTAATACACAGCACTTGTACATAAACGCAACCGTATGCAGTTGTTGCATAACACATGTGAAATAAATTTAGTGATGAGGAAAGAAAATAGCATCATGTAAAGAAAACAGTCACAAAAGAACTCAAGTCGAGTGCATTTGTGAATGATAGCCCCTATAGAGAGACAGCATGGCGGTTCTGAGCACAGCATGCACATCTCTCCAGAGGGAAAAACCCTGGCTTTTAATTTCAACTATTCTTGTATTTCCTATTGCTCAACTCACCCACTTGGATGCTATTTGTGTTGTTCTTTTTTTTTTTTTAGTGCATAATAATTAGTAGTAGAATTCTGTACAAGGGCGTTAAAAGAAAAACACAGTCTGAATACTGAATACAAATACAAATAGCTGTGCAAAACTCAGGGTTATTCTAATGGTATAGATCTCATGCTAATCTTTGAAGGTAGAGTGTGCACATTGATATTACCTGTGCTGGTATGTGCAGAGAAGGATGCCTCTGAAGTATGCATTAGTGGTAGTGTTTTTAGTTCTTCCCACATTATATATGTTGTTTCTGTTCTAGCACTGAGAAAGACTTAGGAAAGTTGATTTGATTCTAGGCTACTGAGAAATGAAAAACAAATTTAAAAAGCTGAAAATGAAGAAAGTATAGTCCCCATACAATAGATTTTTACATGCAAACTAAAATGCACCTTACATGCACAGTGACCACCAAAGAAGAAATAATATACATAATCAGTTATAAGCAGTATAAAGGGCAATCCTTTACAAGGAGTAAAATGTAAAAATTAGTAGAAATAATTGTTTCTTTAGCAGTGATTTAGAGATAGTCTTTCAATATGACTGTTCTGGCTATGATAGACTTGACTATCCTCCTGGACCCACACACAGACATTTGACTCCCATTCTTAGTTTACCTTATTGCTTTTATGTTTTTATTATTGAGATGCTTTATATTATTAGAAGTAAACGTGTGTCCCTAAAGTAATTATAAACACCTTCATCTTTACAACTAAAAGCTTTGTTTGGCTATAGATTTGAAGCTATAAGGGCAACCAAAAATCAAGTTTGTTATTTTTATATCATTTTACGTTTTAATCTTTGTGAGCATTGAGGAATGAATATGTATTTCTGTGTATGAATGTGAGTAGATACAGGCCATGGTGTGCATAAAGGACAGACTTTAGAGTCAGCCCCCACATTTCCTACTTTCTTGCACATTAAAAGTGCATCTTGCTTGCCTCAGTAATTTTTGTAGTGCATCTGTAGAGTGTACATATTCTGATTTGCGACTGTCATGCTTTTGCTTATTTTGCTCAAAAGGTAGAATTTGACTTTTTAATATAGTACCATTAGTTGCATTATAGCTTGATTCATATTTTTATATTTTTTTAGAAGAAAAAATGTATCATACATGATTTTACTTTATATATATATATATATGTATACATATATATATTCTGTATTTATCAATCTGTGACAATAATACGAAGGTCAAAGTCCTCTTCTGGATTCCATCTGTAATTGTCATTAAGTATATCAATGTAATATTTAATCATATATTTCTCTGGTTGTAAGAGAATAGACTACACAGTAAGATTTGCATTTTCATTGCCTTTTCTTCAACAGTATTTTCCAGCCAGCATGGATGGGGATGGGAATTGACGTCACACTTCTGGCTAAGGAGCTCTTGACAATAGATATCTTCTGGGAGAGGGAGAGCCACTTTTCTTTTGGGATGTGGATCCTGAGGGTCTACCCATGCTCTAGTCAATGATGTCACACACATGTACATATAAGTAGCAATAAATGAATTCGGTGGTTTTAAAATAAAGAAGGTATAGCAGATGAAAATGGTAAGAAAAGGGAAGGTATGGTGTAGAATGGAGGTGGTGAATAGGAGCGGGGTATTAGAGGATGGATTGGATCCAAACACATTATATTTATGCCTGGGTATTAAATAAACTATTTTAACTAATGGGAGTTCTGATGGAAAGAATATAAAGATGGCAAAAAAGCTTATTTGGAAAAACAACTGAAAATGTTTTAAATAAGGAAAGCCTGAAGGCACAAGTCCTATGTACAACAGACAAGTAATAGAGTGTACCTAATAAACTGTGGGATACAAAAGACAAAAGCATTACTTATGCCAATCGATTTATGCTACTCTCAGTCTTGGTTAGGCATACTTAGTGTTTGTAGTAGTTAATGCAGAAACTCATAACTGAGAGCAAGTTATTGTGGATGCTCAGCCCTGAATGGGGCATCAGATATTTACCACACTATAACATTGTGGAAGAGGGACAGAACAAAATGTAGCATCCTGAGGATAGAGAGGAATTCTGTGGAATGGACATGCAATGGTCATTGCAGTAACAAACCCACAACAGGAGAAGATCAAAGCAGTCAAAATCCCAGCATGAATAGAGAGGTACTCATGAGGCACCACCAGTGACTGAAGAGCTTCAGGCATTTGAAGGTTGGTGGGTGAAGGAGAATCATCTGTCTTTTGGGATACAGTGACTGGAAGGCTGCTCATGCTCTAGTGAAAGGCCACATACCTATGTACATATGAATGCATAAGGCAGCACTAACTGGAACTGCTAAAGTCATCCTTAGCTGCACAATGAGTAAGAAGCCAGCTAGGGCTCCATGGCTCACTGTAGGTTTTAAAAAAGAAAGAAAAAGGAAGGAAGGAAGGAAAGAAAGAAGGAAGGAAAGAAGGAAGAAAGGGGGAGAGAGAAAGAGAGAAAGAAAGAAAGAAAGAAAGAAAGAAAGAAGAGGAAGGAAGAAAGAAAGAAGGAAAGGAGGTGGAGAGAGACAGAAAGAGAGAAAGAAAGAAAAAGAGAGAGAAAGAAGGGAGGAAGGAAGGAAGGGAGAGAGAAAGACAGAAGGAAAGAAAGAAGGAAGGAAATAAGGAAGGAAGGAAGGAAGGAAGGAAGGAAGGAAGAAAGGAAGGAAAGAAGGAAGGATACTTAAGAGGACATAGGTTTAGGAGTGGGGTGTGTTGGTAGGGGAACATGGAATGTAGAAGAATTAGAAGTGTGTGTGTGTGTGTGTGTGTGTGTGTGTGTGTGTGTGTGTGTGTATGGTTGATATCCTCAACATCATTGCACACACACAAATAAATTAGAATGAATGTTAGATTTAAAATGAATGAATGAATTAGAGATTTAAAACATTTTTTTTCTTGGGATTTCTTTGTTTCTTTATTCATAAATGACCAGAAGCACATCATCAAAAATATTAAGTTATGTTTTATTAATGATGCTCTGTAGGCATTATTTTAAAGATAGAATTACAGAGTAAACAGCTCCCAATAGCTTGGTTTTGGCTTCTTTGTGTCAATTCCAACAGTTATAAGGTGTTCCTTGCATTTGAAATGACATGTAAGGCAATAATATATTTGACATACAAGAATAAATAAATAATTTTAGTGTGGGATTACTGTTCCATTTGGGAAACATTTATAAATTATAACTTTCCTTTAAAATTTCATTTATACCATTCTAATTTCTTTCCTTGTGACTATCATTATCACTTAGCAATTTAAAAAAAAATTGTCACTTTTTACAGTATTTAGGATTCCCTTCCCAATTTTATAGTTAAGCCTTTTCCTCATTATTGCAAATACAAAGTTTTATTTAGCTTTTAATATTTTTATCATAAATCCTTTTCATTTTTGCCTACTAGCCTTTGAGTTAATAATAGCCCCTAATCCATTTTTTAGGGAGGTGTTTCTGTGTCTGTTTAAATCTCTACTAAATTTTTTAAATACCAAAAGATATTTGCAATCACTTTTTACAGAAAAAAGAAAAGTAATGATATGCTTTTTATGAATCTACAGGCATTGCCATTTTCTATGATAGTCACTTGAACAGGGATAGAGCTGTTAAAATTTGATGACTTTCAATTTTTAATGTCTGATTGCCATTTATTTCTATTGGTTGATTATTTTTGGCTGCATTATTGAATTTCTAATTACACATCCTTTAGTTCTCCATGAAGATGAAGTGTGTTTTCTCACTATATTTATGTTGATTTCAGTAAATTACTTCAGGCAAGTTGCTGTTCCAGACTGTCAGGCTTGCGTCATCATGATGTGGATAGATGAAAAATTAGAGAGAGGAATGACAAAACAGCATTTTTCTCTTTGCTCACTCAGAAAGATGTCCCTAAAAGGCCAGCACATTGAGTCAACCCCATCTTTTTCCAGCATTACTTATTTTGTCTCCATAAAATGCACACTAGAAATGAGTAAGATTAATGAAAGTTTTATATAGACTTTCCCATAATATTTGAAATATTTACTTAAAAGTTGTCCATAAATATTTCCCCAGTTTGTCTGTATAGACTTTAAAGTATTCAAGGAAATAAACATATTGTTTCTATCTTCATGCCATCCTAGAACAGCAAGGAAGCATTCGTTGAAAACAACAAAAGGCTTTTAAGGAAATTGTCCCAAAACTTATCTGTTGTATATGTTTACTTTGAAACTCTACAATAAACTTTAATAATTAAAAAATGTATTGTGTATGTATATATGCACACAGCTGTGTGTACATGTGTGTTTGTGTGTGTGTGTGTGTGTGTCTGTGTGTGTGTGTGTGTATCTGTGTGTGTGTGTCTGTGTCTGTGTGTGTGTGTGTCTGTGTGTGTGTGTGTCTGTGTGTGTGTGTGTGTGTGTGTGTGTGTGTGTGTGTGTGTGTGTACATACATGTGCATGCAGGTAGTTAGCTTCTTGACTGGGGTTCTGGGAACCAAACTCAGGTCCTCTGAAGAACATCAAGGCTCTTTGCTGTTGAACGGTCTTCACAACCCCAATAAAGCATCCTAAATTATCGATAATTTGTTTGTTTAGCAATGGCATTGTGGAAGAAGAAATAGAAACAGATTCAATGATTTCCCAGGTTCACTAGCTAAACAGATGTAGGAAGATATATGGTCAGATTTCTTTTTCAATCTCAACCAAGTTTTCTAATACTTTATATATTTTTCTAGAGAAGCAAGCTATATCCCTGAAGATAATAAATGAATATAGGTTTTGTTACTTAGGTTGCAAATGAAAAGATTTAGCTAGCATTCTTCACATAGGGACACAGACTTAGGTTGCAAATGAAAAGATTTAGCTAGCATTCTTCGCATAGGGACACAGACTGCTTTAAGTTAATTATGAATTTGTTGAGTACCACAATTAAGTCATCATCTCTTCCAAAGGACCATATTACATAAGTGTCCAATATGAATATCTCTTTAAATATCCATGTTTCACTTGCATACAATTGTTATTACAGAAAACTATGGCATAGTAGCTAGTAGAGGCCAATTAAATTTTCTGTTTTCTTAGGAGATGTTCTTCTAGAATCCTTCCCTGAATTTCATTCTGCCTTCAAATTCTTGACTCCTCTAGGTGATGCCAGCTTTCACTTCCAATTAACACAATTTGCTCTGATGATTGTTATTCAGCAGACTTAGTCGATCATGAGGGGAATATAATCCCACAGATTTAAGCAAATGCTTATGACTGTTGCTATTGCTCATAGTTTCTAATTTCTGATGAGTACATAGGTCTTGCAATGAGAGTAAAATTATGCAGAAAAATAGAGGAAATATTTTGCATACATGGAATTCTAGGGATATAACCAATTCAATCACACGGTGAAACTCAAGTTTGCATTTATGTTAATTAATTAAAATTGACCTTGAGACAGGAGGCTTTGTTAGCAACTAGTTGATAGAAAGTCATGACAGAGCTTCGGAGGGCATCTGGGAGAGATAGAGAGGCAGGAAGCAGCAGGGGGAAATTGAAGTGGCACAGGTTTTCCTGGTTTGACAAGCTGAAGTCATCTATGGGATCCAGCAAGGAGAGAGGGTTAACTAGTTGCTGCTCAGACTCTCTGAGCTTGCAGGTTTTCACCACAACCCTTGAATCTCAAGTGTTATTTATATTTAGAATGATAGAGATTTAGTTCATCGATACCTTTAGTGGCAGCAGTAGAGACAGGGCCTGTGGAATCAGAATCTTCACCAGGCTACGCCCTGAGGGGCCACGCTCCTCTTAGAATCAAGCCTGTAACTGCAGAGTTGCAATTGCTGGCTGAGATAGCAGTAGATTAAGGTACAACTGCGGTGTCAAAGACAAAACAACAGGAAATAGGGTAGATAAGATTCGCTCAAAAGTCTGCGTTACAACCCAAGACAGCTCATCTTCAAATGAGAGGCAATAATACAGTGGTAAGGAGTAGACTCCCAAGCAAATTACATAAAGAACCATCTAGAAGTCGGAATGAAGCAAGCTGAGACCTGTAAAAGCAGGACATTGAGTGGTCCAACTAGTTCAAATAATTTTTTCTCTTTCTTATAAACTTCCCAAAGATTGCTGATAAATAATTGCTGAGAAACACATAGTATTGGTAGTTTTTACTAAAACATTGTGCCTCGTAATGGTCTTATGTCTCTAATTACTACTAATGGGACCATAAAATATTTTACAACTTATCCAAAATGTATTTTCTCATTAGGCAGACATTTGTCATAATACAGAGGATATGACCATACAAAATGAAATTTCTGGAAAGTCAATGCAAAAAAATAGTTTTTAATTGATATATTTTATACTTTATTAATAAATGAATAATAACAATGTCATTACAATAAGCATTCTTAAAAATCAAATAATTGTGGAATCATTCCTATGTGCATTTGCTTAATTTTTTTGGTTTGCAAGATCCTTAATCACCACTTATAATATTCTAGAATTATAAAACATTGGCATGCAATAGATCAGGCAATTGTAAAATTAGACTATGGATATGTAATTATATGAACAGCTTTTTGTTTAACTTAGGGTAGTAAAAAATATGTGCTTTATAATTGGTTTTTTCCCCCAATTCAACTTAGTCCTTCTTGAAATCTGCTGCTTTGTTAAAATACCTGGCAGTTTAATATAGGTAAAATAGAAAGAACAAAAATAGTGCCAGTTTACATTTGCCATTTAATAACTTTCATTCAGATTCGTGAGCTTCTCTGACTCTGTAGTCTCTCTAATTGCATACTGCCAACAAATTCACTTTCCTAAGAACACTTACAATGTATTTTGTCTTGCTCAAAGCCTCTGGATACATTCCTTTCCTGTCCTGGTAGAATTCCTTCAGTCTATTGCTGGCCATTGATGATGCGTAAGTATCTTGATTTTTCTCTAATCTGAGTCATTCTGCTTTTCTTCAACATTGCAGTGAGTTCCTGCCTTCTGCACCTGTGCTCTTAGGAATACTCTACCCACTTCCCTGAATGAATGTCTGTCATTGTTTTTATGTTGAACTATTTGGTCATTAGAATAGTTTCCTAATTTTTTCTCCTTGCAAGCTGCCATGTATTGAACTCTTGCTATTCACGTGTGAGCTGCCTGTAGGTGCTGGATATTGAACCTCTGTCCTTTGCTAAACCAACAAGTAATCTTAACCACTGAGCCAATATGTGAACTTCTTTCCCCTTCCTTCTAAAAATGATTCATTGATAATAATTATAATTTATCATTTTCATACTATATTAAAATACACTAGATAGCTTCATTTTTCTACTTAGGTAGAATAATAGCATAACTGACAAGGATTGTAAGTGCCATGATTTAAATCATCTGGTATTAAACATTAGGTCTTAGATAGTGATCTTCTTAACATAAACATAAAATCAGTGTGTTTTGTGCTTTGTTCTATACTTTGTAAGTATATAATCATTAGAAAGTGACAGTAAGCATAACATAATGACTCAATAAGTTTGTACATTAAAATAGTGTTTTTTACTGTTATTGTTTCCATGTCTTTAGCATAATATGATCTGCTAAAACAGACTCCTATGTTTCAAATGTCTACTATAGTACATTTTTACATTACTCACAATTTGGAACAGGACTAATAAAAAGAGGGCTTATCTTTAGGCAGTTAAGGTGTGACCTACAAGTACAATGTCATTTTGGACACAGGACTGCTCAAATTTACTTGGACGTTGACTGTGGCCTGTAGGAGAGGCAAGGGAATGGAAAAGAAAAACATGCAGGTGATTCTGCATGTCTTTCTATGTGCAGGCGTTTCTTATAGATTGGGCTTTGTAGTTTTACAAAGAAATCTGCCCAATTCCCTCACTTCAGGCTCAGTCCCATGACTGTATCTATTCACAACATGCACTGGGAAATGCTATTTCTTGCTGTGTATTTACTTCCAAGAAAACATAAATCTGTACAATAAAGTTAAAAGGAACCCAGATTTTTGACAACTCTGTTTGTTATTCGTCTTCCAAGAACATAAAAACATTTGCTATTCAAATACCTGAAAATTATATGCTATTACAAAATTCAGATGTTTTAAAACAATGCTAGAGATGCAAATATATTAACTTCACATTAAGTTCAGACTTTCTTCTGCTTTGTTACAAAAACCTTGAGATCACTATTTAGTGTTTTACTAATTCTTACAGGGCTGGAGAATTTTGGTTTATGGGAAGTTTTTATTTTTAAATAGAATAGAAAAGTTCTCTGGATGTTTTGCTAAAATAGATTTGTTTTTGAAGGTGTTTGGTTACTGAAGGGCACAGAATGCATAAACTCCCTCTAGAATTTAGATTACCTTTGTTAGGGATCAACTCCAAAGCTATGTAAACACTGATTTCTTTCCTGTACTCAGTAGGATCTCATTCTTTAGCCCCTTGGGAAATTACTTTCCTGCCCTTCTGTGACTTTTTAACTTATGGTAAAGTTAAAATTGGGGAAAAGTAGTTGAAAATCGGAATGGAACTAACTCATAAGATATAATTTCAATTCAGTGGCCTTGAAGGATGGTGGGAATATCTTAACATGACATGCAACTCTGTCTACAAACACTTATTGCTCGCATAACTATAAACATGTGCACATTGTTTAAATCTTCCAAAATAGCGAGGTTCACAAAAATCTGGACGGACAATTTCTAAGAAAGAATAGAGACTCCTCTGAGGAACATTAGATGAAAATGAGAGTGTCTGTGTGCATCATGTCCACTGTCAGGACACTGACTACCTGAGGGTGTTTTGTGATACCGTCACACATATTTCTTTTATAAAGTTAGAGCACTACCTAAAGTAGGCTCCCATTCTAATAGACTCATCATATTCAGAGAGGGATCACAATACCCTTACTTCCTTTACTTCCCGTATTTACAATGGACCAAGTCAGATAGCAGCCATGGTCCAGTTTTATCAGGTACATTTGCCAAAACCTGGCTCTTCAAAAGCACAGTTATTTTGCCAAACTACTTAAATCTGATTAAGTTTTTTTTTCACTTCTGTTTTCTTATCTGGATAGCAAAAAGAATAGTAGCATTCTGTATAGTAGTGGTTCTTACCCTATGGATTGCAATCTCTTTTGGGGTCATCAACCCTTTCACAGAGGTTGCCTAAAATTATTGGAAAACATACATATTTACATTACAATTTATAACTTGCAAAATTACAGTTATGAAGAAGTAACAAAAGTAAATTTATGGTTGGGGGTCATGAAGACATGTGGAAGTCTTGCAGCATTAGGATGGTTAAGAACCACAGCTTTATAGACTACTGACAAGAAAATGAATCTGAAAGCCATCTGTTTAATAGTGCAGGCTCTGTTGATGTTGAAGAATGCCAGCAACTGTGTTCCATCTGATTTCTTGCAAGGGATTTGTGTTCTCTTCCTTGCCTGGACATCTTGCCTTTGTCTTTCATCAATAGGCACTATGCTGATGGAAATAATTTGACAAACACATAGTTTCATCATTGCCATTATTATTGCACACAAATCCTCTTTCCATCAAGAATCAGTAGAATATTCCAAGCTAAAGATGCTTACTTTGAAAGAGAAAGTAAATTTAATGAAGTAAACGTTGCTATGTGCACTGAGGATCGTCATATTTGTTGAGATAGAAGATGATGCAATTACTGAGGGCAAACCACAGAAAAATGAAGAAAAGTCCCCACTGTTCGCATCATTATGTCCAGAGACCAATTATAACATATGAGTTCTCCTCATTTTGTTTCCTACATATGTTGGCTTTAAACATTGTTTCCCGTAATTTGAAATTTTAGATAGCCCTTTTACTATGCTACATTATTCACTAAAGATAAAAGCATAGGTTAAACGGGTTTGGAAAAATATTCCTGTCTTTAATAATCTATTCTGTAAACCTCAAAGAGGCTCTTTAAGTTTATTCAAAACATAACTTTGCATGAGTTTTATTTTCCATTTCCCAGAAATCTCTAAAGGAGCAACAGTCCTGTGCATGCCCTCAGCTGACACTTTTATAAAAGAATGTGTCTGTGACATCTCTCACAGGCAAGACTCTGAGAACTATTAGAACTGGGTAGGCCACAATGTGTAGAATGCCTGCTATACCTTGTGGGTAAATCTTACTCTAATCCATTGCCTGAGCCTAAGTACTAATGTGTTGTATCTCAAGATGGCAACACAATTTTCTCTCTGGGTAGGGCCTCCCACTAAATTCATGCCTGTGCAGATGCAAGGGTGGAGCTGGCATCTAACTATCCTGGAACTCGAAATTAGAAACTGTCCATTCACTTGTGGCAGGCTAATACTAAAAGCTGCATATGCTCTGGGAAAAGTTATAGCCATTAGAAGTGTGACAGGCTGGTCTGTAACTCCATGCTTTTCTGCTTAGACCCTCTTTCCTCTTTCCTTAGGGGACAGTTTTAGACACTCTATAGAACAGCCTGCCAAAAAGGATGAACAAAGAAAATACACAATAAGATGCAGATGACTATCAAGGCAAAGCACTCCTGTTTCTCGTATTGAAACATAGGTTTTAGTGAATGACTGTCCTTCAAACCAAGCAACTGCCATTCTGTGGAGTTCAGCTGCACCCTTCCCTTGCAAAAGATTTTCTCACCTGTACTCATTGATGATATGCACCCCAGCAGAGAGGGATGGTCGCCTGTTAGTGGAGGAGAAGCCAGACCACAGTAATTAGTCCCTCATGTACACTCTGTAAGGAAGCCTAGTAAATGCATTGGTTCTTCAGAGTAACCATTGATGTAACTGTGACTAGATTTATTGTTGGAACTTATGGGTGGGAATTTTAGAAACCTGGCTGCATGTCTTCTCTTGGGGGTCCTTTTTTTTTTTTTTAATCTTAGAATTCTTGTTTTCCTTCATCTTAAACTGTCTATATTTGACTGTTCTATGCAAGCGAGAATCCTAAAATAACACAGGTTTTCTTTCACCTTGATTTTCTTTCATCTTTTTATAGAACAGAGACTATCAGAGAAAGGGAAAGATAAAATAATAAGAGTGGGGAGTGGGTAAAATTTTCAGTTTCTATAAAGGAACAGATAGTCTATCATTCAGTCCCAAGAAGTCAAAGAAAGAGTGAAAACTAACCCATGAACTAGTGTATAAAGCTCTACCTTCCCATTCCGTTCCAGCAAAAAGAATTTGTTAAAAAATATTTAGACATTTTTCTTAAGGTTCTGTTAAGAAGAACAGTTTTAGCCTAGGCAAGGAAATAAACTTAAGAAGTTTTCAGACCCAAAGAGCTTTGTTCACATATATGTTTGTCTATGTATTTGACTCAGTCTGCCATTCCAATTGGTTGTATAAACCCCAATAGCATGCATATCCAATTAGCAATCTTCAAGCAAATAATATGCTCAGTCACTAGGCACATTGTGTCACAAAATATGAAGGCACTCATAAGAAGAAATATCTCCAGGTTAAGAAAACAGAAACAAACTTTATTTCAAAGCTAGCTGACGGGGTTCACTTTATGTGTTTGCTTTCTAGTTCCTAATGAGTGCATAAACTGAAGGACACTGTCAAGGACACAGTGTCTTCCTATAGGAATTCACAGTAGAATTCTTCAAAGTAATCTCAATTCTGCTACCAAAAGTGTCTATATTAATAAGTAAAAATATGAATCTTAATGAGTTGTATCTGTTTCTGTTAATGAAGTTTAGCATTTTAAAATATCACTTGTCTGACAAGAGAAGAATATTTCATATTTGAGGGCACAGATAATCAAATGCAATTGTATTAAAACACATAGCTAATTAGATGTCTAATTGCTACAGTATCTACTTCTTTTCTTCTCTCTGAGGTCTTTGGCACACCCACCCACCCAGCATCTTACATCATGAGCTTCAAGAAGGGCAAGGGGGAAGCTTGCATTTTCTGGTGGAATTACTTGAAACCACAGATGAACATTGAAGCTGGACCTATGTGAGTACAAGATTTTATACATAATTTCATTATTTATTCAAGTGTAAGGCACACATAATCACTGTCATGTGACTGAATAGATTTTTATAAATTGCCTAGTCACATCACAGTGTGAATATGCCCTCTAAAACCCGTATGAACTGTAACTGGTAAAATGTAGCGGTGTTGTAAGATCAGGCTATTTGGAAATGCCAAGTCTGGAGAGCTCTGCATTTCAGATAGATTACAGTTATTATTGCCAGGGTGGAACAGCTGTCAAGTGTGGATGCTATAAACATGTTCAGCATCTGGGACTCCACTTTATCCCGTCCTTTTGCCTTCATGTGGTTTCTCACTATGTGGGACCCTCTGCCTTGTTTGGCTGTTATAAAAAGTTCTGAGCAGATATTTGTACATTGGCATTGGACTGTGCAAAATAGTGAGAACTATTTATCAAAAGACAATCTGCAGTTACTTGTAGAAAGTTTCATATCTGAGGGTACAGATAATCACATCTGATTGTATTAAATAAACACCTTAGTAGATGTCTAGGGTTATTTGTTATAATCCCAGAAACCAGTATCATGTAACCACATTGTAGACAGACTGTTTTTCTGAACCCCTCAGCTTATCTATATTTGACTCCTGAGAGCCGACTAGTATTCTGACAAAACTTCATATATTACTTTAACTTGGTTTGTTTTAAGGAAAACCAACTCTGTAATGCCTTCTTTCTTATGCCTGGATTTTGTCATATGCTCTATCCATGCTTTTATGTCTGTTTGTAACTTGATTGTTTCATTACAGCATAGCAACCTATCATATGAATATTTTACATTTTATCTACCTACATCTCCTTTTTCTTGGTTTAGTCCTTATGACTGAACAATAGTATTCATTATTACCCATGACTCAGAACGTCACATTTCAGCAACATCTAGAACTACTCACATTTTCGAGGAGCTAAAATGTTGAACACTAATCACC
This sequence comes from Cricetiscus sungorus, assembly GCA_030556225.1. Classification (NCBI taxonomy): domain Eukaryota; kingdom Metazoa; phylum Chordata; class Mammalia; order Rodentia; family Cricetidae; genus Cricetiscus; species Cricetiscus sungorus. The sequence goes on along the minus strand of JANBXA010000731.1, from coordinate 12,610,012 downwards.
TTGTAGTACTTTTGATATAGCTAGATATCTAAGTAAGCAATCTGGACTATCCTATCAACTGCCTCCCTATGACTATTTCATCAAGCTATTTATAAAAGAAAGCAAGAAAAAAACATTACTTAAAGACTCCTCCAGTATTTTGATCTGAAAAATGTACTTAAAAAATTTGCTTCATTTAGCATTAAACATGTTCTCTGTCTTGACTGCATGTACTCTCCAGTGTTCCCTGCTACACCCTAAGTCTCATGATCTGCCTAATGCAATCCATGCACTCACAATATAACTGATGGGCAAGCACTTGAAGCTACTGCCAACTCTACTGTGTGAGATGACAGGCAAAAGTGTGACTGCTCTGTCATGTTGATTCTTGATCTGTTCTACCAATGAACGATATTGTGCTCACAACCACAGATATGGATCTTTCACAGAGACAGTACAATGTCTAAACAAAATCATAAGTAAGAAGAGGAAAGCCTGGGTTACAAAACTATTTTCATGGCAATCATTTTATTTCCCCCCCTCCAAAAAAAATGTCTACTTCAGCACTGTGGGTAAACTTCATCATCCTGTTAAGCACAACCTTACTCACAGAGAGGATCTCTTGCTCTCTGAGTCCACTCAAGGGCCCTGATTGGTTGTTCTTGTCTATGATTCATATTAGCTTCCTGAGGGATTTATCTTTATAAATCACTTGGAAGACCAGTGAAGTACCAGGGTGGGTTATGGCTTCCAATTCAAGTTTCCAGTGGCAGGGAAGGAGTGGCTATCGGTTCTTGGAGTTTACTGTTGGAACAGAACTGGTGTGCACCAGTGGCCTCATGTTCCTCTCACTAGTTGTCATTATGTTCAGTTAAGCAGGTGCAGACAAATATCACATTAATCACTATTTCTTCATTTCAATGCATTTCAAACCAGGCTGTGTTCTCTTTCTTTAGGTACTTAATGCATCATCAGTATTTCTGCTTTGTTTAAGGTGTCTACACGCATCATAAACACACCATATCTTACCCTATCATATTTGTTTTGTTAGGAAGATTTTCAGTATCTGATTTTAAAATTATATCTTTAGTCTTCTTCGTGGCTTTTTCTCAGTGAGTTTTAAGCCATGTTATTGTTAGTCTTCCCATTGTTGTGTTTAACATTCATAAAATTTCCAAGTTGTGTAGGCTGTCCTGTGACTTTGATAAACAAATATATAGCGTCAAAATCTTTCTTTGTAACAATCTCATTTGATGGTTATTAGAGGAAATCACATACACATGAGTGAGCTTTTACTCACAAAGAATTCTCCTATCTCTATTAGGGAAAAATATTTTCACATATCATTCTCTGCAAGATCCACTTTGTTTTGAGAGTACATTGCAATGATGCACCATTCCTACTGTCAGCATGAGATACAGGCAAAAAACAAATAATATTCTAATTCATTAAGTTAATCCTTATGTTCTAAGCATTTGCAACAGAACATGTTATGATGTAAGTGGAGAATGAGTTGAGAGTTGGGTGAAATGGTAGGAAAGTGCATCTCAGGCTGACCAATGAGCATAGGAAGAATCAGAATCAAGAGATTATATACATTTTTAAGGAAAGATATGCATTGGTCAACACTCATCATCACTATTACAGATGATGCCACTTTTTTAAGTTTCAAAGAAACCCAGAACAAATGGCTAGCTGAGGTGCCTATTTAACATATGAGAGTGGACCCTGGGTGCCATGTTCTCCCATCATCTCCCATCATCTCAAGTACCTGTTACAGAGTCATCCTTGCTGGCAGACTTTGACCATACCCCAAACCTCTGCAGTGCCTACACTTTACCATTTTTTTCCAGGCTCCGCTAATCCTATATAACCCCAGAATTTTGGCTACCCATCCTGTTGGTTCTTTACATCTTGGTTCCTATCCTGTCCTCTCTTACCCATTCTCCTCCTATTGTCTGATTCAGTCTGGACCTTTTGTAATCCCTCTCGCTATATTCTCCCTTATATCTGCAATAAAACTTTCCCCTCAACCATACCTAGAAGCAGCCATGTCATTTCATTCAATCCTATGATATCACTACACAGCACCTAGGACTTACAGACACCAAGAACTCATTCTGATGAGAACTTAAGCTTTAGTTTGGTCTCATTCTTAGAATACTCAGACTGGAATATTCAGTGTAAAATTTACTTAGTGTCTTTGGAGTTATAGGTTATTTATTTTATAAATAAAATAGTTGCTAGAAGTCATTGAAGAAGAAAAACATGTTTATTTTCCACATATAAAAATTGTGGTGGAACAATAAATTATTGGTGTGCTACAGGTACTATGAGAACAAAACAAATCATCATCAACAACAATGTGGAGAATCTACATTCCTGAGACACAGGAATTTTGCACAAGTTTTGCTTGCCCAGCTTTATTTGTTGGTGATTTAAGAAAGACTCTCCATCTTGAGAATCTCTTTCTCATAGCAGAGATTAGAATTTTGAAGCTATAATAATTTAGATGTATTAAGACTAAATGAATTTACTCCAGCTATGGTTAGTTATATTTTGTGTGAAACTCTAATCCCAAGCTTTTACCAATCATGTTGTAAAACCTAGTATTGGTTCTAAATAGATTTTAATAAAGCTCTGCTAGCTTCTGAAATATATCTCAATCCTTGTGTATCTATATCTTCCCTATATATTCTTATTGCTGTAGTGTTGTTGTTTTTTCTTTTCTGAAATAGCATCTCATCTTGTAGCCCAAGCTGGTTTATAACTTACCATGTAGTCTAGGTTGGCATCACCTCTATGTTAGTCCTTCTTCTCGGACACTAGAATGCTGATATTATAGGCATGCACCACCTCACCTGACTCTTCCTTGTATATCCTTGAACTACAAGAAGCCAATACAATATATAATCAAATTTCATTTATGAAGAATTGTGGCTGTTTCATGAGGAAATATTTCTGTGCTGAGAGGCAAGGCCTAGCAAGTTAGGTACTATACCACACATTTAAGGAAAAAAGAAGTTGGGGCTGGAGGGATGGCTTAGAGGTTAAGAGCACTGACTGTTCTTCCAGAGGTCCTGAGTTCAATGCCCAGCACCACATAGTGGATCACAACCATTTATAATGAGATCTGGTGTCCTGTTCTGGCCTGCAGGGATACATGCAGACATATTGTTGTATACAAATAAATAAGTAAATCTTTTTTAGAAAAGAAATAAGAAGTCTAAGATTTGATAGGGTTAAATAACTCACCTTATAGAATTTGGATTATAGCATGGGTGTAAGAACAGAAACTCATTTCCTAGGTCTCTTGGGCCTTAAATCACATTGATTGTCATCTTTTAAGCCTCTAGCACTGCTTTTAGTGTTGTCATTGCATGCATTACATTATTGTTTTTATTATAGGATAATTTTTGCTAAATTATGGACCCCCTTTAATGTACCAGAAACAGTGTTCGGTATAATTTGTTTCAATTATATAAAAAAAACAAAAACAAAAACAAAACACCAGCTAATGGCTGCAGAGATGCTAAAAATCATAGTTGAGGGCTCAGCTCTCAATAAGACATTTATACCATACTGTCTGAGGCTCAGGGACTACTTCAGAAGGGGAGGCAGAAAGATTACAAGAGTTAGAAGACAGGAAGAAGGGCTGAGGAATGTCATTTTCTAGGCATGACAAGGTCATTGCAAACATGAACTCACAGTATCTAAAGCCGATGGCACTGTCCATGCAAGGTCTAGCCCTGTCATGGATGATCGAGAAGCTAATTGGGTCCTATCCCTCTCTTCTGAGCCATTTGCTACTAGTGGATTCTGAGAGAGGGGAGTCCTTGTCCTCAGCTGTGCATCCACTGGGAGGACCACTGACTCAAAGGATAATTCTCATCCCCTTGGCACAGGAATTCCTGGTTAAATTTGATGGACAACAAGATAAAAATTCATGGATGTGGGGAAGAGATTTTTAAGATGGAAAGGGGAGATAACAGATACAGAAGTGGGGCTGATAGAGTGGGAGGTGTAGTCAGAATGCCTTATACATTAAACTGTCATGAAAAAAATTAATAATTAAAATTCATGTGGTAAGATGGTATTAGTTCAGTTTTTTTTTCTATTTTAGATTATGTGTCATATGGTTTTAATAGGTAATGAAAATATTTAAAATTTGTTCCTCACATTAAAATTGCTTATTTTTATAGTTTCCTCCACAGCTTTTATGTTTTTAAAAAAAATACCACATTGTGACAATTTATTCAGATAAGATACTGAACATTTTAGCAAACATACACCTAGCTTATTAGACATTTTTTCCAGTTACTTTGGGAGCCTCAGAAACAAAACTGTATTAATGATGTGGCTTTAATATCCCCCTTTCCCAAAGGTAATGAAAGCAGTAATCCATCATCGACTCTCATTTGCTTCCCTCAGTAACTTAATTTCCCACTCAAACTTAGAATGGTTTAATTTCTTTCTCCATTGATCCTTTGTTCTTAAGGAAAATGGATTTAGCATCACTGGGAGATAGTTTTGTGTATTTCAAAAGCGCTTATTAGCTATTTACAATTTTTTTTCTCATTTTGTATGCTAAGTATATTCACATATATCTGGTGTTTTTTTAAAATAGAACTCATTATTTTTATTATATATTTCTCCATTTTCCTTGCTAAGTATAAACCCCCAGAAATACATATCAGCACAAAATCGATGCAGGAAATGTGATATTTGGCCTACATCCTTTTGTAAGGAGCCAGTTATTCCTTTAAGTTGGACTAGCTTTTGTTCTTTCCAATGCATATGCTCCATTCCATCAACATTTGACTTTACTTATCTTCAAGGTTGGTCATTCTAAAGTTACAAAGAGGTTTGTTTTGGTACTAAGTAGTTTGCAGTTTTGATTTCTAGATTACTGTATGTCAAATTTAATCATAATGTTGTCAGCTAGTTGAATAGCTCAACTATGTTTTTCTACTTGACTGGTTTTTTGTCCTCCATTGCAATTTAAGCCATAGTTCCCCGCAGGGGATTCAACAGACTAATTCTAAAAGTGTTGGACAGAGTCATCATTCTGGTATCTGTTATAATATGTGCTTTCACGATTTTAAACTGATATAAAGATGATTTTAATAATTTTATGATGTGTGTTTTTATCTTTAATTGTTTTAATTTTATGGAAAAATTTGAGAAATAATTGATATAGCTAAAATTCCTCCTTTGACATACTGATGTAGAGAAGTTTATTTGGAAAGCCAATCAGGAGAATTTTATTTTTTAAGTAAATGGTGTTTGCTTTTGCTTTTGTTTTTTGTTTTGTTTTCTTTGTTGTTGTTTTTGTATATAAGGACTATTAAGAGATGCATAATCATTTGTTGTCCTTCTACATATCTACTTAAATATTGACAAGTTATTCTAGCTACTGAATTATGAAGAAAATCTTTCCAACACAGACAGCATGCTTTAAATTTTTCTCTCTTGTAGATTCTTTGAAACAAAAGGGAAAGAAGCTAAGGGAGTAACCCTCCATGGGGAATGTGCCCCCAAAGTCCTTCACCAGGGATACATCCTGGTTCCAGTGTCAGAGGTCTCTTAGACTGCCCAGGCCTTCTAACTGGGACCCATGTTCAGGGGGTCTGAGTCGGTCAAATGCTGGTTTCCCAGCTATCAGTCTGGGGAGTCCATTAACTCCCCCTTGTCTCTGTGGGTTTCTGTAGCCTGGTCTTGCCCCCATTTTATCACTCCTCCCTCTCTGTAACTAGTTAAATGAGAAATAATAATAAAATAATAATAATAATAATAATCCAAAAGGGAGGGAAGTTCTCAACTATTCACTTTCTTTGAATATATATGTGTATATACTTGTCACATGTGGGGAGCTGCATCAGAACACACCGAAGAAGCTGGAAAGGGCCTGGAACTCCATATATCCAAGCACACTCAATGGACTCAGACACTTACTGTGTCTGGATGCTCACACAACTCCTTATGCATTATGGGAGGAACATTGGGTGTGATACAGAGTGAGTAATTTGGGAGACTGGGTGGCTGTAGAGGTTGGAGTCTTCTGGCCTTGCAGTTTATATATCCTGGTGAAATACTCATGCTGGAGACTGCATAATTATTACAGTCCTGAGAAATATTATGGACTATGTTGACCTATTCAGCTTCAGCCAAGGGCAATTGTCTTTAGCCTGTCCATTATTTTTTATGAAGTTCTCAGTGCTTTCTAATAAATTCCATGTTGTTTTAGGTTGTTTCCAATTAGAACTCTGGCAAGCAGTGCTCTTATGCTGCCCCCTACCTCTGTAAAAACACCTTCTGAATGCCTACTGTTCCTTCCTCCCATTGGTTTGCTTGTGTGATTGCACCTGTGTTTCTTTATTTTAATTACCTGCACCAGCTGTTCTCATCAAACAGTCTGTTGTGTTTTCTTTTTAAATTCTTTCCCATAGCTGAAGGAACTTGTTTCAGTCCAGAACTCAGAGATACCCAATAAAGCCCAGATGTTTTTGAATTAGGTAACAGTAATGTTGTAAATTAGATGCATCCACGGGTATATGAGTGAATATATACCTATATCAATATTTATATCATCTATCCATCTATCATCTATCTATCTTCATTCCCCTTTCTTATACCTTTTTTTTTCACTTGTTAAAATACATGGTAATGAGTCTGTATGGAAAAATATGTGATTTAGTATCCTATAGATAGTGGAATGGGTTTAGTGTAGGTCAGGCCCTTTGCAAATTAGAACTGAGTTATCATACTTCCACAGTTCTGAGGTGATAGGAGTATCTCTTTGAGTTAGAAGGACATAACGCAAATTGTATGCTACCTCAGCAAAATCTTAATCATGGTGGGACATGGAAGTGTGCAGGCAGACATGGTGCTGGAGAATGAGTTGAGAGTTCTACATCTTGACCCGGAGGCAACAGGAAGTGAACTTTCTCCTGTGTTGGGCATAGCTTGAGCATAGGAGACCTCAAAGAACTCCCACGCAAAGACGCACTTCTTCAATGAGGCCATACCTACTACAAAAAAGCCACACTTAATAGTGTCACTCCCTTTGGGGGTCATTTTCTTTTAACCACTACACTTTCTGATCCTCTGAAATGTAATCAAACACCTGCTGTGCTCTCCCTCCCCTATGCATGTAGTCAGATTTTTCCTTGGGCTACCAGCTCAAAAAAAAAAAAAAAAAACCTACATAGACACTTACTCTTAATTATGGAAGCTCAGCCTACAGAAAGACTTGTCCCACTAGTCCTTACAATTTAAATTAAACCATTTATATTAATCTGTGTTTTATCTCATGGCCTTTTCCCTCTCTTCCATCTTGCATCATTCATGTCTCCCCTCAGTGTCCTCTGGCATCTCTCCTGGTCTAGATTCATCTCCTTGTCTTCCTCTGTTCAGAAGTCCAACTTAACCACTTCCGACCTAGCTATTTGCCATTCAGCTATTTATTAAACTAGTCAGAAGGCACCTGGGCAAAGACACATCTTCATAGTGTTCAAAAAAATTATTATTCCACAACACATGAACACAACAGGTCTGTTCTGACATTGAAGACTGTACAATGGAACAATATATGCCCTTCTGCCCATAAATTGCTTCTCAGGTGTTTTATCATTATAAAATGAAAACTAACTAATACACATGCATTTACTTTCCTTCTGATAAAATGAGTGTCTTTTGCAAGAAACTGTAGTCTTCAACACTCTTTAATCTCTGGTCATGCCTGATTCCCATCTCTACCTCTGAATAGCAGTCAACACAACTTGTCAGTGTGCCTTTTGTATTATATTTTACTTCTATTTACTCTCATTTGTCTTGCTCTCCTCTTAGGAAACTTAACACAATTATTTTATTTTGGAAATATCTTGTTCTATATTATTCTATTTGTTCCTCTTCCCTTCTTGGGCTGGCTAGGCCTTTGTATTCCTAGCCCATTTGCCTGTTTTCTTAGTGGTTGGTCTGCTAATCATATGGAATATCTGAATGTTCACTTCATTTGCTGTTCTTCATATGTAACTTCTTAGCATCTTTGCTTTAGTGTGTTCCTTCCTATGTGTGTTATTTGGTTACTACCAGCATCCACCTTGGAAACTTAAAGTGATCTGGATGGAAGTGAGGCAGTTCCAAAAGACACAGAAATTATGGTGACATGTGAAAGGCAAGAAGTGTCCTGGAGTTTGATTAAAAAGCCTCTCCTTTGTCTAGAAGCAAGTGCTACAGCACCAAGAACATTTGCTGAAAAGACTGCTGATGCAGACTTAGTATTCCATTGATATATATAGATACTTCATATTGAAGTAGCATGGGCTTGCTGGAGAGAGTCCACAGCAGTTAAGGACACTGGCTGCTTTTAAACATAACCTGGGTTCAATTCCCAGCAGACACATAGTGACTAACAACCATGTTTAATTCTAGTTTCACAGGATCTGATACCACCTTCTGGAATGTCTGGGAATTAAACACACAAGGTGAACAGACATACAAACGAGCAAAACACCCATACACAGTAAATTAAATAAACAGTGACAGGAGTCTCACATTTTGTAAAGTATCAGAAATGTCATAGCATTTAGAGCTAACAAGCCCTAACAAACACAAGGACATCACCAATGTCATTCATTCTATTTCTGTCTTTGACTCTCATTCTTTCAAGTAAAATTTGGCATATTCTGTATTCTCCATTTCCTAGGCTATGCATGCAAGAGAATCTCCAGAAGAGCAACCTAAATGCTTTCATAGAGAGGAAATGGCCGGTGTGTTGTTTTTAAACTTCCCTGAGCATGTCTGAAACATGTCTCAGGATGATTAGCAGATATTTCCCCAGGTGATGTGTCTTGTGTGGAGCTGTTGGCCAAATTACTGGTATAAATATTCCTAGGTTTAAGAGGTTTAGGTGCTTAATTACAAGGCATATTGATTATTAATATGATATAGTACCAGTGATTATTTTAATATTGTCTACATAAATTTAAAGGACATTGGTTACATTCATCCACATAGTGGAAATTGTTGGTATGAGCAAAACTGTTCCCCAAGGGAAAAAAAATCACTAATAACAAGATAGTCTTATTTTAATCATATAAAACATTTCTTGATTTTTTTTAAATATCATTATTTAATTAGCATTTAAAAATAAAGAAGGCTCTGTTACTTTTAGAAAAAAAAACAGTTATGTGGTGACAGTCTCTGATGAAGTTTGAATAGAGAAGTTTAATTTTCCAAAATAATGATGAGCATGGCTAATTCATAATAAATTTAACAATGCTGGGCCCTAAGCTGTTAAATAATTGTAGCTGGATTACTGATTGGCTTTACTGGATCTGAGAAGGACCTTTAATGTACTTAATATTTTGCTGAAACATTACTCAGTCTCAATGACTTTGAAAGGAACATTAATAGTTTTCTGAAAATATAACCTTGAAAATTAAATCCATTATATATTTCCAAGATTATGGATGAAACTTCTCTGTCAAATAAGTCATTACATTAGCATAATGAGGTGTGAGGGGAGGTATAAGTGAGAAACAGCAAGCAAAGGTACTTTGTACCACAATTTGTCTACATTTAACCAAAACGACCTTTAAAAGCAGAGCTGAAGGGTCAGGTTTATCATCACTTTTGCAGCCTTCAGGTAATATATTTCTATTTAGCAGAACAATTTACTGAAAATTGCTGTAGTAAGAATTATGCTTTATCCAGCTCCCTACCTGTAATACATGAGGTCTGAGGTGAAGCAACTTCCGAGAACAGAGGTTCGTAGCCATTGCTTCCCTGAAGCAAATCTCTTAAAGAAATACAAGGCTATATCTCTACTCTCCCAAAGCAGACAGCTCATTAAAAATGCACCCTGGCGCATACACACACTGAAAAGGAGAAGATAAAGATGCTAAAGGAATCATCGTGTTGTGTGTTGGCTTTACTGAGGCTGCCAAATGTCACATTGCCTGGACATCCTGTTTTGAGCGTGCTCTTTGAGCCTGTGCAAAGACTAACATACACACAAACACATAAAATATTCAACTAGGATACTAGGGTTAACGAATGCATCCCTCCCCCATTTTTGGTATTTAAAGGAGGATTACCCCTGTTAGCCTGAATACTCTTTGACCTGAAAAATTGTCTCAACTTTAAGGATAGCAGAAGGAAATAATGCCCATCTGGATCTGAAAAAGCAAAATAAAACAAAATAAAAGCAAAACTGTCATTTGAATATTCACTGAGCGAATAATATATTGTTGAATGTCTGGGTACTGATTACCTTATAAAAAAACGCATAGACATCCATGTTTACAGAATGATGTTAGCCATAAATGACAGAATCATCTTGGGCAATGAGTTAAAATCATTTTTAAGATTGTACCATTCTGTGAAACTGAAATGGTGATTGTCTTTCCTTCTGTGAGGTACACATGTCAAACATCAGTTTCTTTAATTCATCAGTGACATACTTATTTATTTATTAATTTATTTATTATTTGTTCTTATTTTACTTATCGATCCCAGTTCCCTTTCCCTCACTCTCTCTCCCTCCCATGCCCCATATCCCCCTCTCATCAGTGACTTTTAAAGGAGGACATTATTGAAACGTGTGCAATAAACTGTAGTGGTGCTGATGAGGCAGATATGGGAGATATGGATAGGTGGTTTTCTTAGACCTAAGTGGCACTTTTTCCAAGTAAGAGGTATTTCTGATGAGAAGATATATACAAGGCCAGTAAGATCTCATTATTACATTATTATAGACAACAAGGCTGTGTTGGTCACAGGTGCATCACACCAACATGTGAATTGAAACTTATTTTATTTATTTATTTAATTCTTTTTTGGTTTTTCAAAACAGGGTTTCTCTAGCACACAAAGTATATCAAATTTTTACTGTGAAAAAAAATATATATATATATATATATCTTGGAATGCAAGGTGATTTCAGGTAAGACAGAGTTATAATTGCACAAACTATGAAAACACCATTGTGTTTATAACAACAAAAACAATAATGATAGAAGAATAAGGCTGAGAATAAAGAATTGAGCAATTGTGACTAGGGGTTTCTTTTGCCCCCCAGATATCTTATATTTGACATGGTAGGGTATTTTATTTAAACCTGTAAATAAACTACATAAATATTTTCTCAATCTTAGATGTTATACCAGTGATCTGAATCATTTGACATAGTCCTATGAAGGTTGCTTTCAGTCAGAGGGTCTGAAACAGATTTTTCCAGGATCACAGCTAACAGTTTGTGTTAGTATTGATTTTGATGCAAACAATGAAAGCTCTTTCCAAAAGCTATAATGTGGGGGACAAAATGTTCTTTGAATTTTTCTTTCTGATTAATATGACCATTGAGAACTTTCTGTTCGTTAAGAGGACAAAACACTAGGCAGAAAGTGGGAGTCACTATGGTTTTCTTAAATGGCTTCTTTTTGCACAAATATGTAACACCTCCTACTAGATGGTGTGGATACCTCCACTATCGATGCTCCTTACTTTGAGAACAGTTGAGATTTCATTTTTATAATAGTTAAATACTTTACCTAATAATCCAGAATTATGGTAAGAAAAGAAATGAACTATTTTCACAGTATTCAAATGATCTTTGAGCAAAAACTAAAATTACAGTGTATTAACTCCCCCAGAGACATGTAGTGGATCCAGTACTATTCCTGCAGTGTTTTGCAAAGGGTATTATTTGCTAGAAATCTATAAACATTCATGGATGATCAATAGAAGCTCTTAAAAGAACCGAATAGCATTTTCTTTTTATTATCCTAAGGGAACAGACTTAGTAAAGGTTTACCTCTTTTTCATAGTAGAGAGAAATATTGAAAAAAATGCATTTATAGAGTTTTCAAAATGAACCTGAGAAAATCCCACATTAGTGGTAGCTAGTCTACAAAGATTTGTATGTTTAGCATCTAGAGATCATTCTAGTAAGAAGTACAGAAAGATGGTTGTTTATGCTATAATAACTTGCATGGTACCGTTTTCGTAACTTGTCAAATGAATGAGACATAACCACCCCCTCTGTATTTTGATTCACCCTTATAAGTTTGCCCAATTACTACTAACTGTTAGGCAATAGCTAACTCTACATCTCCAGACTAAGCTCATTACTAAGTGCTCTTCAGAAAGGAGTGATTTCAACTTCAGTTCTTATTTTATTTTATGAAGTTTTATTGGAAATAGAATGAAGTTTAGATTAAGGACATTCAGAAGAAAACCACTAATATCTACATTTAAGTTCCTCTTGGATTTTCAATCTTGTTTATCTTTACCACAAAACTAACAGCCAGGGACCTTAACCCTACACAAAACACTACAAGTAAAGGGTAAAGCTGGGAGAAGGTGGTCTTCCTCAGGGAAAAGCATACCAACTGGGTGTCTAGGACCAAATGGTGAGTCCTGAATGCATACATACTTGTAACCTTAACTGAACAGGTTATATTAGAAATAAACGTACATGCATACATATGTGTATATAAAATATATATATATATATATTACATATATATAATATATAATATACATATGTATAATATATAATTACATATATATAATATACATATATATATACATATATATATATGTAATATATATATACATATATATATATGTGTGCGTGTAATAATGATTAATTTAAAAAGAGCCTATAAATTTAAAGGAGAGCAGGCAGGGGCATATGAAAGGGTTTGGAGGGAGAACTATTGTAATTAAATTATAATAACAAAAAGGAAAACTATGAAAATACAGGGCTGAAGAGATGTTTCAGTGGTTAAAATTATTGACTTCTCTTCCAGAGGACCCAAATTCTACTATCAGCACTCGCATGGTGGCAGTGCAGTAAAAACACCTAAAATGGGAAAAAAATCCAAGCTCTCTTCTTAACTATCATGCCCTGTAAAATGAAAACCCAAAATGAGATCACATACTTCCAACACACAATGGAATAGAATATGTATTACGATTCCAAAGGGGGTTGAAAGGAGGACTAATGAAGAAATACTGGACCAAAGCAAGACCAAAACTCACAGGGCAAACTCTGCATTCTGCATCTCCAAGTGTAATGATAAAGTGCTCTTCAAAGTTCCAGTTCCTTCTAGCTTTGATGTAAAACACTTCTTTCTCTTAGGCTGTTTCCATATCCTGTTAGCAGCTCTCCTTGGAAGGTGTCTCTAACATCTTGGCTTTACCTTCGCAGTTTCATGCAATGCCTCTCTGTGCTTCCACGTAGGGACTGTCCTGACCATCATCTGGCTTCAGCAGCCTTCTTTAACCATGGAAGAACATGACATAATGCTTTTCTGTATCCTTGACTCTAAAGCCAGAATTACATGGCTGAAAGTGCCAAGTTTTTGTTTGCTTGGTTGGGAACTTGGCTTCTTCTGTGACTTGTATTTGCATGAGCTTTGACATGTTGATTGCTTGTGGGACAATGGAATTCCTCAGGCTTGTTCTTTGCACAGGTTGCTGGTTATCTGTGTGGCATTATTCGTGAGATTGCTACCAGCTTTATTCAATTTAACATCAGCTTTTTCCAGGGAGCAAGTGGTTACATGGGAGGAGTAGGAGAAAGGAAAATGATGTAAATGTAAGTTAATTTAAAAGTTAAAATTTTCACTTTAAAATCATTTGATTTTTAACCTCATCTTAGAAACATAATGTTTTAGTTTAACAAGTGCCATATGTTTCAAAATTCAAAAATATCCTTATATCACAAGGAAATAACTACATTTTAAAATGCAAACTAGCTTCATTGAAATGAAATTAAACAATAACAAGAAAAAGAGTCAGCATAATGGAAATTAATCAACAGGTTTCCATGTAATCCATAGAGTTAAAGAGAAAATTTCAATAATAAAGAAATACCATGCAATAACCACAAATAGACTAGCATGTGTCGAGTGACTGGAAGTGAGCAAAGCTTTGCACAAATTGAAATTTATAGTACAAGCACCTATATTAAAAGAAAATACATAAAACCAGAAATATACACATTTATATCATATTAAAGGAGGAGAGAAAATCCAAATTTTATAGAAGAAAATAAAAAATAATGAGGATGAAATAAATTTATGATAAAACATCTGTGCAGTCTGTTGGTCAACAATGAAATCTGTAGCTGCTTCTTTGAAACAATGTAGGTGATAAACCTCTACAAGACTAAGGAAAATTTAGTTATAAATGACTAATGTGGGTGATGAAGAAAGATGTCAGCATAACTTCACAGCTATATAAGTTAATAGAGTCGTGTGGCTCATATGTCAGCAATATGAATAACAAGCTCATTTTCACATGAGCAGTCAACCTAAGTCCGTATAAATATATGAGGAATTAGATAATCGATATAGAACTGTTCTCAAAAGTAAATCACTGACTCACATTATTTCATTATCAAAATTAAAGAATCAGGTGTGCTTTTATGAAACTATAAGGTGTTTTTGTAAGTTGGTCTTTAATAAGGGAAATTATACTATGATGAGATATGCTACTTATATACCATAATGCATAAAATGTCATTTGAAATGCTGGTGAGCATATTCCTCACTGGTTGTTAAAATGTAACATGGTTGAACCCCTTGTAAGCAACTGGGCAACTACTTAAGTATACATTTGCTATGTGACTCAGACATGCAACCCATAGGTATGTGTAGGAATAACACACACACACACACACACACACACACACACACACACACACACTCGCACACCTTAACACAAACATAGCAGCTCCATACTTAGTTGCACAGGCTCAGAATAACACAGTTGATTCTCTCAAAGGGGAATACATGGAGAAAGTGAGATATATTTGTTAAAGAAGACAAAAGTCAAGAGTGAAAATACCACCATTGAAGCCAACAAACAGCTCACACAAGAAGCATCTTTTCCTGAGTGTCAAGGCATTATGCTGACTGTAAGGAGTCTGTGATGTTTACAATCTGTGACTTTATTTAATTTGATTTATTCAACTTTATAAAAAACTATAGTGATAAAGAGAGAAACTGTGAACAAAATGAGAAAATAATGAGTGTGTGTGTATGTTTGTGTGTCTCTGTGTGTGTGTGTCCGTGTGTATGAGTGAGTTTGTGTGTGTGTGTGTTTGTGTGTGTGTGTGTGAGTGTGTGTGTGTGTGATTTCCTTTATCAGTAGGGCATATCAAGTCATTTTTATTCCTATTTTTAAATTAAATTGAAGATTAAGTTTTGCCACATCTTAAACAACTATATAAAACCAAAATGTAATCTATCCCTATAATACATAAAGAAAATATACAAACAGAATAGATTGCTTTTGTTACTTCATACAGATGACATAAAATATATGATCCTCATAGAAATTTTCAGATAAGTCCTGAAGTTATCAACTAGTATCTGTCCAGTTTTAAGGAAAAGGACACTGACTTTCTGGCTTTCTCTTGGTACTGCCCTGTAATCCTGAACAGGCTTATCCATTCATTATCAATGGAAAGTTGCGTTTACTTCTTGTGTAACTGGAAGGTACTTCTTCCTTAGGCCATGTAACAAACTGATTTGATCTTTCTCAAAAGGTTGCATGTTAAATTAGCATCACTTGAAGACACAGTGAGACATGCAATATATATATATTACATTACAACCATTACAACAAACACATTTACATTTTTATTTTATGTTAATGAGGTTGTGTGTGTATGTGAGTAGTCTCCACACAAAACATACTTTGCAAAGGTAAAAGAACAGTTTGTGAGAAGTGGCTCTCTCCTTCCATCATGTGGGTTCTTGGGATCAAACTCGGGTCACTGGGATTAGGAACAGATATCTTTACTTACTGAGCCATATTCCTGACCCTCAACATCTTTTCTCTATTAAGAATTTTTGTCTTCAACCTGTTCTGAAATTGGTAGGCTTTTATTTCAAACATCTATTCCAAACTGCCAAACACCACAAGCAACAACATGTTTATTAGAAGCACAGTATTTAGTTTTAAAGAAGATAAATTGCCTATGTGTACAGGTTTTGATTCATACATCAATCACTTGTGCCCTCTGTTGATGCCATAAAATTGCATCCTTAATGCTGTCTTTCATTCTAGCTTCCCATTTGGCTTACTAAATTGGGGGCATCATTAAGAAAGCCTAGGGAGAAAGACAAGTACATTTGGGTCTTATCTCCCCCCCACTGTCACTATGCAGTAGTTTCCCACTGTCATTATATAGCTGTAATCCATTGTTACAGAAAGGCAAAGCCCATAATAATGGTGGAACCACTGTCATGGAATAATCATAGTCTACTACTGTAGCACTCTCACAGCATAGACATGGTCCACTGCCATTGTGTAACCATGATCTCGTCTCAGAATATATATTGTCAAGTGTCATGGTACATCTATGGTTTACTCTCATGGTGCCAGTATGAGTCCGTGTTGCTGTGGTGCAATGTCATGGTATAACTACAGTCCACTGTCATAGTCCACTGTTATGGTTTGGTTGTGGTCTAGTGCTGCAGTATAGCAATGGTTTTATTTTAATTATGTATTTATGATCAGGCAGGATGTATGTTTCAAGACAGTATTTTCTATACATAGCAGGAATGCTGCGCCAGTGAAATCTGGTCACCTAAACAAGATCTAAAAGTTGAGAATAGTTATGGATATGACAACACAAACAAAGGAAATTTCACAGGCCCTAGCATAAGGAACTATAGTTAACTCATAGTTCTTTCTTCAGTGTGTATCCTGGTATACAGTTCCTTCATTGCATTTTCTTTACTTCTCCTTAACACACACCGTTTCTGAGCTGAATTTGATCTAGGGGAAGATTCCAGTTATCTATTGTGCTTAATATTTTTGACTACTAATATAAAATTACCTTATGTTAAGATAAAATATTTTTAATTTAGCTGATTAGATCGTGGTATAAACCAAGTTTTATTTGCTGTCTCAAATCTACTTGATGGGAAACTTTTTGCAATAAATCCAGAAATGATGATAGTTCTGAGAAGCAAGAAGTGGCTTCACAGGAATTGCCAGCATTTTCTTTTACACTGGGGTAAAGCTGACCTTTGTCAAACCTTTCTCTAATGGACGACATTATGAATAGAGGCACCCTCCTCCTCAAAGGGCACTGTTTGGTCTGTTCTTCATTCAAACAGTATAGAGTCCAAGATGAAAGCAAACCTGGCACTTTTACCTGAGCCCATTTGGGGGACGGTGCCATTTAATCTATTGGATAATAATGTGAAGAGGTCCCGAGTCATTTCCTAGAAGTAATGAGAAAATGGCATGAGGGCACAGGCAAGTTCCTCCCTTATTTATTTTGCTTAATTGGCATGCATGTTTGTTTTGAGGAACTTGAAAGAGAAACTTGGCAAAAGATATGTGACCACATCAAGAGATTGAAGCTGGGATTGCTTACTCTTCCATGAGAGTCAAAGCTGGCAAAAGCACTGAGTTGATTTTACAGCAATTAGTTGGAGACCAGCAAAGAAAATAAACCTTCCTTTTATATCTTGCCAGCTTAGTGCATTTTCTGCTAATAAGCATCAAAGACTAGCACTGCCCTCTGGAAATAAGATAATTTTAAAATTTATGTTATTAATTTAACTGTTAAATTAAAATAATACAGATTCTTCATGACACATGCAATAATATTTCTGTGTGATTTTTATGCAATTCCCTAAGAAATTTTCTTATCTAAGTGGCACCCACTTAGGAAAAATGTAACACTTAGGCGATGCATTATTGATGTTAAATCGGGTATAAAGTTATAGAAAAATACAGAATGCAACAAGCTATATACATATATGCTTTATTCATACAAATAAGGACAGTTGGATTTGCAAAAGTATTGGAAGAAAAATTTATTATTTAATTATGAAAAATTTCAGGTGTGTTACTGAAAAGTAGAAAAGAACTGAAAGAATTATTAGTGGGCACTCGTTAATAGGCAAAGTTTCTCTCCTATACATCTAACAAAGCTAATTAAACCCATAAATATGAGACCAGAATGATAATACTTCCAGTTGAACTCTCCGTCAGTATGATTAAAAGGTTCTACAAGAGGCTAACCTTCAGATATTAAACAGGGGACAGCTTTTCAAAGAAACGATAATGATAAGGCTGCGGGAGAGAAAGAAAACACTAGAATAAAAGTTCAACATACCCCGAAGGATTTTGACAGGGCATGATGACTGGAGGCCAAAAAGCTAATAAAAGAGAAACTTTCTACAGAGGAGCTGTCAAAGAGCAAAAAAGTAAAAGAGAAAAGAAAGAGAAGTGACTAAGAAATAGCCCCAAGAAAGAAAACCTGTGCAAGCTCTCTTTTTATGGCAAAACAGAAAAGATGATAATAAAGATACATTAAGCCTTCATACAATTTTCTGCCTTTTAAAATACATTTCCTAGAACTGACCTTTACAAAGCTGATTTCTATTTTCTGGTAGAGAGAGAAAGAATGAGTGATCACTGATAGTGTTCCCTTCATCCTTCTCTCTCTTGTAAAAGAAAGGATAATGAGGAAATTTTTTTTCTAGACATGTTTGGAAAACATACTTTTTTCTGTGGCCAATGGAAAAAGTTATGGAATAGTAAGGTGGACACGGGGTCACACATCTCATGTATGTAGACTGTCTAAGAATGGTCATCTTAGCTTGATATGGAGACTGAGAGAATAAACCTTTTTCCAGCCTTGTGTCTTAGAATAGCAACTTCATAGAAGAAGAAACATTCCATGTGTTATTGAAATGGAAAGACAGACTATATTTGGCATAAGTTGCTTTGGATTTGAGAGTTAAAGGCTGAACTTCCATGGATAGATAGTGAAAACCAATGTTAAGGACTACTGAGAGAGACAGTTCAATTCTGTATGTCTAGAAGAGTCTTTTGTTTATTTAATGCCCAGCTATCTCTTGAATGTCCTAATACTATTCAAACAATGGTCTTTCTGCTTTGCCTGGTCCTGCAAACAAGACATGCTTAGTTAGAACTGCGGCTTCCACAAGGAAACCACACCCAATGCATCCCAGGCTGTTTAAGAGGTCTTTCTTCCCTCTTGTAAAACATATTATTGTTGTTCCGTCCCACAATGGAAGAATGGGACCAAAGAAGTTCTTTAGGACTGTTCTCATACTTCACTGAGACCTCTAGCATCTGCTTATGTCTGGACTGGCTAAAACTCCACGGGGAGATAAAATCTTTAGGCACTTAGAATTAAGCTGTAGGGTAAAAGAAACCATGCCTTTCTGTCTATCACACTGTAGTGAGTATGTGATACAAATCTGATAAATCACTACAATCTCTGTGGAAAGTCACATTCCTGTTAGAGCTAAATGAGAGAAGAGGCAGTCAATACGAATTTATTGATCCCCATGGCCTGTTCAATACACAGCAAGTGCTTCTCTGACAGTTTATACTTCCTTTTACCACTGCCTTTTCTCCATGACTGTTTTATGGTGCCATAAATATTTGAAAAGGTAACCTGGCAGTGTAGCACATTGGTCAAGGAGATGGACCGTTTGCTGGAAAACTTGAATACAGTTCCTTCATCCAGCACTTCCTTAGGTGAAATCTAGATAACAAAGATGCTTTTCTTCAATCCCGAGTCTTCAGGTAGTAAAGAGGCAAATTTCAATGCCTAACCTGTTTATTATGAAAAAAATGTATTTATTAAATGAATTTTAAAAACCTATGTAACTTGGCATTTAGAAGTATTCTGTCATGGAAATTTTATCCAGGTGTTTTCCATATTTTGTATGTTCAGACACATAAGAATATATGTTATGTGTGTGTGATTTCTCAACCTAGAGAAAATACCCTCTTAAAATAAATATCCACAGCAAGACTGAGTTATGAAACATTATAATTCTTATTATAGTATTAAGACAGCCACGCATCTTGAACTTTTTGTAGCTTCAGACACAGAAGCTGAAGAGCTACAGTTCAATTGAAAAGCTAATTCATGGTCCTCTAGAGGAGAAAAATCACCCACGAGTGTCTCTTTTACCAGGCAGTGGCCTATATTGACTCTAATTAGCAGTTTTCACAGGACTGTATGGGTAGGAGGGTCAAAGATTACCAAGGGCTCTTCCACTGCTTGTTAGCAAATGGAACACAGCTGCAAGGGAAATAAAACAGTGCAATTAAGCTTTAGTCTCTTTTGTTCCTTTCTTTAAGAAACATAGTTCCAATTTTCATGTCTCTAAAGAACTAGAGAAGAAAACTCCATATGCTATTAGGAAAAGGAGTCTTTGTATGACACAATCTTACTCTTCCTGGATCCTGTGACTAGCTGCCACCGTCTTCTTATTTAATTTTTACCTTCACTGACTCTTACTTGATTGGGAGATGTTCTTCGGATACTTGGTTGTTTAAAGAATTAAGCAGGAGATAAAGAAGAAAAAGAAAAGCTGACTTTTCCCCACAGGTCCTTGTCCCTTTTCTTGTCACTCAGCTTGCAACCTACACCTGCTGTTGAGATTTCCATGGAGAAAGGTCAGAGGCTTGAACACTGAGTGTGTATGTGTCAGGCAGGGCCCACATGCCACTACCTCTTTTCCCAAGCTCAACACTTCCTCCCACAACATAGAAAAGATTTCTTCAGAAAGCCATACAAAGTATTCTCATTTCATTAAGTATCAAAACACTTATACATGGACAAGTGAATTATATAACTCACCGGTGAATTATTTTGTCAACTCTCCAGTCAACAACTCCCCTTGCTTCAGCGTTCTGAGACTGGAACTATCCAATTCCCAGCTTCACCAATGACCTTTATAGGTCTAATTTGTATTTAAAGGTAAAATATGTAAGAAATTCAATTAACATGCATACAGTGTTGTAGTTGGAGTATTTGTGTCCCAGCAGTAGCTCCAAAAAAAAAAAAAAAAACTACAATGGACTTAACATTAATTATAAATGCTCAGTTGATAGCTTAGTTTTGTCTCCAGCCAGCTCTTAATATTAAATTAACACATTTCTATTAATCTATGTGCTGCCCTGAGGCTCATTTATCTCATCAAGGAACTTTCCAAGTTGATTTTACCAATGTCTGGCTAGTGACTTCTCAGATTCCCTCCTTCCTCCCAGGATTCTCTTTGCCTGGGAAATCCTGCCTAGCTATTAGCCAATCAGCTTTTTATTACAATGAGATCAATATATTTTCACAGTGTACAGATGAGTTATTTAACAGCACACTGTTCTTTTCTGGAGAACTGATAACAAATGTCTCTGAGTATTAATTTTATAAGTTTTTATGTTCTTATTTTAAAAGTAAAATATATGTATTGCAGTGAATTTTAATGCTTTCTACCTCTTCTTAAAACAAAAGTTAAGAAAAATAAATATAATTTCTCTACCTAGAGAAAAGCACATTTACTTTTGGGTATATTTTTCAAATGCACATACAAACATATATGCTACACAAAGGTTTGTATACACATACATTCAAGATTTATAGTGCATTTATGAAATATTTTAAGAATATATAATTTTACACTATTTTATTATACTTTGCTATTTGTATTATACTTTTCCATTTATATATTACGAAAATTGTAATATATTAGGTGAAAATACCCACACAAAGCAATGTTTGCACATAGGATAAATGAGCAGGAATAGAATTTACATTCTTTTGTTTTGTTTTTTTTTTTTTTTAGACTAGAACCTCAGTTTCAGGAGGACTCAATGGGTATAAACCACTTTACAGGCTTTAAGAAAAGCTGAGTCTTCTAGAGACAAAGGTAAAATTTCTGTGAAAGTAAAGTCAGTTTGAGACATACTTAATCTGATGTGTTGGCTGCAGTTCTTCCTCTTTGTAATCCAGTCTTTGCTTTATCAATCTATCTCCAACTCCTTTTCTTGTCCATTTCCATCTGTCTTTCTACATCTCCTTTTCTACCTCCTGTTTCTTCCCCATCTTCTTCTCCTGCTCCATCTCTGTCTCCAGCTCTTTCTCAATTTCCTTCTCTGACTCTGTTTTTACCTGCATCTCCATTTCTACCTCTGTCTCTTTTTGCTTCATTTTTGCTTGCTTTCTCAAAGACCTAAAAGAGGTCGTTATTGTTTTCTGATAAATTTTTCTTTTTAACACAGAAAGTACACTTTTTTTGTCTCCGTTCTTCTAATACTAATACTCCTTTTCTTAGCCAGTTTCCCTCTGAAATGAAATAACATCCATGGAGTATTTAGCTCCTAAAAGAATTAGCAGGTATTGGGTCAAAATCCAGTAAGATTCAGTTCTCATTATATTATTTTTCCTATAAATTGGCTCATATAACCAAAATAGAAGGAGGATGATGAGTAGAGTAACAAAGGAGGGCAATTATTTATTTGAAAATCACAAGCTGGAGTTTAATTTTCATTTGGTGAATATTGGTGAGAGAAATTTTCCAGAAAATATGCACCATGTCATTGAATTCCATCTGGAAAAGGCCAAACAAGGCTTTGTAGCTCTCTGTGGTTGTAAGCTCTTTTTATTTTTAATAGAGTTTAGTTTTTATAAGGTTTAGGTTTCCAGCAAAGCTAAGCATGTTGTACAGAAATTTTCAAAGTGAGGCAACACAATCATAGCCATATTTGCTATCAGCATCCCACACTGGAGATAGGCATTTGTTACAGTTGGTAGATTTCATTTTCAATTTCTAATAATTCTTTTAGTATGAACTACTGTGCAACATTATGGATTATACTGAATCCAAATATGAGTGGACACTGATCTCTTTAGTCATTCTGTTGTGGGCACCCAAATGCCCACTTGGCTGTGTGTATAATTTTGTTCTTTTTCTTGTCACCACCACCTCCTGTACTCTGGAGCACCCTGTCAATAATCACTACTTGTCAAATGTGCCAGCAGACCTTTGTGGTACACTCACATTTCTTCTTTATTCTGAAGCTCTCAAAGAGGAGCATGTTTTGAATTTTCCAGCTTGCACCTTTTGCCATGGAGACCAGAGCATTCTTATGTTTCCCTTTCCATGTTTCTTTTCATTTCAACAAGCTCCCAATGTAATCAGACTATATGAGCACCACACTGTGAGTAAATTGAGATGAAGCCCCAGTCACTTCCCTAACACATTTACTCTTGGTTAATGCCTGTGCATTCTGTTGTTTGCATACCTAGTGATTATTACATAAGGAGTTGATGTTCACAACACTCCAAGTTCTGATTCCCTTGAACTTTTGCCTTGTAATAAAGGAGCTTCTCCACGTTTAATGGGCTAATCTCCATGGCCATGGCTTCATTGTGTCAGTGACTACACGTGCAGAACTTCATATCCAGATCCCTGATCACTACCTACTGCCTCCAGAGTTCTTATTAGATGTTCTTGGTGATCTTGTAAGTCCAACATTCCTGTTTCCTTAGGTTCTACTTCTCATTATTGTTATCATTATCATCACCCTCCTTTATCTTATCCATCATTCCTCCTTTATCACCACTTAAATATCATAGTTATTAAGCACATTTATTTCTAATTTTTTATTCCTTCTGCATCTCTCATTTACTTGTATTTTTTGGCAAAGAAAAACATAAACTTTAATACTACCCTTTCCATAGTTCTAGAAAGTCCTAGATTGGATATTGGTAATCTTTTCATGGCTGTGACAATGTACAAAAAAGAATTCAAGTTAAAGGAAGAAAGGTTTGTCTTGCCTCATGATGCTAGTTAATTCAGTTCATGGTCACTTGGCTTTATTGTTTCCTGTTATGAAACAGAATGTCATTGTGAATAGCATCTGGGGAGACAAACCTATTTTACAGTGACTTGAAAGAAGAGAGATATAATGAGAAAAGGCGCAGGGTCCAATCACACCCTTCAAATGCACATAATCTATATTCTATTTCGTGAAGTTTTCCAATATTGTCATAGGCCAGGGATCAACTTTGAAGAACATGCCAAATCCAAACTGTTATATTTCATGTCTGATACCAAAGGCTCATACCCATTTAAATATGCAAAATTATTTTCCAGGAATCTCCCAGATTACAGGCATTACTCAAAAGTCCAAGTATAAAGGCGTCTCTGAACCACCTAAACTTTCTTTTGTAATGTAGATCAACATATTGATGTTTTGAATGGTTATTGAGAACAGCTCTACAACAGTGGCAAAGGCCAAATCCATCTATTAGTTTAATCAGTAGGTGGATCTCTTTATACCATCTCTAAAGGTGTCTCTGATTGTTTGTATTGCTGAATGTGGAGAAGAACTCTGGAGAAACATCTTCCCTGGTGGCTCTGCTGAAGCATAATATCCAAACATCTTCTTCTTAAAACAACAGTTTCTATTTTCATTCCTTGCTTATTCCGAGATAATCTCAACATATCATGTAAATTGTCCTGTTTCAAAGCTTTTCTTTGTAATAATCGAACCATTCTTTGCTGACATATTACAAGTTAATTTGTTGATGATGTTTAACTTTTTCCATATCCAACCACAGTATTCTTCCCACTGTTTTGTTTTCAGCTCTTCCAGGAAATCTGACTCTAAGTAGACAGCAACACGCATGACATTACCTGAAATGCTTTGAAACTTCTTGTACCAGATGAACTGGTTCATGACCTTTACATTTAAGTTATCCCAAAGCCTCAGAAAAAGACAGAAAGAAGACAAGATTTTTGGTTCACATAATATTAATACTTTTGTATATTTGCTAATAATCCTCATTCCTATCTGAAATCTCAAGAACACATACTAAGGAGGCACATTTGAACCAGCTTTTGGCTCTTCCACCCTATGAGTGAGTGTCTCTCCATAAGCTCTGCTTTTAGAAGCCTAAGATGTCTAGTATTTGTTTTTCCAAACTTGTCCAAATACATCTAAAAGTCAGTACCAAATTCTTCAAAATTGTGCCCTCAGATACATCACAGAAGTGGTCCAGATTCTAGTGTAAGTTTTTTTATGTTTGTCTCCATGTCTTCATAGTGACAAAATACTTTATAAAAGTCACCTCAAGATGAAAGGTTAGCTTTGTATTTAAGTTTTGGGTCGGTATCACTTGCTTCCATTTTGTGGGGACATGATGAGTCACCATACCATAGTGGGGGTCATGTGAAAGAGCAAATTGTCTTTCTAATGGTTGTTAGGAGTGAAAAACAGATGGAGAAAGACAAGGATTTCATTGTACAATTCATAGGGATATGTCCTATACTTTCACTACTTGAGTCTCAGGGGTTGAACTCAAGTTGTCACACTTGCTGGCAGTTCCCTTTAGTCACCAATCCATCTCACAAACCCTATGTGTCCTCCCAGATCCACATTTTATAGAAAAATTCATTTAAAAGTTTCCATCTTTTTTTTTACATTTAGGCTCAATCTTATTTTTGTGTTTTCAACCTAGTAAAATGATTCTAATTAGACTCCTTCCTTCAGTGCTACTGTTTATCTTTTCTAATGACTTCAGTGTTTCTAATTCTAGAAGTTACTAATCACTTCTCATATTATTGATAATTAAATGGAATTTTATTTAGAGCAATATATTTTCTTTACCCACATATTCATCCTTTAGCTAATCTAACATAGCTTGGCTTTGCACAATCATTTATAAACATACATATGATAAACTCAGTGATATCTCTCATCCCATTATAGATTATGTTTTAATTTCCTACACTGTAACCTGGTTGATTATTGTGTAGCTCAAATATAACAATTTAAAAACGAGGTTCAGATATTTATCTTTATACTTGTAGTCACGGTTTTCTTGTCCTAGTTAATGAAAACTTTGTCTTTCCAAACTGTTATAGCTAACTTTTGCTTTTATTTAAAATTCATATTTGGCATGGTAGCAAACTTGTTGAATTTAGCTCTAAAACTTACAAGTTTGTATAACTATTTAGTGTAGCTATTATTATTCAATTGACTTACTGCAAGAGACTTCTGACTTCTCTGCCATCCACAATTTCTCCTGGAGATCATTTTCTTGGAAAATAATCAATCAAAATGTCTTTGTTTGGACTTGAAATATTTTGTAGCATTCTTCTTCTTAAGCCAAAGCTTTCCATGAAGAACAGACATTCCTACTTGTAACATGTCACTCATGGTCCTGCATCTTTTGCCTCATCATCTTTTATCCTCATGCCATAACCTTCTCCTGTGTACTCATTCTGTCTTGAACTTTAATCACAGAAGGCTCATGATTGCCCCAGAGTCTTTACAATATGGATTAATTGAGGCTGGTGTGTTGATCTCACAAACAAACCCATGACTCACTAGTGTCAAGTACCAATTTTTACATAAATACCAATTATTCCAAGACTTTCACTTCTTACTCTAATTAAAATTATATCACTTCATTCCCTTTTTTCTAAGTTTTCTTTCCTTGATTATAATTATCACTCCCTAACATGCTATTTAATATACATTATTGAAGCAAACCTTTATAAAAATTTAGAAGATCTAGATATAAGATTGAGGGAAACAGCTTTATGTCTAAAGTACTTTCCATTCAAGCATGAAAGGTTCAGATTGTATTCCTAGAATTCATGTACAGTCAGTCATTTTAGAGAACAGTAATCCCAGAATTTCTGTGTCAAGATGAGAGGCAAGGAAAAGAAAATCCCAGAACATCATCAGCTAGTCAGCTTGATAGGTCAGTGCAACAGGAAATGACAAAGATCCCTGTCTCAAACAAGGTGCAACACACAGCAAACATTTAAGTATGGTGCATACGTATTGCATCTGCACTCACAGATATAAGCGTGTGCTCATACACATCACATACATACATGCACCATCTCTCTCTCTCTCACACACATACACACACACACACACACACACACACACACACACACACACACTTAAAATGTACATGTTAGAGTAAAATTCATTGTCACACAGTCATGTATGATTTGAATGTAGAGTTAAGTCCTATATGAACAGGTTTAGACAAGGAAGTGATTGTTTACAAAGTAGAGTTTAAGCAAGATGAAAGGAAACCATTGATTTCACTGTGCAGTCCTTATCATTAGTGCATGGTCACATGGTGGGTGGAACAAGGATAAAACAAAGAATTCCTCTCCAATATGGTAGACTACGAATGGTAGCATGGACCCACATGATGGATCAGTGCTGAACAGCATTTCCTGATTCTGCAGAGGACCCAAGTTCTGTTCCTAATGGCCATATCAGGTGGCTGATAACCACCAGTAGACAGTAGGCAAAGAGAGTGATAGGGATATGGGCATTTGAAACCTCAAAACCTGCTTGTAGTGATATATTTCCTTCAACAAAGTCATAACTACTCCAATAAGTAACCACCTACTCCAGCAAGGCCACACCTCTTAATCCTATCCAAACAATACATCAACTGGAGACAAAGCATGCAAATATATGAGTCTATGGGAGGCAGTCTCATTCAAACTGCCTTTGTGTTAATGTGAAAAGAGAAATTGATGGGTATTTGAAGATACACAGGCTACCAAGAGTTTCAGAGAGAAGAAGAATTAGTCTTTCCCTGGGATGAGCCTGTTAACTGGTGTTCTGATACCAAGTGGACTTCCCCCAATCATATAAATTCTAGAAACACTAAACAGACATGACAGGTGTGTATGAAAATGTGTGTATGGGCATGCACATGTGTGCATCTGATAATAATCAAATTTTTAAAGGGCAATGGATAGGAAGACTTTGGAGAAAAGGAACATTGGCGGCACTGGGAGGAGAAAAGAACATAATTAATTTTTAATTAAAATTTTAAATATTAAAAAATCAGAAAAATAGCTTGATATTTTATCTGCTCTTGTGATGGTTTATAAACCACTTCAGTTCTCAGTGAATCAGCACAAGAATTTTCTAAAATTTGTTTCCGTGCCAGTAGATGAAAAGTGTCTGCCTTTTGCAGTCTATGTGATCTCTGAAATTAACTTTCTTTATACCTATAAAACCACTAGAGCGTTCTGTTTTTTTCTATAATATTAATAGCTTTTCTCTGATTGCCATGACTTCTTATTTTATTCAGAATTTATACTTTCCTCCTTCTAAGATTATAATTTAATTTTAAATCTAATTTAAGTGGCTCTGCAATGTAATTTTAGAAAACATATGCTAATTTGGTATAAGAGAAATTGGATATAAATATTAGGAAATCTACAATTTTTTCATAAACTATGTTTCCTTTTTTTGTTTTTTTTGGAGCCTGTCCTAGAACTCCTTCTGTAGACAAGGCTGGCCTTGAACTCACAGAGATCCACCTGCCTCTGCCTCATGAGTGTTTTGTTTCTATTAAATGTGGCATTTATCATTATTTAACAAAGAATTGTTTTTCTTCTCTAAGCACTCGTTTCTTGCAGTTTGACTATTTATTTCTCTTGGAAGATGAAAACCTCACACTGAATTTGCTTAGCTCATCCCCCACATAGCTTACTCAGAAAAAAAAAAAAAGAAATGTATTAAATGGATAGTACCTAGAATTAATGAGGCCATCGTTGAATTGAGAACAAAAATCTGTCTTAAGGTCACAATTTAGATCCTAAGTCCCAGATCTTTGTGGTGATCAGAAAACACTTTTTCTTCTAAGTCATTAAAGGCTTAATGTTAGCACAAAGCCTCTAAACAAGTGGAAAAGTGTACTTACTATAGACAATATATTACAACTGTCTCCTATGGACTGATAGTGGTGCATTCTTTATTCTTGTGATCACTGCTCACAATGTGTAGTAGAAATCTGCTCATCTCAATGCAGAAGTAGCAGTCTGCATGAGTCATGGGGCAGAATAAGAGGACCGGGTGGAGATACTGTTGGCACACAAGCTATTGAGGCCCTCAAACATTTTATGCTCAGTGCACAACTGTGTTGTCCTTTTGAGAGGCAATGCAAGTATTCTTCGTCAGGCTGACAGAACTGCTCTAAAGTTGCCCACAGAGAGTCAGCATTTCCTGTAAAATTACACATTTCCAAGGCTTTTAACCAGCACCTAAGGGGCATAAGAACATGAGCAGGTAATTTATACGTGTAATAGATACGCTTCCCACCTCTTTCTCTCTCTTTTCAATATGAGCAAATGTTGGTTTTAGTGAAACCTCACTTTGTATTCATGCCCCTCAGCACCCCCCTCCCCTCTTTCTTTGTGTGTAAAATGTTTTGTCTGTGTGCACATCTACCTGCATGCCAGAAGCGGTCATTTGATCCCATGAGACTACAGTTATAGGTGGTTGTGAGCCACCACGTGCATGCTAAGGATTGAAGTCAGGACCTCTGAAAGAGTAGCTAATTCTCTTTATCACAGAGCCATTTCTAGCCATCTTCTTTCCATATGCCTTTCTATATAAATCTCCTTCTGTACTCATTCTTGGAAATTCTCATTTCCTCTCCCAGGTGCCAAGCAGATCCTGGCACTCTCTCTACTCATAATAACTATGTTCCTGTAGTAAGTTTCATTTTTTTTCAGATAATCCCACACAAATTTGACCTACTTATTGGATTAATAGAAAAATGAAATGTAAGATCTCGAGAAGAAGTTGACCAGTTTGTGGTACAGGCCACCACTGACTCTTGTGTGACTTTTCAAATAGCAGTGCTGTCCTACAGAACTCCATTCGGGCCTGTGAGTGAGCACAATCATTAGTAGTGAATCCACTAAAACATGCATACCTCCAGTCTCGGAGTCTTGCCTTTTCTCTAACTGGAATCTGATATTGATATGAAAACCTGCCAAGGATGAGAAGTTAGCCATTTTTTGTGGCTCTGTTACTCTACCTAACAATCCTTGATCTGGCCCCAAAATGTTATTAGTATGACACTTCAAAATTTCAAAAATGTGCTGACTCATATTAAATGAAGCATTTGTGCCAAAAATTACCTAGCAGCATGATGTAGAACAGACATAAAAAGTTATCCAATTACTATAACATACCCCTCCCCATTTTCTTTTCTGTGATTTTTTTCCACATAGGGCTCAGAAAACAACGCTTTCACATCCTTTGTGAAGAATTATTTAGCTTTGATGGCAAATACAATCTTCCTAATTTTTTTTTGGTACATACCTTTTATGCATTGGGACTAATGGCAGAAGTCACATTTATAAAACTAGACTGATAGTGCGAACAGAAAGATAACAGAATTCTAAGGCTGAGCGGTAGCAGTAAACAGTACAGCCATGGGGCACTAGCTACTAGGCAGTTCCTAGAAGTAGTGTACACGTTACAAAGGAGTATAAAATAAATAAACACGAAGAAGCTGCACTAGCAAGTATATGTGACAGAATTCTTCATCTTTCCCAAAGTTGTTCCATGGCCACTTATTCAAACTGTCATTTCAGATGTGGTGACTCTGACTTGACCTTTGCATTTTAGTTGAGCTACATTTTTTTTCATAGTCAATATAGATGAATTTTAATAATTTGTATATACTTGGAAGAGACATTTATTGACACTTATAGACTTTGATGGATTACAATTATTTGGCCCTTTTGTTAAGTCCCATTTTTCCTCTCTCTTATTCCATATTATTGAGCATATTTTCCATATATCATTTTTCAAGAGTACTAATATATGATAAGTACTCTTCTTTGGGGATTAAGTTTGGAAAATTGTCTTAAATCAATTCTTAGAGGAAATAGAGCAACGATGAAAAAGTGAAAATAAAAAAAGATTACATCTCTCTAGATCTTGAAATATTTCTCTAGCTATAAACTATTCATTGCAGTTGTTTTCATGAAGTTTTCATGTTTTCATTCTTCTACCATCACAATGGCTCAAAATATAGTCCCTGAGATTCAAGGAACTCTTATAGTATGCAGCTCAGCTGATGGAGATTTTCTCTTCCTACATGTTCACAGAAAATCAACAATGCAAAACTTCAATAGTCCATGAGTACTTCTGAGACACAACAAAGATCTGATTCAAAAGGAGACCATAATTGCTTAAGAAATGACCTGACAGTAGCTTTGGAATTTCAGGACTAAGTAGGTCTCATTTGTTAATGATAATCTATTCTAAGATGAAAAGCAAAATACAGAAAACAGAAAATAGTGTCTATTTTGATACTCTCAAGGCCCCAGCTCTCACAGATTGACCTGAGTAAAACCCCACTATGGAGATGTCAGCTTAGAATGCCTAGAAACTGCAGAAAGGCAGAGTGAAGGTTTCTGGGAGGTTAAGGATAGGAGCCAAGTATATGAGCATCTTTTTATTTGAGACTTCTATTTAGTATTTGTGGGTGGGGGCATGGGATGGGAGAGTGGTCAGGGGGCATGGAAAGGAGGGGAAAAGTTAAGGAGGGAGGGAGGGAGGGGAAACTGGGATCGATATGTAAAATAAAAAAAGACATATTTAGCATAGCCACTACACACCAGAGAATCTCATTTTTCTTTCATTTGACCCATTTGACTAACAAGAAAATCTTTTTTGGAGATAGCAGGGTCACTGAGGCCAAGTGTTTATGTCACAGAGACTTTTAACATGAAGTATCATATACTTTAGCATCATCTTTCTTTCGCCTCTCAAAATCCATGTCTTTGATTACTTGGAACAACTGATACCACTGAAATGGGTAGGTGGTGAGCATTAAAATAAGGCAGAAATTGTATAATGTTCTGCTGGTTTTAGGAACACAGTGGTCTTGGAAGCAATGGAACATATCTATAACACACACATACACACACACACACATTCACACTATACCTAACTGTTGGCCTGGATTTCCACAAAGGAGGCTGGTAAAATCCAGAGAACTCCCTGGGTTTCCCTGGCTTCCTATGAACCCACAACTGACTGCACAACCTTTAATTGGTGAGCATTGTATTTGTGTAATGGGTTTCTACAGTGTTAGACTTCAGATGTCAGTCAGAACTTGTCAATGGTTTTTCCTGGTCCTTAAGAGAAATGTGAAGATTTATCCCTGATAAGCAACCACAACAGTAAATGCACACTAAAGCTTTTCTATTTGTTTTGTTATAAACTAATTCATTTTCTCACAGAAAAGAAAATTCTAATATATTTCTAGCTCTGATGCATAAATGAGTCTAGGTCCTACTTCATATTTATTTATGCTGGGAAATATGAAGCATTGATAATTGGGCAAAAGTTTTTCCTTGACAGCATTAATTATATCTTCTCGGTAACTGTTTGCTGGTATTTAATTGCCCTGTAGGTTTGGAAAGGTGAAAGTTTCATGCTTTTGTCTATTAGACTTTAGGGTAATGATCAATTAAGGGAAAGTTGAAAAGGAAGAACCCTTTCACTCAAACATCAACCTTCTGTTGGGTAAAAACTTCCACAGTTGCACCTAATACTTTTGTTAAGATAAGTGTTCATTTTGTCAAAAGCTAAAGAAAGTCCTGATATTTAATCAACAAGTATTAAAATATTTAGATTTTAAATGATACAATATTTACATTCAGACTCAGTTGAGGTTTTGCTTTGGAGGAAATTTTATATTCATAACCCTGGTCATAACCTTCAGTGGAAAATATTTATGTCCATATGCCAGAAGAGCTTGCAAGAGACATTCTGGTCAAGCAGGGAAACAGATAAGGAGAGGCCGCGCCTGGCTGCACCAAGCAGCCGCTTCTGAAGTGATAGCTTGCTTCTCTATGGAGCAGCACATCTGCCTCTACTGCAAAATGAGTAAAAATATCCCAGCAAGGGAAGAAAAAAAAAACCCGCATCTTTGTTTTCCTTCCAGATTGCACAATTTATCTCCAATAACACACACATTCATCGTCACTAAAGCTCAGTGGAATAATTACCAGTATTTACTGAATAGGCCATGCAAAGCCATATGCTGCTAGTGGAAGAATGTAGAAGAGATACTGAAAACTTACACAAATAATAAGACTGCAATGTCAGCCACTTACAGTTGAACAGTGTTTAAAAATCATATGCAAGGAGAGTGGCCTGTGTTATGAAAAAAGTACTTGATTTCCATGAGGTAGAACCAGTTTGATGGCAGGGATTAGGAACTTCAAAATTTCTGTTCCAAAAGTAGAAATGTAGAAAAGACATGTTATGTTGAGCATAAGATACAGATATATACACATATATACCTATAAGGGAACACACATACACACACACACTCACACACACACAGACACTCACAAACTTATGCACACACATCTTATAACTTTAAATGCTGACAAATTTTTAAAGTCTGAGGATGTGGCAGAGTTAATCAATATAGCATGAATGTTAAAAATAGTACACACAACAGCACAGTAGACCAATATTTCATACTTGCATTGATTTGCAGCTTACAAAACAGTTTTTGACATAGGTTCTCAGTCTATTTGTTATATAACTACTATTTCATATTAATATCAGCCCCCTTTCATGAAAAAGGAAATAGATCCACCAGATTTGATATTTTTAAATTTATTTAATAGATTTTATATGTATGAGTGATTTCCCTACATGTTCGTCTGTGCTCCATATGTTTACCTGGGACTGACAGAGACTAGAAGAGAGTACTCAATTCCCTGGAACTGGAGTTACATTAGCTGTGAATTGAGATGTGGGTGGTGGGAATTCCATTGTAAGAGCAGCTATCCTCTTAAAAGTTGGTCCATCTCGCCAGTCCCAGAATTCATAGGATTTCAATGAATCTGTTCACAGTTATGAATTAACAAGTAAAGGGTTGACACCACCATGAAGTTCAGTCTTCACATTTAAATGGATTTTATAAATGTACAGAGGCTTAAATAAGAAAGTGTTTAGAATTTCAGGCCTATATGCAATGTAAAGATGGGTATTTCTGGGCTAATTTATTAAAGTTACTTTTTTTCTCTGTTTTTTAAAATAATTTCAATAAGTTCTTATTTATTTTAGATTATCAAGCTAGTTTACTTAAAAATACATAATATTTTAAGGAAAGCCTTTTGAGGTGTTTATATTTTTCATCAATGAGCTTTCTAATTTACTGTATCTATAACCATATGATTACTAAGAGCCATCTGTTGGTTTCCTATTCCTTAAATATCTAAAAAGCAAGATGGGAACTGGAGCAAGGGTTCAGTAGTAAGAACACTTGTCACTCTTTTAGAGGAAGAGGATACAGTGCCAGCATGATCACAACCATCCACAACTCCAGTTCAATGGGACACATGCCCTCTCCTATTCTCAGCCATTAGTCATATGTATAGTTCACACATATACATATAGGCAAAGCACTTGTATACATATGAGTGTGTGTGTGCACGCGCGTGTATGTATATCTTCTATTTTTTAATCATTCCTATGGTCTTGAGGTACGGCTGGGATGAATTAGGTATGTGTCAAGTATAATGCATTTTAATGTATGAATGTAGTTAACCGTTGACCTATTATTTCTTATCTCTTTCTCTATGTCCTTTTCTCTGTTTCTTGTTCTTTCCTTGCATCATTCTATAAGATTTAATTTTCTGCCTCAGGAATTTTTTCCTTGCTCTTCTTTGGTGGAGACAGGTCACAATGACCTGTACTCATGTACTTTTATTGCTATGTCTTCCTCACCCTCACCCCTATCTTCCTCACCCTCACCCTAGAGTTCATTCATTTTTTTTTTTTTTTTTTTTTGAATAGACTTTCTCTGTGTAGCTTTGGAACATGTCCTGGAACTTACCCTATAGACCAGGCTGGCCTCTAACTCACAGGTATTCACCTGCCTCTGCCTCCCGAATGTTGGGATTTAAGGCGTGCACCACCAATGCCAGGCCTAGTGTTCATTCAAAGCGTGCTCCATTGTGGAAAACACTTTGCTCCCTTTTAATGTGGTTCAATAAGGGTCAGGATAAACAAATAGGTCGAATAGATGTTTATTAAGGGAGAAACAACTCACAACACAGACAGATGAACACAGCAGTTAAAACTGGATGCTCCTCTCTCCATGTCCCGCCAGAAAGGGCCTTTCTCTGCCTCCTCCAGAGACTAAGCTCCACATGTCACTTCCGCCCCTGGCTCCACCCCTCAATGGGTGTGGTCAGTGCCACAGAAGCAGACACAGTGAATATCCCACTACAATTCCCCTTTTAGTCTAAAGAAAAGATTTAAGCTTGATACAAAACTATATACAAAACAGTGAATAACAAGTGTGCTCTAAGAAAAGGAAAATCGAGACCAAAACCACAAACATACCTAGTCCTAGGGTGAAGGCATAAGGGACAATAGAGTTACAATAGAGTTGTCCTAAGCTGAAAAGCTTAAGTCTAGTACTTAATATCTAACTAGGAAGAGAGAATAATACTAAGATAGTTTAATCTACAACCTCACCAAGACCTGAGAAGGAAAATTACAATACTAGGGTAGACAGGAAGTGCAGATGGGCAACTTCCAAAAGGTGCAGTAAGGACAGAAACAGCAAGCTACCTGGACAGTCACCCAAGGTCTCACAGCAATGTTGGTACAACCAGATATGACTAAGGCCAGGAGTATTTGACAGACCACAACAAACGCAGGGAGGTAGAAAGGCTGTCTTACCCTGACTTGGCAAGGTTCAGCAGTCTTCTAAGTTTGTCTCCTGCAAGCATATAAGACCGCATGTCCAAATCAGTGGTCAAGGCTGAGGCAGTTCCTTGCCCAAGAGACCATTAGCTGAAGCGAGGATGAACTCCAGAAGGAGCAACAACAGTGTCCAACTTACTTTTGGGAAAGTGCACAGGGCTGTCAGGAGCAACAGTGTCTCATGTCAACAGAGTACTAATATATAAAACATTTAAATGCCATGTTCTGCAGGTCTATGAAGTGATTGAAGATTAAGCATCTATGTCTGACTAATCTCATAGGCAAAGGAAACATGGGTGAGGATAATCTGTAATGCTCAGGAACTTGGCTAACAAGTCTGAATAAAACTTCCTTGAGTAAAGCAAGGATAAATACCTAAACAATAAAACTATGTATATATATATATGTATATATATATATATATATATACATATATATATATATCACATGTAAATTCCTAAAGTAGAGGTAGAGTAAAAATGTCTAAACAAGAGGTAGAGCTCTAAAGGGCAGCAAGACAAATATCCCAAATTGTATCAAATACAAAACGTCTTGAACACAAGCAATAGTATACATACATAGAATATGGCAAGTATAATGTACATAAAACATCATAAATGGAAAGATTTCACACAATACAACAAATATAAGATACAATTCTTCCAGGAAGGGAATAAACTTAATTTTACATAGGTTACCACAAATAATAATATATAACAATGTAAGCTGTAATACTAATGTCTCATTCTTACTGAATAATTCACAAGAAAATAGGCTAATCTACCTATATCCATTCTGAATCATACCTTTCCCAACCATACCCTATTCCTGTCTAAAAGAGATAACCAAGTCTAAGTATCACCTTCCAAACCCAACCCCAAGTAACTAAAACCAACCCTATGAAGATGAATATTACTCCTAAATTCCAAGAGTGGGGAAAGGGGGCGTTGTTATCTTAAGATTACTTCCTGCTGAAATGGGACGATGATTTCTCCATGGGATCCTGTTGGAAAAAAAATTTTAGCAACCAAATTTCTAAACAGAACTGGCTGTAACATATGTAGGTAGTCATTGTGTGGCAGAAAAGGTTTGACTGGAATTCTAATTGAAATTTGGCCAGGTTGTAATAAGAAGGTGCACCAATACAGCTAGCTAGTCATGAGTTGTCTCGAGAAAAGCAGTCTCAAACTGGTTTAGGGTGCAGTTTGTAGTCCAGATGCATCAGGTTGAGTCAAGTGGAAATGTCCAATTGGGGCCCCATCTCCTTTCCAGAGTGTTCAATGATTGCTGTTGAGAACTGTTATAGTCCTTGTTGAAAATTTAAATATCAATATCAAGGTAAAATTTTTAATTTTACGGTATGCATTAGGGCAAGGCAACAGTAAGCATTAAAATGTAAATGAGAAAATTAGGATTTCAGACAGAAAATTGCGAATAAGTGAATGAGTCCTTAGATTTTGTTTTCTTCTGCCTTACACCAATTGGCTTCTTGATATAAGGCAGAAACTGTGAATTTAATCTTAACAACATGCTTGAATTTAGAGAAGGAAAGCCAAATCCAACTCCAAAGCCAGCATTGGTTTACATGAATCGGGACTACAGAAATATAGATAGTAAAGAAAACTAAATTTCAGTATAGAAACAGTTTACTAGACTTAAATATTTTTACCATAAATCAGATTCCTCTTCATTAAGTGATTCTTTCTGGAGAGCTGCCTTCTCTTCTGTAGGTACCTACATGTTTAGTGTCCTTTGGTTGTTTGAAGATAGGTGTTCTCTGTTTTCCTGTAAGGACAAGAACAGAACACTTCCCCTACCTTTGAGAAGTCTCCACACATCTCATGGGACCTTATTTATTGGATGACTTGTCATTTTTCTTCATTAAGATGTTACTCTTGTTCAACCCGGATCTTGATTAACTTAGATGGTATCCATAGCTTTTCTTCTCCTGTAGATACAAATGCAAAACCCCTACCCCAACGTAACACATATCCTGGTTTCCATTCTGAGGTCAATACATCCTTGAAGTACACCAGCTGATGTAGTTCAGAAGTTTTTTCTATTGTCCAGTGTCTTTCTGCAGCTGTTTTTCCTTTTTCATCAGCATTAAGAAAGTTTAATGTTAATAAAGCATTATGTAATCTGTGTTTGGGTGTCTTGGTTCCTCCTGCCTGTTTATGGAGCATTTCCTTTAAAGTACGATTAGATCTCTCAACTACTGCTTGTCCTGTAGGATTGTGTGGTATACCAGTTATGTGTTTTATGTTATAATACTCAAAAAACTGTTTCAATTTGCTGGAAATATATGCCAGAGCGTTGTCAGTTTTTATTTGTGCAGGTATGCCCATAATGGCCATTACCTCTAAAAGGTGTGTGATAACAGAATCAGCCTTTTCAGAGCTCAGAGCAGTAGCCCATTGAAACCCTGAAAATGTATCTATAGTGTGATGTATGTATTTTAATTTTCCAAATTCTGCAAAATGAAACACATCCATTTGTCATATTTCATTTCTATTTACACCTTTAGGGTTACTGCCTGGTGGTAAAGGAGTTTGGTTATAGAATGAGCAAGTAGGACATTTCCTTACTATTTCCTTGGCTTGTTGCCAAGTGATAGAAAAATCCTTTTTCAATCCTTTGCTGTTCACATGGTGTTTCTTATGAAACTCTGAGGCTTCTAGCACACTTCCTATCAATAACCGATCAATTTCATCATTGCCTTGTGCTAGAG
This sequence comes from Cricetiscus sungorus, assembly GCA_030556225.1. Taxonomy (NCBI): domain Eukaryota; kingdom Metazoa; phylum Chordata; class Mammalia; order Rodentia; family Cricetidae; genus Cricetiscus; species Cricetiscus sungorus. The sequence continues at coordinate 12,571,899 of JANBXA010000731.1, read as the reverse complement.
GACCTGGCAGACCCGTATGGGATCTGATGTGTGTTATATATATAGGATGAATCCTCTTTCTGATAGTATCTTGTAACTGTATAAACAATGAAGTTAATTCTGTATCATCAGGAATAAATTCTACAGTCTCGATGTGTAAGACTACTCTCTCTGCATATTGAGAGTCAGTAACTATATTGAGGGGTTCTGTAAAATCATAATATAGAGTATCCTGTGTGTTATTGGGGGCCAGCACGCCAGACCAGCGGCAGGCGGGCTGGCTGGAAAACAACAAGCTACAGATGGCGCCCAAAGTGGCAATAAGAACTTTCACTTAAAACTAATAAGAGCTTAAGAAATGTTTTAGAAACAAGGGAACAGAGACTAGCAAGACTTCTTAGTAGCCGCATTTTCTTGGTTGGATTTGTTTTGCTGTAGACAGAGAGTTGCGCGGCTCCTTTAAGGGAGGTTTCCAAAATTAGCATAAGCGGCAAAAAAGCCGCCTTGCTTTTAAAGAGCTCTGCTAACAATTCATTGGTGTGTACAAGAGCTGCAATGAAGGTTTACACTGTGTTTTAAAAAATACGCTGGCTTGGGAGAGAAAAAGAAACAGGGTACAAGGTTTAAAAAAGAAAAAAAGAAAGTAGAATGAATGGGTATAATGGGGCATGCCATTAATCCCAGCACTCCGCAGGCAGAGGCAAGTAGATCTCTGTGATTTCAAAGCAAACCTGGTATGCAGTGAATTCCAGGACAGATAAAAGTTACACAGAGAAACCCTGTCTCAAAATATGTAAAAATAGAAGTAGAATAAATAGAGTAATAAAAAAGCCACGTAAAGATGGAAAACACAGAGAAATTTTGGATACTATACGTGCTTCTGTTGTCTTTAAAGTATTTGATTGCTGAGAAAGTAACTACTGATAAAAGAAATGCTGCTGGATTAATTCAATTTATATATTTTAAAAATGCTTTGACTCCAAAAAATTAAGCATAAGGACAAGTTACTAGGGAAAAGGATTTCTATTTTTGTTTCCACAGAAAATGAAAAGCTATGGATTCTTTGCAGACTTATATGGTTTGATCAAGCCAGACCCCCTGAAACAGCTCCCCAGGTGATCCAACATTCAAAGCAGTTGAGACAAAGCCTTGCAGACTACTGCCAAGATTTCTGGGTCTTCTTTGGACCCCCATAACAGCGCCCTCTACCAGCAGGAAGTAGTTTGGAAAGAACGACGCCCAAATTCCCAAATATTGTTTATAAATGTTTGTTTTCATTTAAATGGGCTTGGTTATAAATGGCTATAACCACAAACAATCTTTTTAAAGGCAAAAAGGGAATTATGGTATAGATATGAATACTTTGCTTTGAAATGGATTTTCTTTTATTGATACAATTTAAGGTCAATTTTGTGATGTGTATATTTCTCCTCTTGTTTAGGTATTGTGTTTATATAGCTCATTGGAAAATGTAATGTATAATTTAGTACAGATTCGAGAGTTACCTATGATAGTCAAGCTTGGAGTTAGTTAGGTTTTCTAGATATACAGAGATGTATTTGAGATGAATAGGCATTCTTCAAAACTTTCAAAGACCTACAGAATATGGTATTTAAAATGGTTTAGGGATTTTCTTGACAGTGAGGCACAACTGCTCCTGGTAACACCACCTGCGTCAGAAAGGAAGATGGACATCGAAGAAACGTATTATGGAGTTTGCTTCCATCATGGCAAGACTAGTCATTTGGGCAAGGTACTGCTCTTCTGGACTGTTTGATTTTATGTTGTAGAAACTGGACATGCAGGACCCACAAAGATGTGACTGCTGATGCAAGATGGACATTTCTACAGAATTCCTGCTTCATGGAAAAGGCAGCCAGACATTCTGCAGGACACAGAGAAAAATGACTGACACACTGTCAATACAGACTGCTGATGCAAGATGGACATTGCTACAGGATTCCTGCTTCATGGAAGAGGCTGACAGACAGCCAGACAGTCTACAGGACACAGAGAAAAATGACTGACAAGCTGCCATTACAGGTGGACAGTTTAAAGTTTTCTGCCTTGTTGAGGAGTCTGGACACACTATGGCCTATGGGCTGAAGATGGAACATTACAGAAGAACTTCGGGTGACTGACCAGGCAATGAGTTGTCTCTGTCATTTCTAGAGTTTATATATTATCCTTCTGTGGTCTTTGAAGGAGTTGAAGACAGATAGTTATAGATATAGTTTTCCTTAGTTAGGATTAAAGATAAGTTACATATAGGACTTTAGACTCACAAAGATAGGATAGATGATATTTTCTTTAAGTCTTACAAAATGTTAATGGACTAAATATTGTTTACTGTGATTCTTATTTGATAACTATTGTATGTTATATTTTGCTATGTTAAGGTTAAACCCCTTCTTTTACTTTAGACAGAAAAGAGGAGATGATGGGAGATGTTATTCTGTATATATGTTTCTCATACTGGTTAATAAAGCTCTGTGGCCAATGAGATAGCAAGATAGGCGGGGCTAGGAGACCAGGAGGAGGAAAGAAGAAGTAGAAGTTGGGGTCGAGATGTAGCCTGGGAAGAAGCAGGACGACAGCCACGGCTCTCCGATAAGAGGACCACGTGGAAATACTTAGATAAGTAGAAATGGGTTAATAATTAAGACAGAGCTAGCCCATAAACAATAATGGTAACTGGCCAACAGGATTGTATCAAATACAGAGTCTCTGAGTTTTATTTGGGACTGGCGCGGCTGTGGGCCCAGACTGGTGGGCTGGCGGAAACATACACGCTACACCCTTTTACTAATTTAAACCTTTCTGATTATTTAACATGGCAAGTTTTACTAGCTCAACAGTTCAGTTTTCATAGACAGTCTTAGGATACCATATACATCAACTCCTTTTTTGTTTCCTTAGAAATGGCTTCTTGCTTCAAAGTCTTACCACAAATACCATCTTGTAGCCAGAGAACATTCCACACACTTTCTTCCTGCCTGTACAGGTATGATTAAGTCATCAGAGCACTTCCCTGACCCATATGCATTGGGAAATAAAACATCATCAGAAGTAGAGAGATACCACAAGATTAGAGGAAGACTCAGCATAGGGTGTATTTCCCTCTAGTATCAAAATTCTTAGCAGCACTATATAAGGCTTTTTGCATCATTATTCACCCAATGTGAGGTTTTATAAAAACTGGAAATTTCAATTACTTCATGACTGTAAGAAACATAACATCATTGAAGGACTTTTAAAATTCTTAATGAAAGTAAAATGATCACAGAAACAAATCTATTGGATCTTCATAGATTTTCTTAGCAATGCCTGTGTGAAGATTTTGTACTTGTTGGAAATAATATTTTCTTGATATAAAGTTCTTTATACCCATCATTAATATGCTCCCAATTTCCAAAAGAAAAATGAACAGTAATATGTTGAATTGCATTGTTTAATTGTGTAAATAAAACTTCTCAGATAATTAAAAAAGAAAACAAAAGGCCCAATACAGATATTAACAGTTTAAAGTATTAATTTTATGAGCTGGTGTAATCAAGGAACTAACTCAATTACTTTATTTTGCATTGTTTCAAATAGAAGGTTAACATCCTTGATTCACACCTTAATTGAGTAATACAGGAGGTACATGGTCATTAAAATTTAACAGCACATTATTGGAAATTGTAAAAATATTGCACATACTTATGTTAACAGGCTACTGGTAGAATCATTATGACTAGTCAACATCTTTTGAATTATTCCATTCACGTATTTGTCTTATAGTAATTGAGTTGAAAACTGTTGAATTAACTCTTATAAATAATGGATGTTAAAGTAATCACTAATTTATAAGTCTTGGTGGCCCATATAATTTCTGTTTGCTATTAATTTTCAATAAATCGTTCTTTGTTCTAGGACAAATCATATTCTCCTATGAGCATGTGAATTAATTTTAGAAGATCCATCCAACTTATAAAGAATTATATTTCCAGGAAAATTTTATTTTTTCATGTTTTAATCAATTGTATACTATTAATAATTGTATAGCAATTTCAATACAAGGGAACTTTGTTATCAGAGCCTTATAGGAATTGAAAAATCAATTCCAATTTATAAATATAATATAATTGAAGACAAGTATGTTAGAATCAAAAGAAGTTCATGCACAAAATGTAGTATAATGGAATAAACTTCTGTTTAGGAAATATAGAAATGTGAACTGGCAGGAGATGATGATGCAGCATTGACTGAAAATGGTACTATTTTCCATTTCTGAAAATGTTTTTGAACTACAAGTTAAGTGGAATTTTTTCCCTTCTCATAAGAAAATTTTGGATTAAATAGTATTAAATTACTGATGCGGTCAGTGGCTTCCTTCTTACACAGGCTTTTAGGCATCCAGTGATGAACAGCTGATGTGTTATTATTTTGTATTAAATAATAATGTCCATGTCTAGTCTTGGATGTATGTAATCTATCTCTGTAGCTAGTCACTAATGTGGTTGTTCTCGTTGTAGACTGAGAAACTTTCTATGAAATGTGAACTTAATATCTAGGAGACTATGCTGCCTTCTCATTAGGACAGTGGAATGACAAAACCCTGGTATTGTAAGCTGCCATCAAACAAGACTGTAAGCCACAACATAGCTAATTTTCTACTATTTTAGTTACTGTGATTAAGCAACATGAGTGAAGACAGCTTTATTTTGATTTGACGCTTAAGGGTTATGGCCCATCGTGGTGATGATGGAATAATAGTGGAAATATGTAGTAGAAGCTCCTTTTATATTGGCAGATTGAGAAGCAGTGCACCTGGGCCAGACTATAAGCAAATACCACCTTCAAGGTCCATGTCCAGCAATCTACCCCTCCTACCCAGATTACATTCCCAAAGATTCCACAGCTTCTCAACACTGCCAACAACAAAAGAGAAAGCATGAAAATTTGTTGTGTATTTCACGTTCAAACCATTACATCATTCCCATGAATTCTTTTGGATTATTGATAGCTCATAATGCCTAATTCATTTTGTCTATCTTCATAAATCCCCATGGTCTTAATAGATCCAACCCTGTTCAAAGACTACAGGCTTTTTTTTCAACTGAAGGCAGATTTAGCCGTGAGCACCTATTAAAACAAAGAAAATGTAACAGCATAGAGAAAAGAAAGGGTCCAAAAATGGAATAACAGTGATACAGCACGAAAAGTAGACAAATGCCTGAAAAGAGAAACTTTAAACTTGCAACTCCATGTCCTGCATCCAACACTGCAGAGAGCGCTTGGTGGGCATATGTTATTCTAATCCTATAGCACATATAGGTTCTTTCTTGAGATGGTTCTACTTTGTATCTATGTTTTTCTTTTACAAAAATGTGCTATATTCCAGGAATATCCAACATCCTGGAAATCTATTGCTATTTAATCTGTACCTTCACAACAATACCCATAACTTGTTAGGACCTAACAGAATCCAACCAAAGTACACATTATCTAGTCCTATTTGTTTTTTCCTTCTGGATATATGGTACAAGCTTTTGTTACAACATAACTTATGAATTCCACATGCTTGCAAAGCCAGTATCATATGGGTAACAGTAAGTTTTACTGGTAAATTACAATATATCTGGCTCCCTTGGTCTACAGCTAAAGCAGCCTCTCAGTGCCTCTGCAATTCACTTGGTAAAACAAATCATAGAAGACAGTGTTAGAAATCAGGGCCCTGTGACTCAGTTTTCTCAGACATTTTTACCCAAGGGTATGGTTTAAAATTGGTTTCAACTTTCATTCTCTGGAGACTTTGATTGAAGGAAACTTGTCCTCAAGGCATCATTACTATTGTTCTTTTGGAAAAAATACAGTTTTTCTAATGCATTGATCTCTTTAGCAATTGCAGTGAGCTTGTTCCTGCTTGCCTTATATATGACTTTATATGCTCATACAACAATTAATGAAAGAGAAACTTTGATTTGAGAATTAACTCGGAAGGGTGAATGTGAGGGTTTCGAGGAAAGGAAAAGGAGGGAGAAACATATTATACTCTCAAAAATAAAAAAAAATTCACTACTTTAGGGCTCAGTGTCTGTCATTCCCATTATTTCTGGGAGCTGTATATGCTTTCAATATAGGAAGCACCCTCAGGAAATAATCACAGAAATTTTCAGAAGAAATTGTCATAGTTTAAATATACAGTGTTTCCCCCAAAGACTCATGCATTGGAAGTCCCTATGTGGTGGTGGCATTTATGAATGGGTTGAACTAGTGAGTGAAAGCTGAATGGCTTTCAGTCAATAGAATCTAGTTGGAAGAAGTAGGTCATTAGAAAGTACTGAAAGTACTGATCTCTCTCTTCCTCTGTCTTCCTCTCTACTTCTCTTAGTCTCTCCCTCCCTACTTTCCCACCCTTCTTGTTCTCTGTCTCCAGATTTCCTTCTAGGATGTTTCTGCTTTGATCCAGGTCCCAAACAAAGACAGTATGATCCATGGCCTGAAACCCCTGTGATGGGAGATGTTATTCTGTATATATGTTTCTCATACTGTTAATAAAGCCCTGTGGCCAATAGAAAACTAGATAGGTGGGGCTAGGAGACTAGGAGGAGGAAGAGGAAGTAGAAGGTGGAGTCAAGATGTAGCCCGGGGAAGGAGCAGGAAGCCTGCCGCGCGGCTCCCCGATAAGACGACCACGTGGAAATACTTAGATAAGTAGAAATGGGTTAATAATTAAGGCAGAGCTAGCCCACTAACAATAATGGTAATTGGCCAACAGGATTGTATCAAATACAGAGTCTCTGAGTGTTATTTGGGGCTGGCGCGGCTATGGGCCCGGGCTGGCGGGCTGGCGGGCTGGCGGAAACATACACGCTACAAATGGTGCCCAACGTGGCTATAAGAACTTTCACTTAAAACTTTTAAGAACTTTCACTTAAAACTAATAAGAGCTTAAGAAATGTTTTAGAAACAAAGGAACAGAGACTAGCAAGACTTCTTAGTAGCAGCATTTTCTCCGTTGGATTTGTTTTGTTGTAGACAGAGATTTGCGTGGCTCCTTTAAGGGAAGTTTCCAAAATTAGCATAAGCGGCAAAAAGCCTCCTGGCTTTTAAAGAGCTCTGCTAACAATTCATTGGTGTGTACAAGAGCTGCAATGAAGGTTTACACTGTGTTTTAAAAAATACGCTGGCTTGGGAGAGAAAAAGAAACGGGATACAATGGTTTAAAAAAGAAAAAAGGAAGAATGAAAGGGTATGGTGGCATACACCATTAATCCCAGCACTCGGGAGACAGAGGCAAACAGATCTCTGTGATTTCAAAGTAAACCTGGTATGGAGTGAATTCCAGGACAGATAAAAGTTACACAGAGAAACCCTGTCTCAAAATATGCAAAAATAGAAGTAGAAGAAAGAGAGTAATAAAAAAGCCACGTAAAAATGGAAAACACAGAGAAATTTTGGATAATATACGTGCTTCTGTTGTCTTTAAATTGTTTGATTGCTGAGAAAATAACTACTGATAAAAGAAATGCTGCTGGATTAATTCAATTTATATATTTTAAAAATGCTTTGACTCAAAAATTCAAGCCTAAGGACAAGTTACTGGGGGAAAAGGATTTCTATTTTTATTTCCACAGAAAATGAAAAGCTATGGATTCTTTCCAGACTTATGTGGTTTGATCAAGCCAGACCCCCTGAAACAACTCCCCAGGTGATCCAACATTCAAAGCAGTTGAGACAAAGCCTTGCAGACTACTGCCAAGATTTCTGCGTCTTCTTTGGACCCCCATGACAGCGCCCTCTACCAGCAGGAAGTAGTTTGGAAAGAACGACGCCCAAATTCCCAAATATTGTTTATAAATGTTTGTTTTCATTTATATGGGCTTGGTTATAAATGGTTAATGACACAAGCAATCCTTGTAAAGGTAAAAAAGGGAATTAAGGTATAGATATGAATACTTTGCTTTGGAATGGATTTTCTTTTATTGATACAATTTAAGGTCAATTTTGTGATATGTATATTTCTCCTCTTGTTTAGGTATTGTGTTTATATAGCTCATTAGAAAATGTAATGTAATAATTTAATACAGATTATAGAGAGTTACCTATGGGAGTTAAGTTAGTTTGGATTTCTAGATATATAGAGATGTATTTGAGATGGATAGGCATTCTTCAAACCTTTCAAAGACCTACAGAATATGGCATTTAAAATGGTTTAGGGTTTTTCTTGACAGTGAGGCACAACTGCTCCTGGTAACACCACCTACAGAAGAAAGGAAGATGGATATCGAAGAAACATGTTATGGAGTTTGCTTCTAATATGGCAAGACTAGCCATTTGAGCAAGGTACTTCTCTTGTCTAGACTGTTTGACTTATGCTGTAGAAACTGGACATGCAGGACCCACAAAAAGGTGACTGTTGATGCAAGATGGACATTGCTACAGAATTCCTGCTTCATGGAAGAGGCTGCCAGACAGCCAGACAGTCTACAGGACACAGAGAAAAGTTTCCTGCCTTGTTGAGGAGTCTGGACACACACTATGGCCTATGGGCTGAAGATGGAACATTACAGAAGAACTTCAGGTGACTGACCAGGCAATGAGTTTTCTCTGTCATTTCTAGAGTTTATATATTATCCTTCTGTGGTCTTTGAAGGAGTTGAAGACAGATAGTTATGATTATAGTTTTTCTTAGTTAGGATTAAAAATAAGTTACATATAGGTCTTTAGACTGACAAAGATAGGATAGATGATATTTTCTTTAAGTCTTACAAAATGTTAATGGACTAAATATTGTTAACTGTGATTCTTATTTGATAACTGTTGTATGGTATGTTTTGCTATGTTAAGGTTAAACCCCTTCTTTTACTTTAGACAGAAAAGAGGAGATGATGGGAGATGTGATTCTGCATATATGTTTCTCATACTGTTAATAAAGCCCTGTGGCCAATAGAAAACTAGATAGGTGGGGCTAGGAGACTAGGAGGAGGAAGAGGAAGTAGTAATTGGAGTCGAGATGTAGCCCGGGAAGGAGAGAGGACGCCTGCCGCGTGGCTCCCCGATAAGACGACCACGTGGAAATACTTAGATAAGTAGAAATGGGTTAATAATTAAGGCAGATCTAGCCCATAAACAATAATGGTAACTGGCCAACAGGATTGTATCAAATACAGAGTCTCTGGGTGTTATTTGGGGCACACGTGGTTGCAGGACAATGGCGGCAGGACCAGGAGGCTGGCAGGGAGGAACCTACCGTAACACCCCTGAGAGAGTACAATAAAAATAATCTTATCATCATCAGGTTAAATTCATTACATTCTTACTGCAATAAAAAAACAAAAAAGTAATGCAGGTCTTTAAACTGGTGTGAATACTGGTTGTTTAGGTTTGGAAATGACAGCAGATTGGGACTGTGGAGGAAAAGAGGACAACTAAGTACAGCAGTTGCTTCTGATTTCTTCTTGGAGATCAAGGCCGCTAGAATGCAAAATAAGTTTAGCGGTTAAGAGAGCTACACAGAAGACACAAAGCTCTGGAGAAGATCTTCTTTGGGCATTTTATCTTAAGGTCACCTCACACCTACAGGGAAAAAAGTATTCTCAGGGCTGGAGAACCAAGTCTACAGAATAGGGTTACACAACCTGAATGATGCTCCTGTGAACCACCAGACCCATAGAATGCTGTGAGGTGTCTTTTCAGTTCTGAGAAGGAGCCTGGTGACCACCATTTGTCCTACCTATCAAAGTCTAACAGCAAAACCTCCCTTTTTCTATGACACCTCATAGCATTTCAGGGATAAAAAGAATACATTTTAAAGAGTATTTATAGAACTATTAAAAAAATAAATTTAATAATGTCTATCATGAAAACTATTAGTTATTGTTACTATATGAGGAAATATCCACATCTTATGAGCAAAAACAGTTTTTGTACCTCAGTAATATGCTAAGAGTTAGATGTAGCCTATCTCAGCCTGTGGTGTGGAAACTGTAGAACCTACCAAGTAACTGATAGATTCTGGAAGTTAGATAGCTCAATAGAGAAATACTTTTCCCAGGTTGTTGTGATTCCTAGCAAGATGCTGTACTCATAAACTGTGGTGCTTGTAGGTGGTTGCTATTGCTTTCATGTTGCAATTATATATGGAGGAAAAGATAGACACCATGTAGCTGGACAAGTAATACACTTCTTCTCTCATCCATTACCCAAAGCCTTGCTGACCACAGTGCTAAACATTAATTAAATCACCCAACAAAATTAAACAAGAAACAAAAAGAAGGAAGATCAAATGGAACCATCCAAAAACATCCATGTGATCCAAAAAGAAGATGGAAAGATCCTAAAAACAACATCCAATCAAAAGTAAGCTCTGTAGACTAGTGCTGCCAACTAGAGGTTCCAGGGGTTATGTTTCCTTTACCACCTTGCATAAAAGAACAAAGCCCAGAAGACAATGGATGTCATTGGACGTTCAGTAAAGAGCAATGGTTTCTGGGAGAGAATTAATGAAGCTGGTAAGTGTTTTGTTTTGAGAGGGTTTCCATGCTGTGTTCCAGCAGTGGAAACCTTGAACAAAGCAAGGCAGAATCACAAGGTAAGGATACAAAATACAAAATGGTCAACTTGAAAACTGATAGGGAATTGCTAAAAGAACTAAAGAAAAAATGCAAATAAGAATTTTAAACAAAACAAACCAAACAGAACAAACCAGAAGCAAACAAATGAAACAAAAACGCTTTGCTCCTCTCTTTCCCGCTTGTCCATTGCTTCATCTTTGATATGGGTGGCATGAAGAGCTGCTGTGTCAGGCCCTTCACAAATTCCAGCAAGACATAGATGGGGTAGATGATCAGGAGTACCCACTCAAAGCTCTGGATGTGTGTCCAGGTGGTAGCTGCCTTTTACTGACTAGAGGTTGGGACCACCCACTCAGGTGAGGAGTGGCGCTATCCCTCCAGTGCCTGTGGAGAGTGGTCAGGCCAGCTTCTCCTGTTAGGGGCAGGGCCTGCTTTTCTGTGTTGGGGTCATGGAGGCCCATTATCCCAAGGCAAGCAAAGGGCAGGGGCAGGAAAAAGAAAATAAATATTTAATAAATAAATATTAAAAGTAATATATAGTATGATTTCAAGGCTTACTTGAAATATGCTACAATAAAAATTGTGTGGGTCAATTATAAAGATAAAAACATTTAGGTGGAACAGAATTGATTCTAGAAGTGAATACATACTTTCACATACACACACACACACACACACACACACACACACACACACACACAAACAAGCATATATGTGTGCATACATATTCCCTTATGGCATATAAAGAAACTGACTTAAAATGGAAGACCTAAGTGTGAGATCAGGAGCTGAAAACAGGTGCAAGAAAATGCAAAAGCATTGTTTTAACCTAAGGTTTAGAGAGACAGACAGTAGGAGTTGTAAAAAAAAAAATCAAATAAAAGTATCATTCAAAAACCTACATTTTATAAGACTTATAGTACATTTATTAAAATATGCATTTTTGTCAACAAAATTTACCAGTAAAGAATATTCACTATATATTATGTAATTAAATTTTAAAAAATCTAAGGATATTAGGAATAAGATTAAGTTGTCAATGTTCCTAGCCTAAGATCACCAATATCACCATCTATATATAGTATAAAATATTCCCTTAAGTTTCAATGGTGCATTGTTAGAAAATTGTGGGGAGGTAGGAAAAAAAGACATTCAGGTATTTGTTTTTCTACAGTGATGTAAATTGAGTTTTTTGATATTTGAATACATTTTGATGGGAGATGTCATTCTGTAAATATGTTTCTCTTATTGGATAATGAATAAAGCACTGTTTGCCAATAGGACAGCAAGACAGGCGGGACTAGGAGACAAGGAGGAGCGAGGAAGTAGTAAGGAGGAGTCAGCATGGAGAGACTTGAGAGCAAAACGCTGGCCCCTCTCTCTGGTAAGCAGAGACCACGTGAAAATACTTAGATTAATAGAAATGGGTTGATATTTATGCAGAGCTAACTGATAGGAAACACTAGTAATTGGCCAACAGCTTTATATCTAATACAGTGTCTCTCTGAGTTCATTGGGGCTGGCTCAGTGGTGGGACCAGACCAGTGGGAAAAAACATACCCATAACATAACATTTGCCTGCCCAACCTTCTTAAACACACCAATTAAAAGCTGTTTCCATAGTTTTACCATAAAGGACATCCACCAGAGCTTAGAACTCTTAACAGTTTTCATATGTATGTCTTAGCCCAAAGAATAATTTTAGTTAAAGTTAACTTGGTTCTGTTGAATCTTGCACATCTCAAACATATTGTAACTCCCTTTTTATAATGTGGTCATAAAATAATGTGTACACATATTAAATGAAGTTAAGCTTTAAAGGGGATAATGTTCTTGTTTATATGGTTTTGTTTGTTTTGTTTTATTTCATAGAACTACATGGTAGGAAAAGCATAATTTCTCTTTAAATGAGAAGTAACAAAAACAAGCAAGGTGTGTATCAATCAATAGTAATCACTGGGTTTCTCAGAGTATAATGAGGAGATGACAAGCCTACTCAACAAATGAGAAATATGTAAATTATTTAGTATAATTGAGCAAACCATACATACAAAGGGTTATTGGAATCAGTCAAATAACGTTTCCTTAGACAGGTACTAAACACTGAAATAATTAGAATTGTGTGGCTGTTGAGTAGCCTTCTAGAAGTGTGTGCTGTTTAAGTATTTTTCATAGTGATTTATTTTAGAAAATTTTACATTGAAGAAACATAAAAACCCTTGAAATTTTTAAGTCAGTAACTTCTCACTTATTGTCAGTAAGTCAGCTTTAGAAGTTTTTAAAATCATATTTAAAATCTCTAGTAAGCTTCCCTAATTGCCTTGGCTGTGTTGATTCTTGCACATTACAAACTCATTATAGTACACTTTTACAATGTTGTCATAAAACAATATATTCACACATTCAATAAAGTTATGAGTGTTAGTTTATCATGTTTCAGTTCATATAGGGACTTTATTTTATAATTATGTGAAACTATCACATATAAATTGGTTTTTATACAATTCTAGCAAATGTCAATCAGGGGCCAATCTTGTGTTATTTTTAGTCAAATAATACAAATGGCAGATTCAAAATTAGATAAGAGACTTATAGTGGCTGCATACATCTTCAATTTCCACTATAATTTATAGTTAAGCAATTAACTGAGCCTTTTGAATTATCTGTTTTGTATTAATGTTAAAGCTATCTTTTCATATGGTTACAAATAATGTGACAGGCTATTATTTGTTTCAATGAATTGTTGGCAATTATGACTGACAAAAATATTGAATGTAGTCAGAAACAGAGGTATCTAACAAACAATGACTATGGCTAATGAATGTTACTGTGTAGTTTTCAGGATGCTGGTGACCTGAGAACCAGCTGAACAGACTCAGAATTTGAGGGAGTAAGAAGTTAATCATAAAAACTGTCACTTTGTTATTGCACTGGAGGCACAAGCCAATTTTTTCAATGACAATATCTCTATGTAATATGAAATGTTGTATAGTAAAAGTAATGAATTGCTCTGTTGCTTTTGTATTACCAGGTCACATTCCAAGAAATAAAATCAGAGAAGGCTAAGTAAAGAATGGGAAACACGTTGTTCCAAAGGTCAGGAGAGTCTCCTTCATTCTTTCCAAATTGCTCATATAAAACTGAAGTTGATTTATATTACTGTTATAAAGTTCCTTTAAAGGTGAGAATCAAGTGTTAGAGCTGCTTCTTTGAGCATATCCAAGGCCTAGCTTAATATAGGCATATTTTATTTCTTGATTAAGTCCATATATTTTCCATTATTACCCTTGGTGTATCTTCTTTAGAAAACAGTGTCTGAAAGGCGAGTGAACTGACAACTCATCACAAGACTGTGATTACCTCTTCAAATACACTTTATGACTCTATTTACTATTTACAGATAAGATTTTTAGCCCTATACTTCACACACTTAAAACCCTATACTAAAATATATTAAGTGATAGGAATATGCTATGAATGCATCATAAACACTGCTTGGGAAGAATTTAAAATTAATTTTGACAATTATTGGTGATATAAATGAGCATAATAAATATTAACTGTGATGCCTTTGTAGTGTTGCATTAGTTCTAAAATACTTTACTTTTACCCTCCATTGTCATATAATTTATTTTATGAATTACATAAATATAATATGTAAAACATGTATAAAATATATTGTTCTTAATATACCCTAGTTATGGCATTGAGTATCAAACTGTTACTAATACATCATGGATTGAATTTTTTTTTAAGAATTAAGTTAGTTTCTATTTATGAAACCCTCAGAAAAAATAAGTAGATCATCAAGGTCACTCTTGCGTCTCAAACCATAGATGTATTCTGGGAACATAGGGCTACAATGTGATGTATATTTGAAATAAATAGAACTTACATTGGTTATATCATTGCTAAGAAAATGCAAGACATATTGCGTACATTTTGTTAATATAAGAGGATAATATATGGAATGAGGAAAAATGTACAGGCAAAAATAAAAGCCAGAAATATTTTAGGTGTTCTTCCTACTAAAGGTAACTTCATCTTTTTATTATGAATCACCAAATTACACACAATATACCACATTCTTAGTAAATTCAATGTATGAATTTACTGGGCTTTGGGGTCTTTGATTTATAACTTACTTTTTTATATAAAAATAATAAACTGTGTACAAAACATCATTCAGTTAAAAAAAATTAACAATTTAAATGACTAGTACAGAGTAACTTCAGGTGATAAACTGATCTTGACCAGATCACCATAAAGCACTAGCTGCTATAGTTTTTCTTTTGTTATGTTAACAGTCACTACTACAGATGTGTGTCCTGCTGCCTTGGAGAGGAGAACAGGCTGAGTAGAAACCAGCTTACTCACATCAAGTCTACATCTCTACCTTTTTCCTTTTTAAATTTAAATTTGAAACAAGATTGTTTTATATGTCAATACTAGTTTTGTCACCCTCCCATCCTCTCCTATCACCCCTACCAACCGCCAGCCCATCCTCTTTCTGCTCCCCAGGGAGGGTGAGGCATTCCACAGGGAGTCTTCAAAGTCTGTGATATCATTTAGGGCAGGGCCTAGGCCCTCCCCCATGTGTCTAGGCTGAGAGAGTAACCATCTATGTGGGATGGCCTCCAAAAGTGCATTCCTATACTAGGGACAGATACTGATCCATTACTAGATGCCCCATAGACTGCTCAGTCCTCCTAACTCACACCCACATCCAGAGGGTCTGGGTCAGTCCTATGCTGGTTTCCCAGCTACCAGACTTGGGTGCATGAGCTCTCCCTTGCTCAGCTCAGCTGATTTTGTGGGGTTTTCCAGCCTGGTATTGACCTCTTTGCTCATCACTCTCCCCTGTCTGTAACTGGATGATTTCTTATGCTTGAATGGTGTCATCATCCCCATATTGAAACTTTAGAAGCATATTGCAAATTTAGCTCCATTACATAAATACTCAAGAAGCTTCTGAGTTATATAGGACTTTAAAATGTTTGTATGTCATGGGCACAGATAGATTCTACACCTCATCTGCTTCCTTGACCAAGATGGCTTCATGAGATACTCTATGAGGTCTCAGATAGTGTACTTAAAACCTTGATTTGATGCTAAGACAGTGGTTCTCAACCTTCCTAATGCTGTGGCCATTTCATACAGTTCCTTGTGTTCTGGTGACCCCAATCATAAAATTATTTTATTATTACTTTGTAACTGTAGTTTTGTTATTGCTATGAATCATCATGTAAATATGATTCTAATGGTTTTAGGTGACCCCTGTGAAAGGGCCCTTTTACCCACAAAGGGATCAAGACCCATAGATTGAGAAGTACTGCTCTAAGATAAATTTGAGATGCATAGTCCTTCATAGCAGATGATTTCTGGAGACATGTCTACAAATGAACTGTTAACACTAAGTCTGCAATCAAGTCTGCAACTGTCCCCTTATCAATATGACACTCAAACACATCTTACTTTTCTATTTGTATTCAGTCTGGAGTACCAGCCTGTGTGTGACTACACCTTCATTTAGGGGCGTTCTTTATTTCTCAGCTAGGCCTCTCCATAAACACCCTCATAGATAAACGAAGAAGTATAACTCTTAGGTGTTTTAAGTCCAGCCCAACTGACAGTGACTGCCTAGCCTGCAGGCAGCTCAATGGGCTAGATGGTGTCTTTTCCAAGTGACTCTGATCTGTACCTTTTCCAGGGAGCTTGGTTGGTTTCTGTTTCTTCAGGCAACCAATCTTGTCTCAGAGTATCCTTCGAAGCTGAGATTCTCCTTTGCAGATTGGTTCTTCTGAGAGGGACTCAGCAGTAATTGTTAACTCTGGCAAGGATGGGGATCTGGTCAGTTTCAGGGATTTCCTGAAGCTATTTTGAGTTGTTTGCCATCTGCTTAAGAAGCTATTGGATTCTTGGTTTTCCACCAGCAGACAACCACAATGTGAATAGTTGGGGTATAACCTATAAGACACTCCAATGAATCCAGTTTTATATATTTATATTTATCTCATTCTATGAGTTCCAGAGAACTGCATGGATATACATACAGCTAAGTAATCTGTCTCAATGGCTGGCTCTATCCCTTGTCTGAAACTTTCCCTCGAAGGTGTCCCTTGGTCCTAGAATCTTCTAATATTCCATCTCTATTGCAAGTTAGGTTTCATCTTCACATTGCTTGTGCAACGACCTCTTAGTTTCTTTGCAAGGACTCAGACACTATCACACTTAGCCTAGACTCAGAAGATTTGGGAATCTTGGCAACTTTTCTATTGTGCCACTGCAAAGAACAAGTTATTTTCTTGATGGTGCAGCTACTTTCTTCACGCTCTTCTTATGTGTAACATTACACTCCTTATGAAATTGCAGATTTCTCATGCATTCCTGATAGCCTGCTGTGGATCAAAGAGCAGTGAGCAGTAATGGTGCCACAGAGTGAATGCTATGCTTCCTTGAAAATTTCTCTACCAGCTTATTCTAATACTTTTGAATTCAGCCTTACTGAAGTTTTCAGTATGCAAGCAAAACACACCTGAGTTTTTCACCAGAATACAATATGAATGGCCCCCTAGTCAGGTTTCCAATAAAGTGTTTTTCCCTTTAAATTCTCAGGTTAATGTTTTTGTCTGCATTTTTATTGTCATACTGCTTTTCTGCAGCATCCCACAGAATCAAGGCTCAGCTCAGCTTATAGTATTCCATGGCTCCTCTATCCCACAGCTCTCAAAATGTTCCACATTCTTCCTATAAGACAGTGTCAAAGGCTTCTAAACTACATGATCAGGTTTGCCACATCTACAAAACCATTTTTTGAAGGTGATTTTTGACTAGTTACTTCCCTCAAAAGCAACTCAAAGAAGCTTTGTGTAGTGTGACTCAACTTTGAGTCATAAGTCAAAGTTACTGACAAAAACAACTCAAGGAAGGGTTCATTCTGACTCATAGTGTGAGGGGATGCAGTCAGTCTCAGTGAAGCAGGCATGAAGTCAGGGGTGGGTGGGTGGTACCTAACCACATTTTGTATGCTGCCAAGGAAAGAAAGTTGAATATGGGTGCTCAGCTTGCTTTCTCAATTTTTCCTTTTATTCAGTCTGGGACACTCATATTTAGGGTATATATTTTCTATATAGTTAAAACTCACTGGGAACACTCACAGAGATATGTTTCCTAGTCAATTTAACTAGTCAATTAACCATGCAGATTAATCAACATTGTCCTCTGGATGTTAATCTTATTTATATAAATACAGTTATTTGATTTAAAGAGGAAAAACTTAATTTTATTTATACTATTTACAAAACTCAGTATAATGATGCTGTTGACTTTTTAAGATTAATTAAATAAGAAAAGTTCATGAATCAATAGTCAACCTTTATCAACACATTATATGATTCCTAACAATAGAGGATTTTCCAAAAGAGAAACTTCTAAGTATATGCATACAAGCAAGTTGTTGAAGATATGAAAAGGTGACCAACTCTAGGATGATCTACCCAAGTTGTTTGTATGTATTATCATTAGTGGTAGATTACATACAAGTATACTATATGCTTCATTATACATGTATGAGCTCTCCAAGAACAGAGACCTTGTCTCTTTGACCATTATCATTTCTTTACATTTAGTG
This sequence comes from Cricetiscus sungorus, assembly GCA_030556225.1. Classification (NCBI taxonomy): domain Eukaryota; kingdom Metazoa; phylum Chordata; class Mammalia; order Rodentia; family Cricetidae; genus Cricetiscus; species Cricetiscus sungorus. The sequence goes on along the minus strand of JANBXA010000731.1, from coordinate 12,553,728 downwards.
TAGTAGCTGCTATAGAAGTATCATTTCTGAATAGTTAATAGATACCAGAAAACATAAAATTAATTGATCTTTGTTTAGTATGTCTACTGGTTATCACAAAATAATAGCCAAACAGAACACAGTGTATATAGCAAGACTATTAGAGGTAATATTTTACAGGTGTTTTAAATAAGATGGACATTTTTTTCCTAATTCTATGTCAAAATTTTGGAATAAAAATCAATGCCAGCAAATCATTTAAAGAATGTAGGTGACAATAATAAAATGCTAGAGAATATAAGGTAATTATAGTAAGAAAAAGAACAGGTGATCCTGGTAGCTCCCAAAATTAAAAAAATGTGTTTTGTGAGCTACATTCCTATTTGATGTAAGAAAGATGATATGTGAGGTATTTCATGAACTTCATGTGAAAGGCTTTAAAAAGGTTAGTAGAAAGCAGCATAAAAAGAAATACCATTTTATACTGGTTACTTAGCTCTGATTTTTTTTATCATTTTATAGAGCATCCTCGCAGTCTTTCCAAGATCCATTCTGATCATAAGGCTATAGTTGAAATAACTTACCCCCTTTTTCCTGTGGTAGCCATGTTTATGATAAATATTATTCAGAAATATATGAGTTACTAGGAAGTAGAAATACACACACACACACACACACACACACACACATATATTCTCAGTTTGAGACAAAATAATTTAAATTCCATGGATATTTATTAGCTACTTCAAACTCTTAGGTTAAATTGACATCCGAGGAGTGACACTATTATTTGATTGCTGGACTTGGAGTTTAAGAATGTGATGGGTAGATGATGGCAAGGCCTGGATGGTATGCAATAAAGAGTGGAGAAAATAAGAGTCATGTTTTTCTCTAGAGGATATCGTGTAATTAAAAATTGAAATTTGGCCATCATTGATGGCACATGCCTTTAATCCCAATACTCAGGAGGCAGAAGCAGGCAGATTTCTCTGTGAGTTCAAGGCCAGCCTTGCCTAGAGAGTAAGTACCAGGACAGGCTCAAAAGCAATATAGAGAAACCTTGCCTCAAAAACCCAAATATATAAAATTATATGCTGTCAGTCATGAAAGCATAGGACTATTTCTATAGTTAATATGGTTGAAAATATGTACTGTCACATGGAAACATTGAAAGTGCTTGGTGAACATTCATCTTTGAGGTAACCACATACATAGGACATGTATATGAGCAGGCATTACAAATGACAAAAAGCCAGGCAGTGGTGGTGTATGCCTTTAATCTCAACACTAAGGAGATAGAAGCAAGTACATCTCTGAACTTGAGGCCAGCCTGGTGTATATAGTGAGTTCCAGGATAGCCAGGGTTACACAGAGAAACCCTGTCTCAAAAAACCAAAAGAAGATAAAAAAGTAATGACAGAAAAAACCCCACATACATCTTTAAGATGTTTTGAAACATTTCCAGAATCTAAATACAGTGAATTAAATTAAATAAACTCTATGCTTTTATTTGGAAAACTAATGCTCTAAGATGAACAATAGTTTACAGGAAACACCTTAGTAGCTGAGTAAATGATTTGAAGTTACCGTAATTCTCAAACCTTCATTCTTGCCATTGTCTCTCCATTATCCCTTCAGCTCCTTAGGGAACAAACACAATTCCAACTCTCTTTAGTGCGGGGACTAAGAACACATGGATCACAAACACAGACATTTTTCAAACAATAATTTTCCCATTTCCACTTTTGTGTTATATATTTTGTATAACAGTATATATTACAGTCAGTGGTTTTCTCTTTAATGTTAATCTAAATGAATACATTCATTCGGATATGAAAAATATCAAGATATGTTTGATGTCTACAACAATTGTCAACAAAACTTATGTGTGAATAACACAGTTGGCTAGCTTGGAAATAAAAATCTGGTAAATATAAATACCTAGAATAGCTGTAATAAATTATTGAATATTATTTACAGATTTCTGGAATGGAGAATAAGGTTATATGAAACAAGATTTCTTATGGTCTACAAAGTAAGTCTCCCTTTTTATGATCATTAAGATATTTCCTGATTTCATATGAGAATAGTGGTTCTTTCCTGGGATAATTCTAGTGAACAAAACTACATACTGTACACCTAAATACCTCTTAAATTGCAGATTTGAGCAGTCAATTATTATACGTTATATTCTACTGTTCATGATTCTTAAACTCTAGATGTCACTCAATTTAGATAATTATATTTCAATTGCAGAAAGTGCTAGGTTTTGTTCTAATTCTAATAATACACTTTCATACAAGACTTTTATATCAATAATGTTCATTTATTTTTTTTTTACTTTTTGAGGTGACAGAGCTAAAATATGATGTATTTTAAGGAAATAAATACCAGTTGAAGTAACAATATGGTAGATATTTTGTGGTTAGCACATATATCTGATTTAACTTCACAAAAATTTTAATATATTACTTGACTTTTTGGCATTTTCCTTATAGAGATGTTTGGTCTCAGATTTTTACTCAGCAGATATCACTAATTATAGCATCTAGTTGCCAATGGTCTGAATTTATGACTTTTCCGTGTTTTTATTATTATTTATGTGTAAACCAATGGCTATTGTCTTGAGAAACATTAAAACTACTGAGAATAATAATTTGTAAAATTTTATTTGTACTGATGTGGATTACTGTTCTCTAAGTATACTGCCTAACAGGAGATAGATAGGGAGATATAGAGATAAACAGGCAAATATGTAGCTGATAGAAAAATATAGGTATGTAGATTAAAAGATAGATGAAAGATGACAGACGAGAAATTTTCACCTCATTATGAAAAGTTTTATTAAAGAAAGTCCATAATAATCCATCTGCAAGCTGGAGATCAACATATTAGTAGTCTATCTCAGGACAAGTCCAAACATTCCCAAACCTCCAAATCTGTGTGGCTGACAGAATAATATTCATTTGGAAGGTGAAGGACTGAGGATTTGGGCCATGGAGGTACTTCCTATTTCTGACTCTCTCAGAGTCCAAAGACCAGAGATATGATGTCTAATGGCATGAGAAGATTACTCAAGATGCAGGAGAGAAGGCAAGAATTTGAATTCCCTCTGATTTTTTTATCTATCTAAGTAACTGCTGATTGGATGATGTCTACCAACCCTAAAACCAAATCGTCCCTCTTTGTCTACTGCTATGAAAATTTTCTCTACCTCTCAGACAAACTAAAGAAAAAATTCCCATTTGTCTAGGTAGCATTCAGTCCAATCAAGTTGACAATTATAATTAACATCGTGTTATATAACAAAGTTCACTTTATTTCAGTAACTTCTATTGCCACTCTTTCACCTCCTGCAGTATCATATAACCTTGTTAAATCCTTTCCTGCCTCAAGTCCTTGGCATTATTAAAATGTAGCTTATGTCTTTGAATATTCCAATATTAATTAATAAGGTGAGCATATCTCAAGAGAGAATAGGTATGTGATAAAGCTTTCATGGTAACAGAAGAAGCTAGAAGCTCAGGATCCCAAACAAAAGAAACAATTCTCATTTTTTTCTGAGCCCTGAGTCAAAGATTAAATGACAACCCCCTGATCTTGTCTGTTTTCTTCTATGTAGGACAGTAGCTAAGATCATTGACCTGCCTTCCTCTCACCAGAATGAAATACTAAAAACCCAGTTATGCATAATTTTGGTTATTTATAAATATAATTATATGAAAGGTTCATGTTTATACTTGCTCCTTTCCCCAAAAGTAATGCACTATTGAAAGTCTGAGAATGTCACCATGACTAGAAATCACAGCATGTCCTTAATTCCACCAATGTATGAGCTTCAGCCTTTCAATTCCATCTTCTTTGCATTTCTCTTTCATCTAAATTATAGGTTAAAGGGAATGCTCAAAGCAGGTTTATTATATTTCTGTGTTTCCAACAAGGTTAATGAAGTTCAGTCCTTCAGCTGAATCTGAAAATGAATGAATAAAGGATGATTATTGTAGTTTTATTTTGAAACTACTGCACGGAGTCAGGGAAAATCATTATAATATCCATGTCTATAAATAAATCCATGGTAATCATGTGAAATTCCTTCCTTTTAAAAATATCAGTGTGCTTCTTGTTTGGTACCCAATGTTCAGGGGCAAATTAGTCTCAAATATTAAATGTTGTATAGCACAAGATGGATGTTCTCAAAATGAATTCAGAATAGCAAATAATTATCCTCTGCCTCTTTTATTGAAGTAAGTTTCAATGGTGTCTCTGGAGATATTTCATTGCTCCAACATATATGGTATAATGTATTTTCATATCATGGAACTGTGATAAAAAGAATAATGGCTTGACAGATTTTAATGATCCCTCCTTGAAGGAATCACTCTTTCTGTGGAGTGGGGGGTGTGATGAGAGGGAGGCTGGCAGCGCATGGGAGGGAGGGAAAAAAGTAATAAATAGTTACATGCAGTAGAGAATTTGTAAGAACAGTTCATGATGTTAAAGCTTCCTTCTGTTGGGTTTACATAGTGCAATTCTCAAGAACAAGAGAGTCGCAAAGGGAGTAAGCCATCACCTGGTTTAGTTGTCAACTAAGAAAGGAGCCTGAACATGATTCTCTCAGAAAGATGCAGTAGACGCTTTCCTTCTAGCACCAATCTTTCTTGCTTGTCTAGAATTCAATGCTAGCACTTTCATTCCAAGTATTATCACCAGTACCACACACACCAGAAGTTGAATAACAATGATAGCTGCTTTTTACAAGCTCTATCAAGCTGTTTCCCGAGTAACTTCATGCTCTATTTCTTTCTCAGCCATTTGACATGGTATAGAAATCCAGAGAGCCAATCACAGAATGATTTCCTTTCTAGTGTGTATATGTGTATGTAATCACACACACACACTCACAAACACGCACACACACACACACACACAGACACACACACATACATACATTTGTAGTCACATGTAACACAAAGTGCATGTTGAGATCTGAAGACAACGTGTTGCAGTCACGTCTGTCTCCTTCCCACATGAGTCTCAGGAATCGAACTCAAGATGTTAAGCTCATAGCAGGTACATTACTTGTCGAGTTATACACCTGACTCCTATTAACTGTTATTTTTTTTTTTAGAAACTGCCCTGTTTTTCTTTTTTGAGTAATTTTTTAATACCCCACAAATGCTAAACAAGGTGTTTAGTCTGATAAAATATTGGCAAATCAGTTGTGTTCATGTAGCAAGGCAGAGACCTTTGTTTTGTGGTGAAAAGTATATACGTATGATATTTTTGCTAAAGCAACTATAATGCAGTCCAAAATATTAAAAACTATATGAAAATGCTTGGAATCAGCTTTTAAATAATATAAATTGGTAATGCATATGTGTAACAGACCTAACCACAGATTTATATGTGGGTCACACAAGATCTTCATGACATCCTACTTGCTCTTTTACATATTTTAAATCACCCATAATAAAGCATGGAAAATATAATGTTTGTGGTAGAAAATGGTGGATTAGAGGCTTGATCCAGTTGGCTACCATGTTTTTTTTTCCTGAAGTGCTAAACACTGGGAAATTTCTCATAATAATCCAACATTCTAAATCATGTTGAAAAAAAGAATCGACTAAAAATGGGTAAAATTCTGGATCATAGTAAAGCCATGACTGGTGTTCTTGATCACAGGGCATGCATTTGAGTAGGGCTGGGCAACTCTGTCAGTACTGCACATGTATGATTTGCTAACATAAACTACTTGATATGTTTAAATTATAAAAAGGCATCAACTTTGTTGCTAAAAAAAATGCATCAACTTAGAATAACTATTCTGCGTTAAGGAAAATATGGGCTCAATGTTGCCATCCTATGATTTTTTAGGAAAAACCTAGAAATTGGGATTACATAAATTTTCCAACTTATAATTATTGTCAGTGAAATATTATTTATAAAATTAGGATATGATTAAGAAAAAAAATTTTAGGATACTAGTATGTGCATTTAAACCAGTTTGGTTGATTGCCTCTTGGAAGTTCTAAAATTTTGTATATAATGGAGAATATCAAAGATATAGTTTTAATCTCATAATACAAAACAGAAAAGACCTTTCTTTGTACCATCCAAGGTTGATACTTAAGACATAAGAGCTACCACATCAGTCATTTGCTGTTTACTATTTGTGATAATTATGTGTAATTATGGAGCTCAAATCTTAATTTAACTGGCAATTTTGAGTATCAGGACATGGTTACATGCATACACAGAACATCAACACGCACACATATATACTTTAATAAATATTAAAGTATCATTTCCATCACTGAAATTGTATATCAAAAATATAAAAGTGAAAGGAGGAGAATGAAATATACCAGCATTTCAATGAACATGAGAAAATGAATTATGGATATGATTATATATCATTCATGTTTAAAAGAACTTTTTTAGCATGAATATTCAGTTTGCAAAGCCTTGTTATAAATCAGCCATCATCAGTGAGAGATTTATCTCAGTTTCCTGTGTGCTACAATAACTCATTCCTTTATGAGGAGAAAACTAAAGAGTAAATTGCCAAATTCATTTAAACTTTATGTTACCATCTAGGAAGATATCAATTGATTGGAATCTGCAAAGCTATCTAATGTCCAGTTCTTTCACAATGAGATACGATATTGCTTCTTCATTAAAGAACAAATAAAGATGCAGTTACAACAGATAAAATTATGCCATGCTAGGGTACTCATATTTATTGTTCAGAGAAAAGGTCAAGATATTTTGTACAAACTACATGCAAATAATGCTTTCTGAACTTTGGTGGTAAAGCATTGAAAAGAAATATAGTGTGGACAGAATCTTAGAAATGACATAGCCCATGAATACAAGTGCCATATTTGTGTTTGGTCTAATAGTCATGCATTTTTAAGTTTTACTATCTTTTAAATTCAGGGAAAACCACTAATATCTTCGTATACAAGAAAGAATGTAAAGTCAATAGGGCAGGCTTTTTGAAGGCATAGAAAGAAATGAATGGGATACCAATTTTTCACTTCCAGTTTACCTAGCATAAGTTACATTTATAAAGGGGTGTATAACCATTTTTGATTGCCATTTATTTTTCTGAGAAGGTTACATAAAATACCATTCACTTCATAACAGTTAATCTCCTTGTCTAGGTCATTAAGAAAAATACATTTGTCTATATGTAAACATCCAGTTTTACCAACACCATTTATTAAAGATGTTCTCTTTATTACTGCTCTAGTTTCTGGCTTCCTTATCAAAAATGGGTGTAAATATGTCTGTTTTATGCCAATATCATGCAGTTTTTTCTCTATATATCTATAGGACAACTAGAAATCAGGAATGGTGGGACATCTTGTAGTTCTTTTATTATTGGGTTTGTTTTATTATTGGGTATCTCTAGAGAGATGAGTGTGTGTGTGTGTGTGTGTGTGTGTGTGTGTGTGTGTGTGTGTATTTCAGTTTGTTTATATGGTGGATTAAATTTGCTGATTTTTTTCTTGGCCTGTTCTTAAATGCATGATACTCAAGTCCAAGTGTGACTTTGACATAAAACCAGACACACTAAACCTGTCAGAAAGAAAGTAAAGAATAACATTGAACACACTGACATGTAAAGTGTATTATTGACATTTCTTTGCTCTGTATTTAATAAAACCCTAAGTGTGAGAATGAGTGTGTCCCTGACTGCATTGCCTGGTCTTCAGTACACATTTTTATTCATATATCTTTACGTTCAAGTTTTTATTGCAAAGGGTCATTAGTCTGGTTTGAAGTTTCTGCCACACTCCTGATGATGGGCCCTCACTGGGACTCATTTTAGATATATTGTTGTTGCCCTGTGTTGCAGAAATCCTGCACCTTTGTGTCTACAAGACCAACTCCTTCATTGCTCAAACTATTCTTCCTCCAACCAAATGCCTCTTGGGGTAAATTTATCCCTATGGTAATTTTTATTTATTTTTCTACATCAGACCTTAAGAATGAATGCAAATGTTGCTATTTTTCCACTGTTGTCCTATGCTATCTTCATAAAAATAATATTTAAATCAAAGTACTTTGATTAAATTAAAGTACTTTAATTAAATGACTGACATTTTATGAGCTCAATGTTTTAATAATCTAATAGAAATAATTCAGTATTGGATGTCATTACTTTTCTTTTTAAATTTTACTATTTTTTAGTTACATGTAAATTTGTAGTCTGATCTGTGATATTTTGATTCATGTAGCTACTGGGACATGATCATTCAGGGAGATGCACATATCCATCAGCTTAAGCTTTTTTGTTTAGTTATAGTAAATCCATTTTAAATTTTCTCTTCTATTATTAAGATATATAATGCATTAGTATTACTAACAACAAGGATAATGTTAAGTTCAGTTTTCTGTACTATTGTAGTAGATACATATGCTCTTTCTTAGAACAGTTATTTATAAACAATGTTCACCCTTTTTCTTTTTCCTCCAAATTCTGCCTTGTTTCTGGCAACCATAATGTATTTGTATTTCTCCAATTCTCTGACATGAACTTTATTAGATTCCTCTTTTGAGTGAGATTCCATAATCATTTCTGTGCTAGCCTTATCTCTTTAGCATAATGCCATCCAGGTCCACTTATTTTATTTTTCCCTCAAGCTTACAATCAATTTGGAAATTTATTGATTTTTAAATATGATCTTTAGAATTTTCTAAATATATGATCACAACATCAATTGCAAAGAGTTGTCATTTTATTTCTAGTTTTGAAAATTATTATTATAATTATTATTGCCTAAGTTCTCTGTCTAGGGTATCTATGTACTGTTTAAAACAGAAATGACTAAAGAAAGCACACTTGTCTTGTTTGAGATCATATGGTAGCATAGTATCCGTCTCACAATGTTCCACTGTGAAGTGTCATGCATATTGATTTACATATATTGATCCATCCTTGAATGCCTAAGACAAATATAATTTAAACATGAAGGGTGATCTTTTTAATGTGCTGTTGAGTTTTATCACCTGCTATTTGCTGAGGCTGTATGAATATATATTAGTTCAGCAGAGATACTGGCTTAAAATTTTCTTTTCTTGCCTGTGTCTTTCTTGGCTTTTGTATAAGCGTAGCTCATAAAATAGACTTGAAAGTATTCATTCTGTTAGAGATGTAGTTTGGCATCTAGAAAGACAAAGAACATATATGCAGCGTTAGAAATAGAGAACATTTATTAAGAAAGTGAAAGGAAACTCATTTTCAACAGTAGAAGTGGTCCAAAGAGTTGGGCTATTTCTAAGGCTCAAAACCTTCTGTCACTGGAGTTCTGATCTCTCATATGTCTTTTAGATAGTATTTACATACAGAGATTTTGGACTACCCTCCTACACTCTGTACTATACGTAGTCCAGCTGAGTAATATGTTTCTGTCACCTGGATTCAAAATGCTGATCTCAACATCCTTGTCTCTACTTTCCTGTCACATTTTACTCAAATATTTTTTCAGAGATACGAGTGAAAGCTAATCATGTTCTTCTTTGAATGTTTGTAAAATTCTGCTGTGCTGCCATTGCATCAAATTAGTTGTTTTGTTATTGTAGCTGTTTCTAAATGGAATGTATTTTTATTAGCACTGTGTGATATCCTTACTTAAAAATATGTTAAACTTTATTTCTTCATACTTTAGTCTTGATGGGTTGCATGATCCAAACATGTGTTCATTTTTGTTATATATTTGACTAGTAAATAATAATTTCTAATAACCTTTTTATACTTCTAGAGCATTTGACTTAATATTTTATTTATTATTTTAGTTATTTGAACACTTTTTTCTTTTTTCTTAGTCTAAAAAGTTTTTGTTCATTTGATTTCTGTATATTTCCTTTTTTCCAAATATATTATTATCTTTTCATTTTCAACTATTGCAATTAAAAAATACACAGGATAGTATATCAAGCTTAACTTTGCTAAGATTTATTTTTGTTTCTTGACCTAATCTGTGAGATTTTCATGTGCAGTTGAGAAGAATTCTGGTTCTATAACTCTTCATTGAATAGGCTATGAATATTTGTTATTTACATTTGTTACAAGTATAAAATAAATCTAATGATTCACTGTTGATTTTGTTTCTAAATAAACTCTCCATTGATGAAAGTGGGATATGAGAGTCATTGCTTTTATGTTGCAGTCTGTCTTTCTATTTCATTCTATTAATATTTGTTTATACACACACAAATATATGTTGCTGTAAGCATATATTTACAATTATTATGCATTGTATCTTAGATTACCCCTTTATTATAAAATAATGAGGTTCAGCTCTTTTTTTAAGTTTTTCTTTTAGTCCATTGAATCTGATATAAAAATAGCTACTTCTGCTCTTTTTGATTTTCAGTTCATGAAATATTTTTTTATATGTGATGTGAGCTTTACACAGGCCACATATGGTTGATTTCAATTGTTTTAATATTCCATCATTTTAGCATCTCCTTGTGTTTTGGCCAAAGAGCTTAATGAATTTATATTGAAGATAAGTGCTGATAAAAAATTTATTAATGATTGGGTATGGGGAAAATGCTCAGTGATTAAGAGTTTTATATGGTGCTACAGAGAAATCAGTTTGGTTCACAGCACCCACAACTGTCGCTATCCATTTCCATATGATCTGATGTCTTCTTCTGACCTCTGGGGGCACCAGACATACACACAGAACACATACACACATGCAAGCAAAACACTCATACATAAAATAAGTGAATCGAAAAGGAGAAATTTATTCGTAAAATTTAAAAACTATTTTTATATTCTCTCTTTTCTATCCTCCCCCACTCTGGCCCTTCTCTCCCTGTATTCCTTTTTTCCTTCCTTCCTTTCTTCCTTCCTTCCCTCCTTCCTTCTTTTCTTCCTTTCTTCCTTTCTTCCTGTCACCCTATGAGGGTATAAGGAACGGACCCTTAACTTAGAAAGCAAATGGGTGAAGTTTTCAGAGCTCACTAGGCTCCTTCAGATTCATATTGTTCATATTTTCTATGAAAGGATATGCTTTTTTAGAGTATATTTTCACAGACACACCAGGGTGAGACCTGAGGATGCTGCATCCTTAAATCTAGTGTGCCTTAGGCTAACTAGCATCTCGGTTTAAAAGAAAGTAGGCATGAATTTAATTATTTTGCTGTTTACAAAGAATTCATTGTTTTCCAATATTTCTCAACTGTTGCCATGTTTCTCTATCTCAGGCTGCCACCACTGCCTTTCCTGTACTAATCTTTTACTTAGCCTGCCTGCTTTCATACTTGGTCCTCTGCCATTCACCCTCCTTCCACAAGAATACCATTGAGTTTGTGAACATAAGCCAGTGCTATTTACACATTTCTAAATCTGATCATATGTATTTCTTGGTTAAAACTTCCAAATCCATATAAATTGATTCTTACTAGACAGTAAGGACAGAGAGAGAATATTTCAATGAGGAAGATGTAGTTTAAATTTACAAAGTTGTGCACTGAAAAGGTTGGCTCATAAATTATAGATAAGATTTATTAATAAAGGGCATAAAAACAATTCAAAGACTTTGAATATGGAAATATTAATAGAGTAAGATGTATGGAGACAATAGCTTTGCAAAATTTTGATAATCAAAGAGATATCTTAGTTGCCTGAAGTTGTCTAATTATCCTTCCTCTCAATTCTGAGGTTAAGTTTCATCTAATTTAACAATGAGGATGTTTTTATTACTTGATATGTGAGATCCCACAACTCCAGCCTCATAAATTCTCAATGTGAAATCTTACACTGTTGTAAATGGAAATTTCTGTCCTTCTGGTCCCATACTGTTTAGTCTCAAACATACAGAGGCTTATATTAATTATAAATTGTTTGGCTGATAGCTCAGGTTTCTAATTGGCTAGCTCTTATTTAATTACTAACCCATTTCTATTAATCTACGCATCACCACCTAGTTTGGGCTTAATGGAGAATGTCTGGACATCCCACCTTCCTGGTAGCTACATGGCATCTCTTTTGCAATCCATTTCTGCATTCCTCTTCCCAGCATTCTCCTTAGTTTGGTTATCCTACCTATAATTTCCGTGTGGCTATACTCTGCCTGTTGATTGGTCCAAAACATTTTTATTCCTTAACCAATAAGAGAAACATATTTTCACAACATATGGAAGGACATCCCCATTAAAGTGTAATGTAAATCTTGTCCCTCATATTCTTCACAAATACAGTGCTTGCTTTAGATGGGCAATTGGCTATGTACATTTGATCATCTTCTCCTCAGAAAAATAGCAGTTTATGAGTGGCAAAGGTGCTGTAAACAACAGAATTATGACTGTGTTCTCCATTCGAGCAGCACTTTTGAACACAGAAAGCTCTGGCGTTGACTTGAAGATTGTTAGTAACACTTTTCCCGCAATATCTCTTTTCATTGATTCCATTAGTGTCCTTATATTATAAAGTCAGCATTAACTGCAATCAGGGCAAATATGGGAACTAATGTTTTTGAAAGTAACTGTACTGTAAAACAGTTTCTTTGCTGTATAGTTTTTGTTTATATGTATAGTTTTGTTTAGATTTGGGACAGGGTCTTACTATGTAATGTTCTCTTTGTTGTAATTATGTAAAGGAATTCTCCCCTTCAAACTGGATTTTTGAATTTGAGGTCTCACAAACACTAGGTAATTATTCTGCAACTGAGCTATATCTTCGGCCGTGTTTTCCCTTTCCTTTTGATGAACTGCTTCATGGATAGACTCAGATTGGCCTTAAACTCACTTGTTAGTTGAGTATGTCTTGTCTCAGCCTCTTCAATACTGGTATTATAGAAATTCAAGTCCTAAGTCCCCAGGACCAGCATATTGTACATCCTTCTACCTTCTTGTTTGTTTGTTGACAAAAAAACTCCTGGCTGGCCTTGTGTAGCCTAGTCAGACATTGAGTCCTTGACAATTCTGCTTTCAACTTCCAAGTTGTGCACATTCTTTTTTACTATTAATTAATTTTTCATATATTTTACCTATCAATAAGTTTCCCCTCCCTCTTCTCTTTCTGTCCACACCAGCTTCCCCACATCCCATCTACCACCCTTCCCATCAACTCTACCTCTGTCTACTTTCAGAAAGGGGCAGGCCTCTCATGGGCTTCAACAAAGCATGACACACCAAGCTGAGGCAGGACCAAGCTCTTCCTCCTTCTTCAAGACTGAGTGAGGCAACACAGCATGGGGAATAGGTTCCCAAAAGCCAGCTCAAGTGCCAGAGACAGGTCCTTATCCCACTGCCAGTAGCTCCACAAGTAGATCAAGCTATCTGTACATTCTTAATCATCCTCTTTCATCTAATTGTCCTCTTTCATCTGAGTAAAAGCACTCTATGCCTTTTCATTTCCCAGATCATATCTTTGGTGAGACATGTTTGCAATTATTTCAAGGACTATAAACAAAAAATAGTTATAGTCTATAATGCCTAATTTTGTCAATCGCATTAATTGTTGGATTGTCCCCAGCATTTTAATTTTTCTTTATATTTTAAGCATAAATATAAGAAATGGAAAGCATGCAGGTGCACTGACAGAATAAATTAGCTTCTGGGGAAACCATGAAGTTCAGGCCTGCTACTTCTTATTATGTTAGTGGTTTTGCATTACTGTGGTAGGTGAGCACATTACTGTATTTGGGATTAATATTCACCACTCAAGAAGAGACTTTGGAAGCTTTTCCAGTCAACTGACCTGCCTTCTGAAAGTGATTAGAAGTTACATGTAATCCTGTGAGATTTATCCACCTTCCAATTTTCAAGCCTTTTTTCTATCACTCTGTGCTTGAGCAATTTAATTAGAGTATTTAAAAAACCACAATTCTAATGCCAGCAAAGATTCCTTGGTATAAAAAGTATGGACCAAGTCTGAAAACTTATTTCAATTTTGAAAAGTAATAAATGGCTGTCTACTTATACCATTTTTTCTTTACTTTTCTGTTATTCTAATTTGAGTGACTTTATATTTATTCAATTCAAAGTCTTATGGTAAAGAGATAAGAATCTATATAAATCAGTATCATTAAATGATATATTGTCTTTAGTCCTAACTATCTGCTATCTATTAATTTAATGAATATGTTTATATAATTCATTATGTGAATACAGTGTGATGACTACAGTCTCTATTTTCATCTAGAACCTTACTACTTCTTTGAAAGTAAATTTATCCACAATTTATCCACAATTTCTAGTCTTTTCATAGAAAAAAAATGTAGATATGATTATCAGCATACCACCACAAACATGTCTTATTCCTTGGCTGAGTTCAGAAAGCTTGACTTGGAATATGCTATCCATCAATGAAGTTGCTGCATTACATAGGCTAGACTTTTGATGCTGATAACATGCTTCATGGTGATCTCTGATTTCTACGCAAACATTGAATTTGAATGTTGTTACTATGTTGCATCCTGTAATATAAACGTTGGGTTCTGAGTTTTAGATAACTATCCTGCATCAAGATAGTATACATTGCATTGGTGGGCAAAACTGAACAGCACAGAGAGATTGTGTAGATCTTCCTACACACTGTGCCCACTACCTTTCTCCTTAAACATCACTATTATAAATTCTTTTCTGCTTTTCATCCACAGCTTTGAATATAACTATGACTGAATGCCACAAAAACAAAATCCCTCTGGGACACTGAAACATCTTCCATACAGGTTGTCTTGGGTTCCTTAGCCTATGTATTGATGGTGCTAGCACTTACTAAAATGACTATTTTCAGTAAAACATGGTAGCAATGGGAAAGGTCATGAAATGGGGATGCTGAAGTCCCAATCCTGGAATTAAAATTTTAATTGTTTGTGTGTGTGTGTGTGTGTGTGTGTGTGTGTGTGTGTGTGTGTGTGTGTGTTTAGGATCATGTGCACCTGTTGTAGAGTCTGTGCAGGCCAATGGCTAGATACTTCAGATCCCACTGAACTGGAGTTACAGATTCTGAGCCATCCTATGAAGCTTGGGTCCCCCAGGAGAGCACCCTTTGCTCTTCACTGATGAGCTATTCTCCAGCCCTAATAAAAAATCTTTGAAATGCTGGGAAAATAAACCAACCATTAAGATCTACTTTACCGCTTAAACCTGCCAAGGTAAAAGTATCTGCCCTCTAGAAGATAGAACTATACACACTTTATGTTGAAAATGTTAATAGAAAACTAAATTATATGAGCAAAGACAACACAAATGGAACATTTAACAACATATAATGTAATATTTAACTTCCAGTTTTTATAAAACTCATATTAACATCAAATAAGACATATTTATATCTACCTATGATGCACATTGGATTAGAGAGTCTTAAATCATTTTGTAAAGAATTAGATTGTAATGTTATGTCTGCAAGGAAACAATAAGTTCTTCATTTGTAAATGAAGACTTGCAGAGACCATCAGAATATTGACAATTTGCCTGAAACCAATTAGTCCTATTCTACTGCTTTATCATGAAATAAGAAATAAAGCTTTTACATTAAACAAATCTATGAAAATGTTTAGATAGAAATTTTATTTTAGAAAACATCTAATGATATCTTGAAGTTAGTGTTCCACACTAATATTCTTCTGGCCTTAGGCTATTTTCCAAGTGTTTAACTGTATGAGAACACATTCACTACAAAGAAACACTCTCTTGTTTTTCAAAAAACATGGAGAAAATTTTCATTTTAAGATAATAAAAGTTTAATATTTTTGTTTCATAATTAATTCCATATTTGATGAAACAGTTTGTAATAATATAAATTAAACACTTGGCTACAACTCTTAAGTATCTTTGTAAATAGTATTGATCTGGAATTCATCATGTAACCTCCAGTAATTTATAGCATTCTTACCTTTATGACTTTTGGAGAACTTTAATTAAACATAGGTTGCTTTTTTGAGATATACCTGTCAGAACCTTCATAATTTGAACTCCACAAGGCCAAATGATTTGAGAGTGGTATGTGTAAAGAAATACCCTGGCTTAGAATCAGAATAAATCAAGATTCAGAATGTGACAATTTCCTCCCTAACAAACCATGTAACTTCCGGTGTCATCCTTCAGGCTGATGACATTGCTCCGCTGGATTATCACTCACCAGTTTCCTGTCAAAGTAAGATTAGTTCTTGAGACTTGTCACAGTATGGAGGCAATATAAGGGCAGAAGAAGAGAGGGTAAATGATTTAAAGTGCTTGAAAAGGCTTCTCTGGGCTGCATGGATGCAGGCAGAGTGAGAATTAAACATTTTACTATGACTTGAGGAGAAAGAATATTTTCCAGAAGATTGCTTCAAGAGATGCTTGTGAGTTGGGTTACCCAGGTCATCTTGCCCAAGGATGGCTCAGTGAGACTGGCTCTCCCACATCAATCATTAATCAAGATAATATCCTACAGAATTTTCTACAGCCAATACAAGAAGGACATTTTTTCAGTTAACATTTCTCTTCCTGGATGACTCTAGGTGTGTAATGTCAAGAAAAAGTTAATCAGGACACAGCCCACTTCTTTTTACTGATTCACAGTAGCCTCTCTCTTTTCTCTGCTTTGACATTTTAAGATATTACATATATATGAGATCATAATTTTCTTCCTCTATCTGGATGACTTCACTGAACATAATCCTCAAGGTTTGTACATGTCACAAATTACAGAATATCCCTCTCTCCTAAAGATGAATAATGTTCTACTGTATATTTGTGTGTGTGTTTCTGTGTGTCCATATCCATTCATTTATTTGCTGACAGATAAGTGTTTAAATTTCCACTCACAGTTTGTATCTGTTTACATAATTTTCCCTCTGTTATATTAATGTGGTATATCAAGTATTATAGGATGAACTGTCTTTGTACTACAGAGATAAATTTCACCAGTTCATGATGTATGGTCATTCTAATGAGAAACTGAATTTAGTTTTTCAGTATTTTGTGTAGAAGTTTTTGATCTGCATTCATCAGTGACATCGCACTGTGGCCTTCTTTTGCTGTAGTGACTTGAGTTGGTCTAAGTATAAAGATCATCCTCGTCTCCCAAAACAAATCTGGAGTCTGAGTGTGCTGTCGCCCACTTGAAATTCCCACATTCAGAAAACTCAGTCATAGAATTCTTGGTCATGGCAGCCTGAGTTACACAGTGAGGCTACAATGAAGTCCACAAGTGTTTTCTTCATCTTCGTGGAATTTCAGGAAAGCATTAGCCTTAATTATTATTAAATTCTTTGGTGAAGTCAGCAGTAAAATTTAGGTTGTGATGACTTGTAGGGAAACCTTTCAGACTACATTATGCTTAGTAGTACTCTATCTCTACCTATCCTAAAGCTGTGTATGCTAGAACATAGGAAACCTGTTGTAAAGATTGCCTTACTTTGCTACAGCCTGAAACCTAATAACTCCTGTAACACTTTTACAAATTGTATTCATGTAGTGAGATATTCACCTGTCTGCTCCTGTGGCTTAGACCATGCCTACCGGGGGTGGAGACAGGGCCGGATGTGACCTGGGGGAAAAGGCTGAGGAAGGGGTCTGAGGCTCCCTTGTTGGTGGATACTGGAAGGCTTAGTGTCTTGTGGAACCTGCCGAGTTCATCTGCCTATGTTGTGAGTTATTTCTCTCTGAATAAACATCTATTCGGCCTAATTGTTTATCCTGATTCTTATTAAACCACAATATATTCACTTATGTATTCTTCTCATCTCAAGGCTATAAAAGTGATGTAGCATTTTCCAGAGTGGAACATGTAGCTTGGACCTGTGCTTCTGGGCCTGGATCACTCATACTTGTGTCAGAGCAAATTGTCTCTTACTCCCTTTGAAGAAGGGCTGTTTTGTGTTACTAATTTCATATAGAACTAGCAAGTAAGATCTATGAATTATTTTTGGGCCAAATATTAAATTGCTTTAGTGAGAGTTTTTGACACTAAGAAAGAATAAAGATAATAAATACTTTGTATAGTCACATTTCTTATTAACTACAGGGAATGTAGTTCCTGTAAATCTGTTAAAAAATACATAAACAAAAATCAAAATTGCATTACTTCAAAGCATGTAAGTTTTGAAATTGATTGTTAACATCAATAAAATCTAAACATATTATGCTTATGGTGTAAACATAATAAAAACCTATAAGTAAAACATGAAAAGTCATACATATTAATCCTTTTAGAAACGTTTATCAGAATCAAAGACAAAATATATTTAAATCGTATTTCAAAATATAGTGATTGCATAATTTCATCTTTCTTAGAACTTTGCATGTATTGCATTTTTTGTATGTATTTGCATTTTTGCTTCTAAAGTCTTTATGAAGTAAGTAGACCTGAAGTAGATAATGGAAAACATTAATAACATTGAATAAACAAAAGTTTTATTGGCAACGGAATGGCTTAAAGAACATTTTTATACTGTAATGATAAAATGTCACCACCAGTTATTTTTTGACTTCACAATATGTTGATTGCTGCCAGTCAAGGAATAACATTAAATTAAAAGATAAGTTTTGAAAATGCAGACTGATAATAATCCTTTAGTTTTTTTCAAATGAAAAGTCATGGTTTATGATTTATGCATAATTATTAGAGCTGATGTCTCCAACACAGCAATAACTGGTCAAAGCAGTCTTATCGGTCACTAAAAACACAATATTACACTGCAGCATTGTATTTTGCAGTCTTCTATTTATCGACTGATCAGGTTTAAAATATAACACTTGACGTTGAGTGTGGTGGTATACACCTTTAATCTCAGCACTCAGAAATCTGAGGGAAGGATGTGGCAAGTTTGAAGCCAGTTTGGAGCTTGGTGACAATATCCTATCCCAATCACCAAGCACATACATGTGATTGTTATTTATGTGTCATACGTATGCATTGCAATGGTTACAATGACAGTGGGCTGTAGGCTTGTAAGTTTGATAGAACCATTTGGGAAAGATAAGCATGTATGGAGGAGGATAAGCCTTATTGGAGGAGGTATGTAACCAGGGTAGGCTTTGAGATTTCTAAAAGTCATTCCCAAAGTTTTCTTTCTTTGCCTTGTGTTATGCTTAAGATATAAGCTCTCAGCTAATATCCCAGCCTGCCTGCTGCCATGATCCCTTCCATGATGGTCATTGACTTTAACCCTCTGAAACCATAAACTTTCAATAAACATTTTTTACAAGTTGCATTGATGAGTGTGTCTCATCATAACAAAAGAAAAGCAGTCAAGACATAAACTTTAGGATTTTTCACTAGGAAAAAAATAGCTTATTTAAACTGCAGGACTTAGGTACTCTGGTTTCTTTTCAGATTGTATACCTTTTTAAACTGTGGGACACATGCTTTTTCCATAAAGGAGCATAAAATGAA
This sequence comes from Cricetiscus sungorus, assembly GCA_030556225.1. NCBI lineage: Eukaryota > Metazoa > Chordata > Mammalia > Rodentia > Cricetidae > Cricetiscus > Cricetiscus sungorus. The sequence continues at coordinate 12,534,395 of JANBXA010000731.1, read as the reverse complement.
TACCTCCTATGAGGAGAGTAATTCAGATATTGGTTTTATTAGTATTGATATGTAATTAGAATTATGTCAATATTGAATTAATTATTTCATAGCAAATATTGATATAGGTTTTTAAAAATTAGGTTTAAAGCCATATTTTCTGAAAACACAATGTTTATATAAAATATGTTCTCCTACTTTTAAAGGTGCCTGTCAATTGACAACTTGTTATGGACTCAGATAACCCATTTCAATTACTGGTAAGAGTGTGAACAGTGTATGCATCTAAATATAACAATAATTGTATTTGTCTAGTAGATAGCTGCTGGTAGATCAATACTATATTAATAAGACTTTTCAATTCAAGGGTGGAAGCAATCATTGTTTGTTGCATGGATAGGAACTTTTTGTTCCCACAATCTATTTCTATTCAGAAGTAGAAGTTGTGCTTATTGTGAAGGAAACTATTATTTTTAATACTTCTGTAATGTTTTCTCAGAAAATAATGTACATGTTACTATTTTCTTTTTTGTTCTTGCTGTCTGTCAAGAACCAAGTTTATGGCAGCCAAAATAAGTTGATGAAGTTGATTACATTCATTATTCACTGCAATTTGTAGAATAAGACAGAAAGTAGGCTCTTCAAGAGCAAGTTATGTAAAACAAACAATAAGATCCCCTTATTAGAGGAAACTTGAAGTCAGAAATGTTTATTATAAGAGAACTATCTTATGTAAAGGAAACTATTAAAGAGCAATTTAAAACCAGCTTTGAGAGATGAACTACTGTCTTCTCAGTCCTTATTGTGGGGAGGGTAAGCTTTAATTTTGTTTGTTCTCTAACTGTAAAAGGAAACCCTCATTTCCTCCTTTGTTTCTTGTCTTCCTCTTTAATTTCCATTTGTTCATAGGCAATGCATGGAAAAGCAAAGAACAGACAGGAAATTGGTACTTGAAATGCAAATAAAGGTTGTTTAGGGACAAAATTGGGGGACAATCATGCTATTATTTCTTCTTTATTTTATTGTGAAGAAATATTATGAAAATTGCTGCTTTTATAGTTAGTTCATTCCTCCATTTCATTTGAGTTTTTCAATTCAAAATACACAATTTGCTGATTTAAATTTTTGACTTTATAGCCATTCAGTCATGAATTGAAGAAGTTGCAGTGTTAGAATGGAAAAAAAAAAAACCAAATGAAACAAAACTCATGGTCAAGAGAACAGAATCTCAGACAGATGGTGGTGGAGCATGCCTTTCATCCCAGCACTTGGGATACAGAGGCTGGCGGATCTCCAGGAGTTTGAGGCCAGCCTGGTCTACAGAGCAAGTGCCTGGATAGTATCCAAAGCCACATAGAGAAAACTTGTCTCAGAAAAACCAAGAGAGAGAAAGAGGGAGAGGCAGAGACAGAGACCGAGAGAATAGAATCACTGGCTTGTGTGGAGACCTGACATTCCAGCTGGGATGGTTCAACTTCTTTGGCTAAGGGACTTCAACTAGGAAGGCTGTCACATCTAAAACCACTCTAAAGAATTGATGAAACAATTCATTCTTTAATGATACATTGTAGTTTTCCTTCCCAGAATTTCTGCCCTAGTGTGGAAGCTTACAGGTCACAGCTAGGCAAAAGTCTGTCCACTTTTCTGAATTAGCTAGAAAAGGGTAAGTTTTCCTTTCGTACATCTTGTCTAAGCATGTTTGTGTTTGTACAGTTTGGACTCCACAGCCTGCACCCCTAACCCCATGATATTTAAGACTTTCCTGTTCTTTGTTTCCAGTGTTCCTCTCCACTGTGTGGCTGATTTTCAGTCATGTGTGTGAAGTCCACGCGCCTTAAAGGGCTTGGCATTTTCACTTCTGGCCTCCTGCTCCTCTTCGTCCTCCTTTCCCACCTCCTGGCAGCATCTAAAGTTCACAGTTTGCCTGCTTCGTAGCTTTTCTTTTATATTTTAATAATATTGCCATTGAGATTTCATTTCTGTCTACTCAAACACTTTTATGGATGCAACTAAGAGTCTCCAAAGGCGATTCTGATAGAAACATTTGTGCTATCCAATACTCTTTAAATTTTTGCTAATTCATACATAAAAGTGGCATAATGATGACAATCATTCTGTTTTTAAAAAAATAAGATATTATTGTTGTAACAACAGTTAACTTAGAATTTCATTCATAATAGACATTCAAATAAATGTTAACTTTTATTATACTTATTGTAGGATGATTGCTTAATTTATTACCAAATTAATTTCATTTCAGGAATGTATCTTGTATAAAATATACTTACATATATATATATATGTGTGTGTGTTATGACATACATATATATATACATATATATATGTATATATAATTACCACAAGTTACAAAATAACTAGGTATAAGTCAACAATGACATTTTTACTTTTACTAAAAATGACTAATTATTATTAGTGGTGTGTGTACCTCACATATATATTGGGGCTCATGCCAAAGCACACAAGTGGCCATTTACAAGTTGTGGAGTCTACTGTCTCCTATTTAGTGTGCATTTCAAAGACTGAGTGGGATATGTAGGTATATTCTAGAGATTTATGAGAAATCAACAGAATAAGTCATATCAGTTATAGAAATGGGTTTTATTCATGATGCCAAAGAAGTGACAGCAGAACATATTTTGTAATATTGACTTCTTGATTTCAAGGTCTGCTTTTCCCATTTCCCATTAAACAGAGTTGGGTCTACGTTGTTTAGTTAACTCCAATGAAGTTTTGTTATTTTCAGTTATCAGACTCACTCACTTCTAAATTTCTTACAGGAGCTATCACATGAGCCACATTCACAATTAAAATGCCAACTGAAACTGCTAAGACTCCCATATGGAATGGAAGTAGAAAGACTTCCTAAAACATGCAGTTACTACCTAGAATTGTGTAAGATTACTGGATGGTAATAGAACATTTTTCTGGATTATGTGCAAAGCCAGAGATCTGAAATTATGTTTTCTGTCAATCTGTTCATGATAGTTACTCTTGAGATATTTACTTAGGAGGCACAGAGCTCTCAGTACCATAGAAGCATGATCTGTCATGTGATTTTTTCTTAACAATTTGGTATTATAATAGTGTTCTCTAGTGACTAGTTTTGAATGAGAAAATGATTCACTTTATATACCTATTATCCCTGAAAGGAAAAATTCAGGTATTTGGATCTCATGCATCTGTTTTTACTCTTTCTAGAAATCTCTTTAGGTTTTTATTTAGTTTTATAAAGAACACATACTAGAAATGATTCTTAGAGCTAGTGTTGCAGTACAATTTATCAGTTAAACACTCTATGCTATTTACTTAAAACAAATCTTTCCCTGTAGATTGTGTAAACAGTTCTGAAACTTGGAATATTTTGACAACATTCTGACTCTCATATAGACCTTTGGAGAAAAAATATTTACATAAATGCCTACATATATCTATCATCCATTCATCATAGTTTTGCCTTTTCTGCAGTTGTACTTCCAAATTGTTTATAAGAAATGTTCACAAAGATGGAGTTCTGAAAGGGAAGGAAATGACTCAGTAAAAGATGGTTCTCAGTGGAGTGGTAAATAGTAGCCTGCAATGGCAATAGAGAGTGAGAAATGGTCCCAACTATAGTGAATTAATGGAAATTATCTTAGAAAAAAATCGTATTTTACCTGTGACTTGGAGAAAGCCCACCTAAGACTTTAGAGATGCAATCCAGATACAAATTTAAGACAAGTGCTTCTTAGTCTCCACAAATTAATTGAAAATTGGAGCATATTTATATAAATAAGCCTAGTGCCTTTCTTTTTGAATGTGAACAGCATAGGAACGTACTTAATAGAGTAGGAAGAGAAGTAATTATGGAAAGGAAAACAATCCCAAAACAGTAATGACCTGAGTTGTAATAAAAAATTGTACGGGATTAGATCATAGTAAGGGGAAGCTAATTGGCTTGGCTTTTACTTATATATTTCAAAGTTCATGAACTATGATTTGCCTAAATATGAATTTGTTTTATGTAATTCATGTTCAGGTTTGATAATATTTTCAACATAACTATTTAATCTTTTTTTTCAATTCTTTATAAATAAAATTGCTTGGGCCAACCATGTGACTCAAGGTTTGTTAAACTAACTTTGATTTAAGATATCACTACACATGTTTGGTCTTTTAAAATTTCATGATCATACCTGGTTTGTAAGATAAATATGAGTTATTGCCTTGTCTTCTGTATTGTTTTGCATCAAGCATATACTACATCTTGTTCTTCTCTTATATTAAGATACAAAGATCTTTGCTTCATTTGATGAGGAACATAACAATATACAATACAATGTTCATACATCTTTATTAACTTTAGGCTCAAAATTAAATCAGAACTAAAAAAATAATTCAAACATCACTCATTTTCCAAAAGCATTTAAAACATCATATGACAGACACTGAACTTACAAACAAAACTTTAAAAAGTTGTCTTCTATGAAACCACTTTGATGCAGTGACATTCAGTGACTATAGACATTCGACCCATGTCATTGAATTTCTGCTCTCAGAATCAAGTGCTGAGAAGGTTACTGAAACTGTAGATGATGCTGGTATCTTTGAATTATGCTATAACTGGACAGGAGATACACAAAATCACATTCCAGAGATGTACAAAGTCACATTGCAGACAATATACCTCTGTACCCACTGTTCATTCCTCCTTGAGGCAAAGGCAATTGTTGTCAGAGCTCAGAAGATGGCTGTGATGTTCCAACTCTCTCCTAGAATGACCTAGATGTACTTCCCCTGTGTTTCCAACCACTACAATTATTTCTTTTTTCATTTGCTCTTTTGTTATTGTTGTTTTGTTTTTTTTTCAAGACATGGTTTCTCTGTGTTGCTCTGGCTGTTCTGGAACTCATTCTGTAGACCACACAGGCCTGGAACTCACAGAGATTCCCCTTCCTCTCCAGTCCTGAGTTTTGGGATTAAAGTTGTGTATCACCACTGCTCCACGAATTGTTTCTGTTGTACACAGTTCATGTTTAGGGAAAAGCATAACTGAAAAAGGAAATGAAGATAAAGCCATACTAAAGGAAGCATATAACTTGGGAGTGGGCTTTGAGGGCTCCTAGCCTGGTCCCACTTCATCTTCCCTCTTTCTCTCTTTTCCTCTGTGTTGAGTGGGTTTTGAGAGCTCCTAGCCTGGTCCCACTTCCTCTTTCCTCTTTCTGTTTCCTCTGTGAGGAGGAAATATGATTAGTCAGACTCCTGTCCTGTGCCATGCCTCCCTGCATGTTAACATATCTTACTCATCATCGTGAATTCCAGCACTCTGGAACTGTAAGTCAAAACAAACAATTCTCCCCAAATTTGCCATTTGTCAGAATATCTTATCACAGCAAAATAAGCATAACTAAAACAGTATGTGTGCCATTTATTTATGAAACTTCAATTTGCTAAAATTACTTAAATAAAGTAACTACAATAAAAATCAAACAAAATGTATTTGGTCATGATTAGTCCTTAAAAGTGAATATTTGGCAAAATTATAAAAGATGGATTTGTTTCTGGTCTATAGAAAGATTTTAATATAGTAACATATTAACGTGACTATCAATCTTATGTTCAGTCTTAATGTATGTTAAATGAAAGCTTATTCATAGATCATCACAGCTATAGTTGCATATTTGAAAAGAAAAATGACGTGTAACAACAAATTTTTAAAGAATTATTCCAAAGGCTTTATCACAAAAGCTCTTATCTTATGAGTTAGCAAGATGTATTTTGAGCAGAAGTTTTCATCCTATCAAAGGCAATCATTCATGTTATTTGACACCATGGTCTTTCATTAATCTTCAACTATAAAAATGTTAAAAAGTTTTGATGACAGTAATAGCCTCATGCAGTCTGTATTCCCAGGAAAGTAACAGAGTAAACCTGGTTGAAAATAAATGCTTCCTGATAAAATGAACAAGGAAAACAAGCCTCCAGTTTACTCTCAGCCAAAGGTATCCCATAATAATGTAATAACTTAGGAAAAGATAAAAAAAAATTCTCCATCAATTTAACAGGGAATTAACCATTCAGTAATAAAAATAATTGCCACTCAGCAGGTTACAGGTGAGTCTTCCAGAAGGGATAATTAATTCATAGGAGGCTTATAGACATTTTAAAAGAACTGCCACTAAGATTGCATGTCATAAGATTATAAAAAGGCGATACCAGTTTTTAATAGACAAATGAGACGTAAGGAACTAGATACCATCTAGTCGCATTTCAAGTACCTGGAAGATTTATCTTTAATTTAAACTGGCACATAAATTGAACATTTCTGAGAGGTCAAATTACACTTCTGTGCAGATAGAAGGAGTGATGAGTAATGATAATGAGCACACTTTACATTTGCACAGCAGTATATGCCATTTAATCTACTTTTATACTCCTATTTCTAGAAGAGAATGAAAAGATTTCACAATCTCAAAATTATGATCCAACTTTATCTTCCTCATACCATACTGTGCAGCTTACATGCTGACCACACTGTCTTCCTCACCTGGAAATTCCAGGATCTTACAATCTTCAAATCTGTGCATGGCACACAAATCAAATTTGTTATTTTGAACAGTGTAGCTTATGTGACTAAATATAATTTTTGATATAATAAGTGGTATTCAGTTTAACATGAATAGATATATTTATATTGGTTATTGTTTATGGTGGAAAACTGGTTGAGAAACACTCAAACCAAATCCTACATTAAATTCATACATGGTAATATGATAACAACATAAAGATTTTCTTCTTTTCCTTTTCTCCCTCTTCTGTCCTTCCATCCCTCCATTTTGTCTGTCTGTCTGAGACAGGGTTTTGGCTGTCATGCGACTTTCACTATAGACCAGAATATCCTAGAACTCATAGAGATCCACCTACCTCTGCCTTCCAAATGCTTGGACTAAAGCTGTGTTCCGCCACTTCCCAGCCATAAAGTTTTTCTTTCAAACTAGAAATAAAATAGTTTTCATCCTGATTCATCTTTGCTCTGCTTACTGTAAATACTCAAACAAAGCCAGGGCACTGGGTGCAATGATAAGAATCCAAAAGCAGAAAGGATGTTTGTGGGCAAAATTGACAGTTTTGTGATGGTTCCTAAAATTTACAATTTATCATTTCAGTGATGTATTTAGTGAATAGATAGAAAGCTATCCCATGTCTTCACCAAGCATAACATCCATGATTACTAGGCATTTGGATTCAAGATCTCTTCGTTATGGTGGCATACAGCTCTGGCACACATTTATATACGTAACTCTAAAACCTTAGGAGTGTTTCAATATTGTCATTGCTAATAATCTTGCTACAAATGTGTTAAAAAAATATATCTTTCCTTAAATCACAGGTTATTTTGCAGGTGATCTGAATTAATTCTAATGGGGAAATTGTGGTTAACATAAAATCACCTAAAAATTCAGAGTTTTGTGTGTGTCCAACGCAGAACTGCTGCTATAAGTGTGACTGAGTCCTGTGTTGTGTTTCTTAGAAGTGTGTAACTATAGATATCACATTAACTAATTTCCTTTTCCTTTTTCAAAGCAGCTCACAAAATTTGTCTTGCAGATGGATGTTACGAGCATGTTTTCCCCGCCGGTCTGGTCCCGCCGACCAGCTACAATGCCAGCCCCCAATAACACTCAAAGACTCTGTATTTGATACAATCCTGTTGGCCAGTTACTATTATTTTTTATGGGCTAGCTCTGTCTTAATTATTAACCCATTTCTACTTATCTAAGTATTTCCACGTGGTCATCTTATCCGAGCGCGGCAGGCCAGCATCTTGCTTTCTCCATGCACTCCATGCTCACTCCTCCTTACTCCTTCCTCTTTCCTCCTTGTCTCCTAGCCACACCTATCTTGATTTCCTATTGGCCACAGTGCTTTATTCATTAACCAGTATGAGAAACATATTTACAGAATAACATCTCCCATCAGATGGAAGTCCAAGGATGGGGAGGGAAGTGTCTCCAACTGTCTGAGATTAGTGGTGGTGACAATGATTCTTTTTACTTACCTTTCAGCCCAGCAGGAAGCACACTTAAGCAAATACCCCCAAACACAGACTCTTGGCATGGCAGGAAGGAATGGCATCTAAAATTAAAAATCAAACACAGATATTTTTCCACAGCAAAGCAACAACAAACCCTAATGGAATTTACTTCCCTGATTTGCTAACCCCATTCAATAGCATATAGAGGCCATTGCCAAGAATCCACACGTGTTAAGGGTCACTATCAGAGAGTCACATCACTATTAACACACAATAAGGAAATCATTCCAGCACACCTCAGACTCTCCTACCCCAGGAGATGCTAAGGCACCTGAGTAACCAACCCTGTCTGAAACCAGCTGTAACCACTTTGGTCTGAGGATATGCTCATCTGTGGGTGGATGCCCCATAATCCCATCTTAAAACCATCCCGGTCTCCACAGATAATATCAACAGAGAGTAGGAAGAATCTCAAAGATATTATGACCAGGCACAGAGAAAAACAGTGCAAATGTCTGAAAATTAAACTATAAGTAAAATTGAAATCTATGGTAGTTATGTAAGAATACATGCCCACTGGAAGTAGGAAAACTATCTGACAGTTTTAAGTAGTTAAGTAGTGATGACCTAAGAACGTCTAATATAAGGCATGAGGTTATCAAGATATAGTATAAAATGTAAAAAAAAGTCAGGGAACTAAAACCCAATTGAGACGCCAAAGATAATCACTTTGTGTTAACACCAAAGGAATCAAATGTTGAAATAATCTGAAAAAGATTTAATTTGATGTTAACATAGTTACATTTTCTTTTCTTTGATTTTGCATTTTATTTTTAATTCATTAGCATTTTAAAACATATACACAAAGATCATGTGGAAAAATTTTTACTAGACATTCTGAGACCCACTTCTAACAAATAATATTAAGTAATTCTCATTGATTTTGAATACTAGCATATTGGAATTTATTCTTTTTCATTCATTTTAGTTTTTGCTGTATTTGTAAGTTTCTCCTAGTTTTCCTATGGCAGATATACATGTTTCTCAAGGATCCATTATAAATTCGACTGACATGTTTGAAGAAAAAATCTTATTAGATCTCCATCTAACATTTGTATCATTGTAACTTAGATAGAATTGCTGATATTTAAAAACAAAAACTACATGTATTTAATGCACCTAAGGAAATTCTAGGTTCACTCTTCTTTAAAGACTTGTTATGATCCTCCAATGAAGTCCTGGGTTCTTGCTTCCTGTGAGGTTAATTACTGCTTGTTGCTTCCCACTAATGTTAGAGGCTCAGATTTGATATTCTTTCACAATAACATTTGAAAAGCCATTAAATTTATGAAGTTACCCATGTCTCAGATGAGCGGGTCTCAACCTGTGGGTCATGACCCCTTTGTGACTGAGCAACACTATCACAGGGGCAGCATATCAGATAGCCTGCATATCAGATGCTTACACTACTATTCATAACAGCAGAAGAATTACAGTTATGAAGTAGCAACAAAATCAATTTCATGATTGGAGTGATCATCACAACATGAGACATTTTATTAAAGGGTTGCAGCATTAGGAAGCTTGAGAACCACTGCTTTAGACTGTATAATCTGTCATGTTATTATTCTTGTTAGTCTCTCTCTCTCTCTCTCTCTCTCTCTCTCTCTCTCTCTCTCTCTCTCTCTCTCTCTCTTTCTCTTCTTTGTATTTCTTTGCCACTAGTGGTTCTGTCTCATTTGCTCATTATGGATGTTATTAGTTCTTTTTCTTTGGGTCTAGCTTAATATCATCAGTTTGGTGCTTAGAGCTTCACCTTTATTTGTTTCAGGATATTTTCTAATTTTTCCTATGATGTGTTTTCCAACTATCATCTGTTCAGAAGTATGATGTTTAATTTCTCCATATTGTTTAATATCCAGTTTCTTTTTAGTAATTGATATATAATTTATCCTCTGGGATCATAAGAAATACTTATGATATCTATCTTCATAAATTTAATGACTTGTTTTATGTTCTAATATATGATCAATTCTAGAAATGCTTCATCTTTGACTGAGAATGAAACTTAATATAGTTTAAACTTTAGTACTATGTAAAACAATCTAGAAATTAGATGCAATATGTTCCAAAACATCAGTGGTAAATGTTGTATAAATACGGAAATTTGTATAAAAGTATATATGTAATCTCAGAAGAGCACCACAAACAAAATGAGCAGGAAAAAGAACAGAATTGGATTTACATTTTTTAAGTGTTAGTAGACTTTTGCAATGAAGCTATCTGGCACTGGGCTTTCATTTGTTACAAGTGTATGGGTGGATGATTCTGCCTATTGAATCTATCAAAGCAATTGTTACACCTGTGTCTGTTGTGAGACACAAGGAAGGAGAGACAGCACTTGTGGTTTCCAAAAACGTTAATAAATCCCAATGTAAGTGGAATCGCTCATCTATCAAGGCAGCAGGACAAGGACTAGGCAGCCTTGTTCCTATTAGCCCTGAACAGGGGACATGTGCAGTTTATAAACACAAATCCATAACATACCTGTGCCAATTACAATCACATTTCTCACCAATTAGGATTCAGCGATTAGGGGCTTTCCCTATGTGTTCCATAGCTGTCAACCAGCACAGAATCTTCAACCAATTAGATTTATTTGTTTGTTTGTGAGTCTTAGGTTTTGTTTTTAGGAACAGGCATATTTGGGTGATTGTTGCTTAGACGGGAATTTGGTTAGCTTCTAGAGAGTCCTCATGTTAACCCCATGGGAATTTGAACTTTGGTTTCTCCTTTAGATAAAATGGAGTCTGAAGTCAAAATGGCTGTATTTAGTCCAAGGGCCTTTTGCCTACTCCCTTCACTGTGATGATTGAATTACTGTGATAGTATCACAAAGAAAAAGATTTAGCTGAAATAGAATAGGGAGCCCAGAGGTTAGCCCTTGTGTATATGGTCTTATGATTCTCAAGAAGGGCATCAAAGACCCCTTAACAGGGGCCTGGGGCACACAATGTTTTCAACATTTTCTTCAGTAAATAGTGTGTGAAAATTGGTTTTATATCTGCAATGAATTAAAGTCAGATCCTTGTAGCTAAAACACTATACATAACAATGAACTGAAACTGTATCCAGCTCTGTTTTTATGTTTATAAAGTTTATATATTTTTAAAGATGAAATACAGAATATAATCTTCTCAGCATTGAGTTTGCCAATTGTTTCAAAAACAGCACCAACAATGAAGGCAACAAAAAGATGATGGGTATATTTTGTTTCTTTAAAATGAAAACCTTTTGTATACCAAAAGACACTTTAATATCAGAAAAGACAATGTTAATTTTCTCAGATTTCCAATATTTCCTAATACCAAGTATAAAGGCTTGATCCATAAGATGTGTCCAGAGGAGTATTGGAAACCTTAATATCTGGAATCTAGTTGAAAGAAGTTTATTAGAGTCATGCCCTTAAAAGGGATATTAGGATTTCAATTTGTTTATTTCTTCCTCATTCCCTCCTTTTTCTTCCCCTTTTTCTGTTTCCATCTCTATTTCCTGGTTGCCATGAAACAGAAAAACTTCCTCCACCACAATCTTATTGGCATAGCAAAATATTGCACAAGAGATTTTGACTTCTGACACATTTCTTTTTCACACTAGAGGAAAAGTAATACAGTCCATGAAATGAAAAATAGTATTTGCAAATCCTAAATCTGATAAGGGATAACTTTCCAGGTTATTATTTATAATACTCCTAAAATCAAGGAAAACAACATGGTTTCCCTCTGAGCCAAGGCTCAGGTAAATGGGTGTAAGGGTTTATAAAGAATGTAATAACCACAAAATGAGGAGGGGATCTGTAACATGTTGTCTACTGGATATGACACAGAATACAGACCAGTGCACAAATAGTTGTTGCCTGGACAAGATCAAATCAGTTAAAATTTTAGCATGGATTATGTAGGAATCCCCAGGCCCTATATGTAGCTATGAACATTTGATGGCTTCTGATGGAAGGACAGACAGTTTTGTTTGGCCATGTTTCCACTGGCAGGTTGCCAATGCTCCAGAGAATAGCCCTACACTTATTCATAGGTAGTCAGCACCAACTGGATTCAAATATAATAGTGATGATAATAGTAATAATAATGATGGCAATGATGATAAAAATAATAATAATAGCAACAGTAAGAAAGAGAGCATGGAATTTGGTAGCAGATATGGGCTATTGAGTCATAAGAGAAGTAATGGGGGTGGATAAAATTGAAATATAGTGCATATATGTCTAAAATGTTTAAAAACATGAAGTACCATTTTAAAAGCTAATATCAGAAAAATGTAGATATGCCTATTATATGTTGTAATATTTTTTATTAATTAATTTTTATTTAAATTAAAACAATCTGAAAATATTAAGAATCCAAAAACAACTTTTCCAAAAAACAACTTTAAAAATATGTACATGAGCTTTTATGGTTAAAAGATACTTTTGAGTATAATTTTGTAAAAAAATATATATATATATAAATATACATATTCATAAAAAGAGAAAATCAAAGAGAAAGTATACCTAATTTTAGTATATTCTAGTTTTTTTTTGAGCACTTGGAAGGCAGAGACAGGAGGATCGCAGTGAGTTCGAGGCCAGCCTAGTCTACAACACGAGTTCTAGGACAGAAAGGACTGTAAGACAGAAAAACTCCTCCTTGAAACAACAAAACAAAGCAAAACAAAACAAAAAAAGGGAAATTTAAGTAAAGACTTATTCAAATATTTAAAAAATATTGGCAGATAATATGAACAAATATTCTTTAAAGAAGGTACTTGAATTTCTAGTCAGCATATAAAAATGCTTTAGCTTCATTAATTGCTAGGAAAATACAACTCAACCATGGCAAAATACCACCACATACTCAATAGAAGTATTGCTATTTAAAAAAATGTATGTAAGAACATGAGAAAATAAGAATACTTATTTTATGTGTCATGAAAAGATGAAAAGAATTAAGGATGTGAGTGATCACAGTTTCAAAACAATATAACAGTCCTGAATTATTATTGGATATAGTTCACAAAAGTGATATGATGACAAAGGCTTTGGTAGGTGAATTTTGCCATAATAACCTATTTTTAATTCATCACAGGACATAGGGGCACATCTGGAACACATGTAATAAAGAAGTTTAAATAAAAAAAAAGGACAAAACACTCAACTTAAAATTTATGTATTTTCTGAGACTCATCTTAAAATTGAGGTCATGGTGAAAACTGCTCTGTTGAAATCTTCAAACACAAATGAATGTAGGTGATCAAAGCTGAAGATATTCTAGCCACATGCTAGGAAGGCACACATGCCGGTTTGCATTAACTGTTGAAGTTGTCATATACAAAGTTAGGAGAAAGAAAAGAGGAGTAGGGGAGGGGAGAGGAGAACATGAGGGACCAGGAAGATTGAGTCAGGGAATGAATAGACGAGAGCAAGAAATACAGGGGGGCATTATAGATTTAAAGAGAAAACTAACATGAGTGAAATGTCCAGAGACTTACAAGGATGATGCCAACTAACAATCTGAGTAATAGCAGAGAGGCTACCTTAAATGCCCTTCCATGGTAATGAGGTTGATAACTACCTTATATGCCATCTTACAGCCCTCATCTAGTAGCTGATGGAAACAGAAGCAGACACCCACAGCTAAACACTGAGCTGAACTACTGGAATCCATTTGCAGAGAATGAGGGTTGATAAGAAAAAGGGTTAGGACCAGGCTACAGAAACCCACAGAGACAGGTGAACTGAACAAGGGGGTGTTCATGAACCTCAGACTGCTAGCTGGGAAACCAGCATAGGATGGACCCAGACCCCCTGAACTTGGGTCTCAGTTAGAAGGCCTGGGCAGTCTAAGCGACCTCTGACAGGGAAACCAGGAAGTATCCCTGGTGCACAAAAGGTCTTTGGAAGCACATTCCCCATGGAGGGATTCTCCCTTAACCTAGAGACAAGAGGGAGGGCCTAGGCCCTACTCCAAACGACTTGACAGAGTTTGATGATCCATCCTGGAAGGCCTCACCCTCCCTGTAGAGTGAATGGTAAATGGGATGGCAGGGGAAGTCGGGGGGATTGGGAGATAGGGAGACTGAGGGGACTAGCATCGATATGTAAAATAAGAAACAAAAAAAAGAAAGAAAGAAATGGAGAATTATCCCAATGTCTTCACCCTACACACTTGTAGCTTCTCTTTGGAAAACCAAAATACAGTCAAGGTAGAAGTGAGGACAGCATTTTGTGGAAGGCAATAATTTTTTAATACAATCCTTGTGTTTTTTCAGAGCAAATACCTACCTTTCATTGAGAGTGACTTTATAAGAGCTGATCTCACTGAAGGAAGACATTTTCCCAAGTAATCACCCCACTCATTGTCTTTTTTTGTTTCATATTTTAGTGATTTTTATACTCCAACCCCAGTTCTCTCACCCCTCTTAACCCACCTTCCCCCAATTCCACACCCTTCCACTCCTCAGAGGAGATAAGCCCTTCCTTGGGGAGTCACCAAAGTCTGGGATATCAAGTTGAGGCAGGACCAAGCCCTGTCCCTTGAATCAAGGCTAGGCATTGTATCCCACCATAAATAATGGGTCCCAAAAAGATAGTTCATGTACTCAGGATAAATCCTGGTCCCACTGCCAGCAGCCCCTGCAAAGAGATCAAGTCACATAACGGTCACCCACATTCAGAGGGTCTAGTTCAGTCCCATAAAGGTTGCCCAGGTTTCAGTCCAGAGTCTATGAGCTACCTCTAGCTTGGGTTGACTGAGTCCGTGGTTTCCCCGATCATGGTCTCGACCCCCATTCTTCATATGATCTCTCTTCCCTGTCTTCAAATGAACTCCAGGAACTTATCCCAGTGCTTGGCTGTGGTTCACTGCATCTACTTCCATAAGTTCTTGGATGTAACTTCTATGATGACAATTAGGTTAGTCACCAATCTGATTGCAGGGAAAGGCCAGTTCAGGCATCCTCTCTACTATTGCTAGAAGTCTTAACTGTGGTCATTCTTTGGATTCCTAGGAGTTTACTTAGTACCAGGTTTCTCCCTATCCCCATAAGGCTCCCACAATCACAATATCTCTTTCATTGTTCTCCCTCTCAGTCCCCCTCCCCCAACATGGCTATCTCAATCCCTCATGTTCTATCCCCCATCTCCTTCCTTTTCTCCCCCTCCCAGGTTATCCAGGAGATCTAACTCTTCCCTCTGGGGCCCTCTTTTCATGCCCACCTTGGGGTCCTCCTCTCTACATAGCTCCACTGGAATTTTGTATTGTAGCCTGGTTATCCTTTGCTTTACATCTAATATCCACTTATAAGTGAGTACATACCACGGTTGTCTTTCTGGGTCTAGGTTACCTCACTCAGGATGATTTTTTTCTAGATCCATCTATTTGCCTTCAAATTTCAACAAGTCTTAGAAAGTGAGAAGTAGCCTAGAATGCATGGGCCCAGGAGACTAATCCCTACATATAACACCAGCAGCACAGACACTGAGTAAAGCAATCAGTAAAGAACTCAAGAAACCAGACATCAAAATACTAAATAATATAATTTAAAATTGGGGTACAGACCTCAACAGAATTCTCAACAGAGGAATTTCAAATTGCTGAAAGACACTTAATTGTTCAACATATTTAGTCATCGGGGAAATGCACATTAAAACCACTCTGAGATACCATCTTATACAAGTTCGAATGGCTAAGATAAAAAATAGTGATGAGAGCTTATGCTGGGGAGGATGCTGAGTAAAGGAAACACTCCTCCATTGTGGTGGGAGTGCAAACTTGTCCAGCCACTTTGGACATAATATGGCCTTTTCTCAGAAAATTGGAATCCAACCTACCTCAAGACCCTATAATACCACTCTTGGGCATATACCCAAAGTAAGCACATTTACACCACAAATGCATTTCTCAACTATTCACTACAGCATTGTTCATAATAATCAGAACCTGGGAGCAACCTAGATGCCCCTCAACTGAAGAATGGATAAAGAAATTGTGGCACAGTTACATAATGGAATGTTCATCGGCACTAAAATGTAATGACACCCCACATAAGAGGACAAATAGTGAAGACATACTTGTGAAGTACATAACTAGGGGCACATAGCCACTAAATTATTGAGATTTAATTATAGTACTGTAGAGTGTTATAATACTCCTCTTGCTGTAGTCACAATGTAGTGTACACAGGTAACTGTCATAGCCTTTCATTACACATTTCATAATCTATCTTTGGCAAGAAGGAAGCTATAGTGTTTTTATTCTCCTGTATATGTGTGTGTGTGGGCATTTTGTAGGGGATGTGACCATGTGTATATTTGTGAATGTGTGTTGTAGATGTGTGTGATGTCGTGCATGAATACACATATGGGCACAAGAAGTCAATCTTTGGTGTAGTTCCTCAGGTGCTCTTCACTTTGGTTTTGGAAGCAGGGGTCCTTTCTGGCCATAAACTCATTGATTCGGTGAAGATATCTAGTCAAGGAGCCCCAGTGATCTGCCAGTCTCCGTACCAGTGCTGGGACTGCAAGCAAGCACTGCTATGTGTAGCTTTTTACTAGAGTGTTGAGAAGAAAATTAAGTCCTTATCATAGCAATAATTTTACCTATTGCACTATTCCCCCATTTCCTGTAATAATTTTTGCACCTACATAAATGTACATATTTAAATCAAAATATCAATATCTACTGGATCCTCTATTCATAAAAGTATACTTTCCTGTGCTTGGAGTGTTCAGAGGTATATAAACTTGGGTATTCACATTTATTCACTAAAAACAGGAAACTAATTGCCCATGGGAAAGAGGCTGAAGTTTTGCCAAATACTAAAATTTTGTGAAGTAACATTGCTCTCTTGTAGTTGTGTGTAAATCAAAATATACATATATATGAATATGCATTATACACTACATATTTAATACTTGATAGTCTCTGCTCCCAAGTACCCTGAAGTAGAATAAATGGCTGTTTAAAAACAGGAAAAACCACCTACTGGTTTATGAAATTGTGATAATCAGTTTATGCAATTACTATTTGCATAAAATAAGCACATTTAATGAGTTCATTAGCATGAAGTTCACTGAACAAATCCAGTTATTAAAACAACTAAGTAAAAGATCCCAAGATTGAGTTATACAGTACACACTAACTGCATGTTGGAAAATATTATTCTCTAATATGTTACTAAGTTAGCCAGAAATATAAACATTTTTGAGAAATACTCCAATTTCTGGATGAAATTAATTAGCACCCAAGCGCCACTCAAAGAACCCCTTGCCCATGCGAGTCTGCTTTTGTATGACAGCTCTGAGAAGTATAGACTATAAAGCTGCACACTGCACCTACTTTGTTGAAACTTCCTTCTGTTGTCCTTTAAGACTTCTAGATCCTCATTACACTTAGAAAAAATAACACCTGTGCTTTTCTTATGAGTCTGCTTGCCAAATGCAAGTCATTTTATTTCAAAAGCTCTTCTAATAAATGAGGCATATTATTTGATTATTGCTTAGTAGAATATGCAGATGATAATTATCTATCTTCAAAAATTATGTGTGCCATCTCATATATAAGCTTAGTGTAGGGTGGGGGCAAGGTTCACTTGTGCTTACATTTTATGCATAGATTTTTGGTGTTTGTAGA
Source organism: Cricetiscus sungorus (assembly GCA_030556225.1). NCBI lineage: Eukaryota > Metazoa > Chordata > Mammalia > Rodentia > Cricetidae > Cricetiscus > Cricetiscus sungorus. The sequence continues at coordinate 12,516,698 of JANBXA010000731.1, read as the reverse complement.
TGGTGTGTGTGTGTGTGTGTGTGTGTGTGTGTATGTGTGTGTGTGAGTGTAAATCCTTTTGGTTATCATCTTGCTGTTGCTGATTAAAAGAAATGTGATTCTCATTTTTTCCTTTATTGGAAATAGATTTTTTTCATACAATATGTATGATTAGTTTCCCCTCTCCCAACTCCTCCCAATACCTCACAACCCATCCAAATCCATGACCCCTCTGTGTCTCAGAAAACTAACAGGCACCTATGTATTAATAATAAAATAAAACAAAGAAACAAGAACAAGACAACAAACAAAATGACATTAGTATAGGGCCAAACAAACAAGAAAAGGAACAACAACAACAACAAAACCCAAACAAAACAAAACAAACAAACAAACAAACAAAACACAAGATGGGATACAGACCTAAACAGGGAATTCTCAACAGAGGAATTTTAAATTTCTGAAAGACACTTAATTGCTCAACATACTTAGCCATCAGGGAGATGCAAATCAAAATATAAATCTAAAGATGACATGTATATCTCACAGTAGCATTTGAAAGAGAATGTGAATAAGATGTTTTGGGGAAAGCAAAAGTTTAATAAGTTTGAGTAGAAGCAAATTCTGTATGTTCTTTGACTATTGTGATATGAAAAAATATTGATTTGTAGAGTGTTGTTACTCACAAGTTAGTTTGTATGATACAAACAACCAAGGAACTAGTAAGATTTGTCTTCTAAATTATTCCCACTGTACTAACACTGACCTTAAAGGGCTCACTAAACATCTATTTATTTGTTTTTAATTATCTGTTACTTGTGGACTATTAAATTAGCAAGATAGATAAAATACTAAAGAAAATACTTCCAAAATTAATATAGGATGGTTTGAGTAATACTTAGTGTATACTGGGAATAATTTTATAATTTACTCACATATATTTCATACACAATAAAATGTACAAATAATTTTAAGCAAATATTTATAGCTGTGCATCCACTGATAATTTTAAGAGTCTAATTACTCTTGGAAGAAATTTTGTACTTATTAGAACTCATTTGTAATTCCTCTCTCCTTTCAAGAGCACCAGACAATCTCTTATTTAATACATTTATAAAATATATATGCATATTATATGATCACTTGGGACATTTAATATAAATAGAAATACAAAAATGTGACATACGTGAATAGCTTCATCAATATAGGTCATTTCCCATTCACACTATGAGTACTTTGCTTCATTCAATTTTATTGCCAAATCCTCTCAAATAGTGAGGGCACATTTTCAATTGATGGACATTTATTTAGGTTTGTATTGGACTTATGAATATTGTTTCACAAAATACTTGCTAAAGAGATTTGTGTGAATGGATTTTAATTGCTTTTAGGCAGATAATTAAGAGTAGAATTGCTGAGACATGTATCAACTGTGTGTTAATATAGGAACTATTGTTTATTTTCTAAAAAAAAACTGACCATCCAAAATTTCAGACAACATCCAAGGATTTTAATTTATATACAAACTTTTGAAAAAACATTATTTTCCTCATTTTATTATACTGATCCTACTAATTTGAGTTTATTAGTTATAATCATCTAAATGGATTCAAAGTTTTGATTTCAATTTCCTTAATGAATAATGATGTGTTCATTCCTACTTTGTATTAACTTATCTTGAAAAATAGCTAATAAAATCTTTGACCATTGCATTAGTTACTTCCCTTGTGCCGTAATAGATTATCTGACAGAGGAGAAATTTACAGGAGGGTAGGTATTTTTTTTTATGGCTCATAGTTTTAGGGCAGCAGCCATCATATTGGAGAAGGGAAAATTCAGCTTGATCCTAGGAGGAGGGAACTTGGAGCAGCAGCTCCTCCCATGGCATTAATTGGCAGAAATTGTCCAGGAAGCAGAGAAAGAACATCCTTAAGTTCCTGATCCTGGGTAACCTACTTGAGCCTGCTAGTCTACATTTCCTAAAGATGTGCAGCTTCCCAAACTAACTCCATCATTCAGAGACTATGTGTCCAAACACATGAGCCTACATGGGAATATTCATACTTATACCATGACCACCAAGTTCACTGGGGTTAATTGTCTTTCTGTTACAGAGTTTTAGCTGTTCTTTATTCCAGACATGATCTGTAAATACATTTGAGTAAGAAATACCATTAGTCCATATATGGGTTATTATTTCAGCATCATAACTTCATTATTTTCAATATAAACTCTTATGGTGGGAATTATACTCCAGTCCCTGGCATCCATATACCCAAAGAGTCTAGAATGTTATGGTGGAATTTCCACCCAAGAACCCTCCCCTATCTGTATCCAAACCCTCCTGCATCTCTATAGCCTGCCAAATGATGACCCCTCTCCCAGAGATGCTCAAGACCACTCCAACTGGGTATTTAAACTGACCCCCCCAACCAGATTTGTGGTTTTTCTAGTCTCCTTTCTGGGGGACTGTAAGGCCACCTGGAAGTGTTGTATTCATTAAACGTGGACTTTTTCTAATTCGTTAGATTTGATCTGATTTGGATTGCTGCATCGGTGGCGAGGTGTAGAAAATTTTCATAAACCATTATAATTTTAATCAAATTTAAAATAACATTTTCTCACAGGTGTTTTTGATGAAGTAAATAGAAGAAACTATTGCTTAACTCAAAGATCATTATAATTTACTCATGCTTTCTTCTAAGACCTTTACATTGCGAGCTTATTTTAAGCTTTTTTAATCCAGGTTCAGATAATTTTTGAATATAGAAGCAAAGATCAATTTGATTTCATGAACAACGGAGTATTTGCTTTTCTGACACCTTTCTTAAAGAGACTTTTTCTTTCCATTATTTAACGTTGCAACCCTTGCCTTGAGCTACAAAGTCAGACTGTTGAAGTTGCTCAGGTGTTTTCCACTCTTGAATAAATTTGAGCTTAAACCTGTGGTATGTTGTCATGATTATCTGTTTTAGTTACTTTTCTATTACCATGGAAAGACACCATGGTCAACCTATAAAAAAGAAAGTGTTTTGGGGTTCTTATGGTTTCAGAGAGTGAGTCCATGACCATTACAGCAGGGGGGAGGGCAGCGAACTGTCAGGCATGGCCCAGGGACAGCAGCTGAGAGCTTATACACTTACATGCAAGTCAGAGGCTCAGGCATTAACAATACCAAATCTTTTATCAAAATTCATAGGATGCTATTTTATTTTAATATTTTTTATTTTTAATAACATTTTAAAATTTGTAAAGTATAAGTTTTTAATTATTTATAAAATGTATTTAAAGTAATTCATTTTGCTATGATTTTATCTATTCTTAATTACTTTTCAAAATTGTTATAACTTTTCCTTACACTGTATACAATAAAATATCATCATATTATTTTCCCCTCTAACTCTTTCTGTGTCCCAATATGTTCTCTTCCTGACTTACTAGCCTTCTTACTCTTTTTAATTAATAACCCACTAAATCCAAATTGAGGCTTCTCTTAAGTGCATTGGTATGGGGTAATCCCTTGCTATAATTTAAAATGTTTGAAAGCTAAGAATGGGAACACTCATTTAAAAAATAATGATTTTTTTCTCTTCTGGCAGTTATCAACTGTAGATAGGCCTGAATTTAATTCTTTAATTCATTTTTTTTAAAAAAAAATTTTCATGTTTGTAAAGTTTGACTGCATTAAATCTGCTCATTACTTTGTGTAGTTTTTAAGGTATTATTTAGGATGGTATACATATGAGACTGTCCAGGAGCAAATAATTGTAACTTAACTTCTTATTTTCACAGAGTATGCCTTTGGAGATTTACCAGTGGCTTCAGATTTTAGAATATCATTGCCATCTTATTGTGTACATCTCATCACCTTCCTTTTCTGCTGTACTGTTTTCAGTGAGAAACACCTACTATATGTTAAAGAACTTTTTGTACATAGTGCTTTCTCTTGCTGTTATCAAATTTGTTCTTTTATCCTCATCCTTTGAAACTTTACTCCCATATGTCTAGATTTGGATATCCTGCTTGCTTTACATTGAGTTTCTATATTACATAGCTTAAATTCTTTATAAATAATCACAATCCACAAGGAGAGTGAGAGATCCTGGAACACTTGTAGTTGGAAGATTTTCTCTGTCCCACTCTGTCCCACTGGACTGTATCCTGTCCTGCTCACTGAATCCCCATAGCCACTTAGAGAATAACACTCTGAGGCTAAAATCAGTTACAATTGTTTGTTCAATGGCTCAGACATATTACTGGCTAGAACTCTTTTATAAATTAATCAATTTCTATTCATTTATGTATTGCCACAAGGCTGTGACTTATTGCTAATGCTCTGGCATGTTATTCTTTGGCAGTCACATGGCATCTCTGTGACTCTACATTTCTTGCCTCTGTGTCTTTTTGGATTTCCTGCCTAGCTATACTTTGTCTGGTCTTTGGTCAAAGCAGATACAGCCATCAACCAAAAAAAGCAGCAAAGCATTTTTACAGCCTACAGGATGACATCCCATATCAAACACTTAGTCCTAAGTGGGATTTCTTCCTTGGGCTCAGGCACCTGCTGAAGAAGAATTAGAAAGGGAGTAAGAGCCTGAGGGGATAATGCACATCAAGAAAACAAGGCCTTCTGAATACAGCAGGACCAACCCATGTATGAACTCACAGAGACTGTGGCAGCTTGCACAGGGTCTTCACACATCTGGACCAGAGAGTATCCCAATGCCAGGGGAGTGGACACAAGCCCCATCCATAACTCAAAAGTATCGCCAATTCGCACTTGCTTGCAGATGAAAACTTAGTTTTCTCCAATGGATTCTTCCTTGGGATGCAAACCATTCTTAAGGCCAACCACCATGGCCAGCAGTAGATTTCCAACATAAAAATGAAATCAAAATGAAGCAAACAACTGAAAATAGGCCGAGCCCATTAAGGTAGGAGATATATAAAATGATAAATGTGTGATGGGACTCTTTGCAGACATCCACATGTGAACTGTCTACACTTATGGCTATAGTGCTGCCAATTTCTGAGTAATCACAAAAAAGCCAGGCCAGTTTCTTTATGAGACTATTAATGGAACAAGAGAAAGCCGGAGTTTGTGTCATACCCATTGTAGTAAATGTCAAAATACCTACTGTCCTTGCCAAAGTTTAGCTATTTTATTTTATATTGGACAGTTTTACAAGCATCTCTTTTCCCAGTGGTAAGACTTCTTAAAAAGTTGATGATGTCAGTCTTCTCACTGCTTTTATGTAGGAAGATTTACAGAAGTCTCTATTCCACAATTACGTTCAACCCTTTTGAATTTCATAAGGGCTAGTTGTGTCTATGGAATAGAAAGAAGTGGGGGACACATATATCTTCTTAGTTTTTCCATCTCAACACTATCATCTAATAAGAGATTAATTCACTGAATAAATCTCAGTCCTCAGGGTGCAATCCTTTTCCCCAAATTCACCAATTAGAAATACTTCTCAAATTAAGACATTCCATGTCCAAACAACACCCTCTTACAGAATAGATGTTCTTGGTACATGAACTGTATGATATGGTCAATTTACCTTTATTCATCTTTCCACACTCTATTATCCAGTGATGATTAATTTTACTTTTGTATTAAAACTTAGAATCATTTGATTTCAGGTATAGTCAACAGATAGAAATTGATCAGGTGAGATGGGATATTTGAACTTGAGTGAAAAAGAATGTTAAAAAAGAAAATTAGCTAGACATGTTGGCATATACCTTATTTCCATTTCTTACTAGAAAGACAAAGAAGATGTATTTCTAGGACATTGTGGCCAGCATAGACTAAATAGTAAGTTTCGAGCCAGCCTGGGCTTTGTAGTAAGACTGTGTCTCCAAAGAAATGATGGGTTTTTTTTGATAATTTTTTTCCTTTCTTTTGTTTACATTCTTCCTTATTACATATTGATCCCAGTTTCCTGTCCCTCCCATCCTCTCATGCCCCCTGCAGACTCCTCCTCCAACCTGATCCCATTCCCCAACCATTTCCCAGGGAAGGTGAGGCCTTCCAGGAGGATTCAATAAAATCTGTCAAGGAATTTTGGGTAGGGCCTAGGCCCTCACTTGTGTCTATAGGCTAAGGGAGTAGACCTCCATGGGAAATGTGCTCCCAAAGTCCTTTCCTGCAAAGGATACATCCTGATACCACTATTAGAGGGCATATAGAAAGGCCAGGCTTTCTAACTGATACCCACATTCAGTGGGTCTGGCTTGGTCCTATGCTGCTTTCCCAGACATCAGGCTGAAGTTCACAGGTTCCCCTTTTTTCAGGTCAGCTGTTTCTGTAGCCTGGTCTTGACCCCTTTGTTCATCACTTCTCCCTGTCTGCAACTGGATTCCAGGAGTTCAGGTCAGTGTTTCTATCTACTACTACTTTTGTTTCTATCAGCTAGTAGATGAAGTCTCTTGGGTGACATATAAGGTATTTATCAATATCATTATCAAGGAAGGGTTTACAAGGTAGCCTCTCCACTATTGCTCAGATTGTTAGTTGGGGTCATCCTTGTATGTCTCTGGATATTTTCCTACTGCCAGATTTCTCTTCAAACCTATAATGGATCCCTCTATTATGATATTTCTTTTCTTGCTCTCTTATATTACTACCCTGACTCGATCTTCCTGCTCCCTTATGTTCTCCTCTTCTTTCCTCTTCTCCCCTTCTCTTTCTCCTCACTCCCTCTGCACTCACTGCCTCTCTCCTCCTAATATGCTCAGGAGATGTTGTCCATGCAATTCCCAACTCACCCATCTTCTCTCAGGGTGGGTGGTCACTTTCTTTCATTTATAGTATTAAATTTAAATAAAAAATATGTTCTTACAATTGCATTAATCTACATTATCACACCATCAACCCAACTTTTCTAAAATTTGCAATCCTTAAGTAGATATACTAATTGATAGCCATAGTGGATTTAAATACTTATATTCATTTGCCTTTTTCCTAGGTAAATGATCAGTTAATCAATTCAAATTTATTTAACTTAATTTAAATTTCCATATTTCATTTTGTGACACTGTCTGGTTGGAGCTTTGCTCTTTCCTATGAATAAAGTTATCTAAAATGTTGCCACATCTTTAGTATTTATTGACCAAACACATGAGATATTATATAAAACTCTCTAAAAATAAGCAAATATCCAAAAAACTCTTTAAATGGTGATTATAAAAGAGATGATCAACTATGTTTTAAAAGAACAAATCATGTTCATAATAAATTTATTGTTTCTTTTATTGGTAACAAAGGAAAAAGCAATTTCTATTGGATAAAGTCTGAAATACTTTTACGATTAATTTAAAGACATTTACAACATTTACAGTTAATTTACAAACATCTGGGTATAGGGAATCATATTCAGTATTTCATTTCTTATAAATAATATGTTTTCAGAAAACATTCAGAATTCAGTAGTTATTTTGGCCTAATTTGAACCCTACTGCTATTAATTGAATTAACTATTTCTTTAAAATATAAAGCAATTTTCTATTTTACTCTAATTTTGTTTTCCTCATTTTACATTTCTGACTTGCAATGAAACTTCTATAATTTACTTAATTACTAATCATATATTTTAATTATTCATTCTGGTTTAATAATAAAACATAGAATTGAGGTCATTTTATATGATGGCAGTTGTATATTATGGTCACCTTTCTCTCTTTGGTATTCTGGGAATATAGTTCAATAGTGTGTTGGAAAATACTCTACTCTTCCTGGCAATCATTTCTGGTGATTCTTTGTATTTGCTGACTTAATTTTCTCATTGTTTTCATTGAGTTTATGACTTTGGCTATCTTGATGGAGGAAAAGGAATAGGCAAGAACTCAAGAAACAGATTTTACAAAAATTAAATAATTCCATATTTATTTCCACTTCCAGTAATGTACTGCACTTTGTAGGAATAATAATTGAGAAATCTTTATCATAGTTCCAGACAGTGAAATGAATATACTAGTATGAATATTCATGATTATACTGAGAGGAAGTTATGAAATACTCATCTTTTTCAAGTAACTTTCTGAAAGTAGTACTTATATGATTCCCTTACATGTCATTAATTTTAAATGAAAAGTTCTAGCAGTTCTATTTTGTTTGTGTGTGTATATATGTGTGTGCATGCACATGCATGTGCATGTATATGTGTGACATGTCTGTACATATTAGTGGGTACACATGTGGAAGTGTGCATTTGCACGTGTTCATGTTTGAAGGCCAAAGGCTAATATCAGGTACCTTCCTTGAGTGCTGTCCATCCTAATTTTTACCTAAAATTCAGATATTCACCTAGATTGATGAGCTATTGAACCCAGTAAGTCTCCTGTTATTACATCCCCAGTATTGGGATAATAGGAATAGTTATATATTTGACCTCAGATGTTACTGAGCCTTCCCACCAGCCTGGTCCCAGAGCTGCTTCACTCATTCCCAAAATAACACACAGAGACTCTATTAGTTATGAAACTCTTGGTGAGTGACTAGCATTTCTTATTGGTTATCTTTGTCTTAATTATAGTGAGAGATTTCAATACCATGTAATCAACACTTGACATGTCCACCAGACAGAAACTTGACAAAGAATCAAAGGAACTAAAAGAATTTATAACTCAATTAGGTTTAACAGACATTAATAGAACATTTTCTCTATTTCCATCAGCTACTAGTTGAGTGCTCTAGGATGGCATATAAGGTAGTTATCAATCTCATTATCAGGGAAGGGCATTTAAGGTAGCTTCTCAACTATTGCTCAGATTGTTAGTTGGGATCATCCTTGTAAACACCCACAGCAAAACAATGAGCAAAACTCCTGGAATGCAGTTGCAGAGAGGGAGGAGTGATGAGCAAAGGGGTCAAGATAAGGCTACAGAAGCCCACAGAGAGCTGACCAAAACAATGTGGAGTTCATGACACCCAAACTGATAGCTGGGAAACCAGCATTGTACCGTCTCAGACCCCCTGAACAATGGGCCTCAATTAGAAGGCCTGGGACCTCTGACAGTGAAACTAGGATGTATCCCAGGTATATGAATGGATTTTGGGAGCACATTCCCCATGGAGGGATACTCTCTTATCCTAGGGACAGGAGGGAGGGCCTAGGCTCTACTGCAAATGACTTTAGATTTTGTTGATCCCTCATGGAAGGCCTTACTCTCCCTGTGGAGTGGGTGGGGAATGGGATGTGAGAGGGTTGGGAGCCATGGGAGATGGGAGGGAGAGGGAACAGGGATGGATGTGTAAAATAAGCAATAAAATAATAATAATACAAAAATTTAAATTAAGAACATTCCATCTATTAACAAAAGAGTATACCTTCTTCTCAGTGCCACATACAACCTTCTCTAAAATTTATCACATGCTTGGCAATATTGCAAATCTCAATAGATGCAAAAATATTGGAATAAAACCCTATATCTTATCAGACTACCATGCTTTAAAGTTGGAATTCAACACCAAAACAAGTTACAGAAACTGAACAATGTACAATTGCACCATTCCTGGGTCAAGAAAGAAATAAAGAAAGAAATGAAAGACTTCCTAGAATTCCATGAGAAGGAAGACACAACATAACCAAACTTATGGGACACTTTGAAAGCAATTCTAGGAGGAAAGTTCATAACACTAAGTGCCCACATGAAGAAACCGGAGAATACTCACACTAAAGAATTAACAGCACAACTGAAAGCTCTAGAACAGAAAGAAGCAAACTCACCCCAGAGGAGTAGACACCAGGAAATAATCAAGTGAGGGCTGAAATCAATAAAGTAGAAACTAGGAAAAAATACAAAACATCAATGTAACAAAGAGTTTGTTCTTCGAGAAAATCAAGATAGACAAACCTTTATTCAAACTAACCAAAAGGCAGAGAGAGAGAACATGCAAATTAACAAAATCAGAAATAAAAAGGTAACATAGTAACAGACACTGAGGAAATCCAGAGAATCTTCAGGTTATACTTTGAAAACTTGCACTCCACAAACATTAGAAAATTTAATTGAAATGGACAATTTTCGGGATATCACTTACCAAAATTAAATCAAGAACAGATGAGAAATATAATTAAACCAATAACCGCCAATGAAATAGAAGCAGTCACCAATACTCTCCCAACCAAAAAAAGCACGATGGTTTCAGTGAAGAATTCTATCAGAAATTCAAAGAAGACCTAATACCAATATTCCTCAAATTGTTCCACACAGTAGAAGCAGACAGATCATTGCCAAACTCTTTTTTCAAGGTACAATTATCTTGGTATCCAAGTTACACAAAGACACAACTAAAAAAGACAGCTACTGACCACTGTCCCTCATGAACATTGATGCAAAAATACTCAATAAAAATACTGGCAAATCGAATCCAAGAACACATCAGAGAAATCATCCACCATCACCAAGTAGGCTTCATCTCAGGGATACAGGGATGATTCAACATATGAAAATCAATCAATATAATCCAGTATATTAACAAACTGATAAAGAAAAAACACACGATCATCTCACTAGATGCTGAAAAAGCCTTTGACAAAAATCTGACATCCCTTCCAAATGTCTTGTGGAGGTCAGGGATAACACAAACATACCTAAACATAATAAGAGCAATATACAGCAAACATCAAGCCAACATCAAACTAAATGGTAAGAAACTCAACACAATTCCTCTAAAATTAGAAATAAGACAAGGCTGCCCACTCTCTGTATATCTCTTCAATATTGTACTTGAAGTTCTAGCTAAAGCAGTAAGACAACAAAAGGAGATCAAGGGGAATAAAATAGGAAAGGAAGAATTCAAACTTTCACTATTTGCAGATGATATATTTTATATAAGTGACCCGAAAAACTCTACTAGGCAATTACTACAGCTGATAAACACCTTCAGCAAAGTGGCAAGATACAAGATTAACTCAAAAATTCAGTAGTCTACTATATACAGATGATAAAGGGGCTGAGAAAGCAATCAAAGACATTATCTTTTATAATAGCCACAAACAACATAAAATATTTTGGGGTAATGCTAACTAAACAAGTAGAGACCTATATAATAAGAACTTTGAGTCTTTAAAGAAAAAATTAAAGAAGATACCAGAAAATGGAAAGATCTCCTTTGCTGTTGGATTAGTTAGGATCAACATAGTAAAAAATGGCAATGTTACCAAAAACAATCTACATATTCAATGCAATCCCCATCAAAATACTGTAGACTGAAAACTGTAGTGCATTGTCTACTCTTTCTCTGATTATCTTTCATTTCATTCTCAGCATAATCATAGAATGGTAATGTCAAGAAACAACCAGAACTTGACCCTTATTTAAAAATCACTGGTTACAGTAAATTTTAGTTTCATCCGTCAGCTTCATTGGGCTGCACTGAATAGACTTTGGGTTAAACATTATTTTGGATATTTATAATGCTTGCATTTTACAGAAGAGTAAATAGAATTTTATCCAGCTACAATGAAGAGTGAAATTATCAAATCAGCTGGAAAATGAACTAAACCATAGAGCTTCATGTTTAGCAAAATAAACCAGATTTTAAAAATAAAAAACAAATATCATGCATTTTCTTTCATGAATCTGTATTAAAAGAATATTAATGCTTGAAAATGTAAGCGACACGAAGAGGAAATGGACCATGGTAGGTGTAGAAAGAGAGGATGACGATGGTTGAAGTCTATGGTATATAAGCAAAAGTGACACAGTGAAGTCCATTATTCTTATACAACCAGTTATATGCAATTAAAACATTTTAAAATCTGCTCTCTTTTACCTTTGAAGTATTTTTGACTGTGAATGTATGTGTGGGGCTATAGTCTTAAGTATCTATTCCAAAGAATGATGTTTGTGAAAGTTGCCAAGAATAAGATCTCAAAATATCTTTAAGAAAGAAGTCAACAACAAAGTTACTTGTATATAATTTCCAGGCAAGTGAGGCTTATATGCAAAACAATAATTATAGCATCCCAAAGCAGATTCACAATGTAATGTATTAGCAAACAGTTTCTCTATTCAAAGCACATGCTACCATTAAAAGTATGGGCATGAGTTTCTGAAATAACTGCTATGTTCTAGAGTCAGGACTTGCCTGAGTAAAATAACACAGAAATTATCCTGTTCATTCTGTATTTTCATTTGCAAATAAACATTTTATCTCATACAAAGATGGAACTGATCAATTTGATGTAACCATATTTTCTGTTCCCATCTTTTTTGATAACTGAAAAATAAAATTAGTGCATATAACAAATGAATCTAAGAGTAAATTATGAGTATTTTAATTGTTTTGTTTAGTTTAGCAATCATTAAGAATTAATGATTATTAGCCTTTTAGTGTTTCCTTTGAGCTATCTCCACTCCACTGTGATACCCACCAAGCTGCAGAATAACTTCACCAGGAACCCTCACAGTTGCCCCACTAGCCAAGTCCCAAAGTGGGTAACACTAACCAAAGGACAGAACAACCACACAACAAAAACAAGTTGAGCTCTATGCCAAGAATGTGTGCAATTGTTATGGCTCCATATATCTAGGAACCCAGTAAACACACACACACACACACACACACACACACACACACACACACACACACACACAAAACTGAGCAATCAAGACAATATGTCTGTTACAGAATCCAGAAATATCCTCCAACAAGCCTTGTGAAACTCAAAATTATACAAAGCACAAAACAAGGACTTCAGAAAAGGAGTTATGAATATGTTAAAGGACCTTAAAGAGAAAATGAAGATTTAATAGTAATTATGAAATGATAACATGTAATGAAATAAAAACATTCAAGCCATGAAAGTAGGATTTAACAAAGAAGTAGAATAACTTAAAAAAAAGGCCTAAAGAAACCTGTAAATGAAAAACTTGAGGATGTTAAATAAAATATTTGGAATATAAGACAGATACAGATTAAAAGACATGGAAGACAGCATTTCAGAAGTTGAATTCAAAACATAAAAAAATGAATAGTTCTGTTGAAGAAATGTTTAATCTAAAATAATCCAAACACAAAACATCCATAAAAATCTGAGACACTAAAAAAAATCTATGAATAACATGTATAAAGGATAGTGAAGAAATCCAGGTCACAGGCACAGAAAACATTTTATAACAAAATCATTGAAGAACATTTTGTCAATCTAAACAATGAAATTCTATCAAAGTGTAGGAAACATATAAAATATCAAATAGGACCGGAAAAGAAATTCCCCAGTACACATGATAATCGAAACACTCAATGTATAAAACAAACAAAAAATATTAGAATTTACAAGGGAAAACACAAAATAACAAATAAATGAGAATAACACATGACATTTTAATGGAGACTCTGAGAGGCATGAGGGCCTAGAAGGATGTCTACAAGCTTTAAGAGGTTATACTATTACACCAAACAAAACAATCCATTATCAATTACAATGGAAGAGAAACAAAATCATACCACAATAAAAATTTATTTAAGCAATTTGTGTCTACACACATAAAAACTTCAGAATGAAAAAGGGTTAACTATACCCAAAAGGATATAAGAAATAAATAACCCCTAACAATATATAAAAAAGACTTTGAAAAAAATAGTATTACCACAAAAAATAACAGGAATCAAAAAATTCTGTTTATTAATAACTCTTAATATAAGTGGTCACTGGTACCCAATAAAAGATACAGACTAAAGATTAGATTAGAAAACAAGATCAATTTTACAGTTGGATACAAGAAAGTTACTTCACCATCAAGGACAGATAATGCCTTAGGTAGATGGAGTGCAAAAAGTATTCCAAAAATGGACCCAAGAAGCAAATAGGCATAGCTACTGTAGTATCTCACAAAATAGACTTCAAACAAAGCTAATCAGAAGGGAAAGAAAATGCATACTCATTAAAGGAAAAACACACCAAGAGGATATCACAACTCCAAACATTTATGGAGCAGACACAACAGCACCTAAGCTCATAAAAGAAAAGGAAAAGTACAATAGGAAAAATAATTACCTAATGACCTTGCTCTCACAAGATAGTGCGTGACCACTTCTCATCTCTTGAAAATAACCAGGAAATAGAGTCAAAAACTAAACAGAGACTTTCTGGAGTTAAATAACACAATGAGACAAATAGACTTACAGGACACCTAAAAATATTCCACTAAAAATAATACTTTCTTCGCAGCAGTTCATGAAACTTTCTTTAACATTGACCATTAATTCAGACACAAAGAAAGTCTTAAAACATATGGAAATATTAAAATATAACATCTTTCATACTATTTGACCATCGTGGATTAAAGCTAGGTAGCAACAGAGATATGAGGAGAAATATTCAAACTCACGGTCAATGAACAGCTTGCTACTGAATAAAAATTGGGTTAAGAAAGAAATCAAGAAAAAAAATGTTTTAAGATTTTAAAATAGAAAAAACAAATGAAAATACAATATACCCAAACCTATGAGACACATTGAAGACAATTATAAGACAAGTTCATGGTGCTAAGAACCTGCATAAAAAAGCTGGAGATATTGCATATCACTAACTTATTGACACAGTCATAACCTAAAAACCAAAAAAGAAATAAAAATAGTATCACAAAATAATAGACAAAAGGAAATAACCAAAGCCAAGCCTGAAATCAATGAAACAGAACAAACAAAAAAAAATACAAAAAAACTAAGCAAGCAAAAAGTTCCTTTTTTGATAGATTCCATAAGAATGACAAACCCTTAGTGAAATTAACAGAGAGCGAAAAGTTCCAAATTAATAAAATTAATGATGAAAAGGGAAACATTAAAACAGACATGGAGAAAATTCAGAGATTCATTAGGACATACTTTTAAAAAATATATATTTCATCAAACTGGAAAACAAAAGAAATATATGAATTTCTTGATATATATCACCTATCAAAGTTAAGTCAAGAAGAAATAAACAAACCAAACACTGAGTGGATGTCTTCTGTACATATGATTCTCTTATTGGTTAATGAATAAAGCACTGAGTGGCTAGGCAGGAAGGATAGGCAGTTCTACCAGATAAGGAGAATTCTGGGAGGAATAGGCAGATGGAAGTCATCATATGAGCCTGGGAAGAGAGAACGCAAGTCGGGCATTCTCAAGTAATATAAGACGATGTAGAAATACATAGATTAGTGTAGGGCTCTAGATTAGTGTATAGTGCATGGACCCCAAAGCACCATGACCAAATTTGAAGCTCTTGGCTGGAACAACTTGTTCCCTGGAGTTGTCATTGGTACTCTTCCTGTTTTGCTAATATACATCTGGATCGGGGGGGCTAAGACAGCAAACCCTGTTTTTTTTCACTGTGCTAATGAGTCAGTATATAAGCCTACTCCATCCCCTCAATAAACAGCATTCCACATTCTGACATTACTATTGAACGAATGACCTGCTCTCTTGTCGCTTATTTCAATCTCTAGGCTTTCTCCTGATTCGTGGAACAGATCATAGCGCTGGTGCTACAGATTAGTAATTATCCATTAATAATCAAGACAGAGCTAGCCAATAAGAAACCATAGGCCTACAGTTTCATAATTAACACAGAATCCATGTGTTTATTTGGGGTTTACAAGGCTGTGGGACTAGTCTGGTGGGAAGAACTGTCTGCTACAAAACACACCCATAATTCCTAATGAAATAGATGCAATAATTAAAAATCTTTCAACCAACAACATCAACAAAAATCCCAAGTCTAGATGCATTCAACACAAAATTCCATCAGACCTACAAAGAAAAATTAAAGCGAGTACTCAAATTATCCAAGGTTCTGCTAGTAGAATCTATAGGAAATTTTCTGATTTTGTTTTATGAACCCATTATTACACAAAGAAGCAGAAAAAACAGGATGAAAGAAAAAAAATTCACCAATGTTTTATGAACATACCAAAAATTCTCTATACTTGCTAACTAAATTCAAGAGCATATTGAAAATATTATCTACATTATCAAGTTAAATTCATTCCAGAGATGCCAGAATTATGCAACATATATAAATAAAAATGTAATATAATGCATAAACAGATAGGAAGAGAACAAAAGCACATGACCATCTCACTAGATGAAAAATAAAGCTTTGACAAAACTCATCATCCTCTCATTGATAAATGTCCAGGAGAGACTAGGGATACAAGAGATATTCCTCAATATAATCATAAAAATTTACAGAAAGTCTAAAGTTAACATCATCCTAAAGAGAAATTCATATCATTTCCAATGATGACATATCCACTCAATATAGCATTTGAAGTTTTAGCTAGAACAGTAAGACAACTGAAGGAAATCAAGAAGATACAAACAGGAAAAGAAGAATTCAAAGTATCTTTATTTGCATATGGTATAATTTTGTACACAAAAGACTCTATGAGAAACTTCTACAGCTAATAGACACTTTATACAAAAAAGCAAGGTGTAAAAATTAACACATAAAAATCAGTTTTCCTCCTGCATACAAATGTTAAAAATTATTTAGAAATCAAGGAAACGATCTTTCATGATACTCTCAAAAAGCATTTTGGAATAATTCTAATCAAGCAAGTGAAAAGCTTATATAATAAAAACATTGAGAATTTGTTGCGATTGCCTCAACCAGCAAGGAAGACGCAACTCTTGGACTCTTCTTTAAGCAGTTTTATTCAGGAACCTTGAACAATCTTCTCTCCCAGGGAAAGCCAGCTTATAATTTAAAAGCCCCTGGGTCGCCAACCCCAGCATGCCACGTGGGAAGTATAGACAGGTCCACACATGTGGAAGCAAGCCAGATTCTCAAACTTAGCCAGATATGGAGTTGTTTATCACAGAGAGCACTCACCATTGGGAGGGTGGAAGGCAGAGGCCAGCACCATCTTACAGGCATGGGACTTTGCAGTTCTCTACAAGAATTGAAGAAAGAAATTGAAGACATTATTGGAGGTAGTAAGATCTCCCCTTGTTTATGGATTGGTAGATTAATTTTGTAAAACAAGTAAATGTTCAAAGCCACAAACCCATATTTTGGGCACAAGAATGAGCATACCACAAGGAAAGTACATGTGAAATGTTTGCACCAGGTAAAGAAAAGTTATTAAAAATATGTAGTACTTTACAGGATTACACACATGATTACTGTGCAGTAGGCATAAATACAGTAGAACATAGATTGATATTTCAATTTGATTATCAGATAAGTCAAAATAATATGTCAGAACTATAAACTACATTTCACATCTGCTTTAGAATACTTTGTATAGTGCTGAAAAGAATAAGTTAGCTCCCACAAATATATATGAATAAATATCAAACATACAATGTTGAAGGATTAATGAATCTTATTCATTCAAGTTTTAGAAAAAGAAGGTTTATTTTTATTCTACATATGTGAATGCTTTGCATGAAAGATATAGATGCCTGGTGACCACCAATGCCAGAAGAGAGCACTGAATCTATTGGGTGTGGATTATTGATGGCAGGAGCTGCCATGTGGGTTTGGGAACTGAATTCAGGTCAGGTCAACCCTAGGAGCAGCAAGTACTTTTGCTTTTTGTTTTTGTTTTGTTTGTTTGTTTGTTTTCTTTTGTTTTTCTTTCTTTTTTAAAATTTAAATTAAAATCAACCTTAGTTACAGGTCACACAATTCCAACTCCCTCCCATCCTCCTATGCCCCACATCAACCCCCTATCCCATTCCCTTTCTGCTCCCAAGGAAGGGAGAGGCCTCACATCAGGAGACTTCAAAGTCTATCATATCATTTGGAGCAGGGCCCAGGCCCTCCCCCATTGTCTAGGCTGACAGAGTATCTCCCTAAGTGGAATGGGCTCCCAAAGTCTATTCCAATAATAAGGATAAATACTGATTCACTACCAGAGGCCCCATAGACTGCCCAGTCCTTGAAACTAACACCACATTCAGGGAATCTGGGTAGGTCCTCTGCTGGCTTCCCAGCTATCAGACTGAAAAGTCCATGAGCTTCCCCTTGTTCAGGTCAGCTGTGGGTTTCTCCAGCTTGGTCTTGACCCTTTTGCTCTTCACTCCTCCCTCCCTGTAACTGGATTCCAGGAGTATGTCTCAGTGTTTAGCTGGTGGTGTCTGCTTTTGCTTCCATCAGCTCTAGGATGGCATACAAAATAGTCATCACTTTCACTATCTGGGAAGGTCATTTAAAGTTGCCTCTCTACTATTGCTTAGATTGTTAGTTGGGGTCACCCTTGTAGGTCTCTGAACAATTCTCTAGAGTCAGTTTTACCTTCAAAATTATAATGGCTCCGTCTATTATGGTATCTGTTTTCTTGTTCTCCTCTATTCTTTCCCTGACTCAATCTTCCTGCTTCCTCATGTTCTCCTTTCTTCTCACTTCTCTCCTTCTCTTTCTCCTAACTCACTCTCTACTCAAGGCCCCCCACTCCCAATATGCTTAGGAGATCTTGTTCCTTTCTCCTTCTGTGAGGGTCCTTGTATGAATCTCTTAGATTCTTCCTTGTATTCTAGTTTCTCTGGCTGTGAGAATTATAGGCTGGTGATCCTTTGTTCAATGTCTAAAATCCATATATGAGTGGATATATACCATGTTCCACTTTTTGTGACTGAGTTACCTCACTAAGGGTGGTTTCTTCAAATTCCATTCATTCACCTGTGAATTTCAAGGTTCCATTGTTTTGGTTTTTTCCCCACTGAGTAGTATCCATTGTGTAAATGCGCCACATTTTCTTTATCCATTTTAGTTGAGGGGCATCTAGGTTGCTTCCAAGCTTTTGCTATTACAAATAATGCTGCTAAGAATGTAGTTGAACAGTGTCTTTGTTGCATGGATGTGGATCATTTGGGTACATGTCTAAGAGTGGTATTGCCGGGTCCTGTGGTACACTGATTCCCATTTTCCAGAGGGACTGCTATATTGATCTCAAAAATAGCTGTACAATTTTACACTCCCACCATCAGTGAAGGAATATTTCCCTTTCTCCACAACTGGTCCTGCATAAACTGTTATTGGTGTTTCTAATTTTAGCCTTTCTGACAGGAGTAATATGGGATCTAAGAGTTGTTTTGATTTGCATTTATCTGATAGGGAAGGATGTTGAGCATTTTCTTAATTGTCTTTCATCCATTTTAAAATCCTCTATTGAGAATTCTCTATTCAGTTCTGTACCCCACTTTTTAATAGGATTATTTGGTATTTTGTTGACTAGTTTCTTGAGTTCTTTGTATATTTTGGAGATCAGCCCTCTGTCAGATGTGGGGTTGGGAAAGATCTTTTCCCAGTCTGTGGGCTGCCATTTGGTCTTGTCCACTGTGTCCTTTGCCTTACAGAGGCTTCTCACTTTCAGGAGGCCTCATTTATTAGTTATTAATCTCAGTGTCTGTGATACTGGTGTTTTGTTCAGGAAGCAGTCTCCTGTACCATTTGTTCAAGGGTACCTCCCAATTCTCTTCTAAGAGGTTCAGTGTGGCTGGATTTATGTTAAGGTCTTTGATCCATTTGGACTTAGGTTTTGTGCATGGTGACAGACATGGTTCTATCTGCAGTCTTCAACATACCATCATCCAGTTGTGCTAGCACCATTTGATGAAGATGTTTTTGCCCTTCCATTGTATAATTTATGCTGTTTTGTCAAAAATCAGGTGTTCGTAGTTGTGTGGGTTAATGTCAGGATTTTTGATTGAATTGCATTGATCTACCTGTCTATTTTTGTGCCAATACCAAGCTGTTTTCAGGATTATAGCATTATAGTAGAGCTTGAATCAGGGATGGTGATGACTCCTGAAGTTCCTTTATTGTACTGGGTTGGTTTGGCTATCCTGGGTCTTTTGTTTTTTCATATATTATTGAGTATTGTCCTTTCAAAGTCTATGAAGAATTGTGCTGAGATTTTGATTGGTTTTTCATTCAATCTGTAGATTGCTTTTGTCAAGATTGCCATTTTTACTATGTTTATCCTACCTATCCAAGAGCATGGGGGATCTTTTCATTTTTTGGTATTAATATAATTTCTTTCTTTAAAGACATAAAGTTCTTGCTATATAGGTTTTTCACTTCTTTGGTTAACGTTACCCAAGATACTTTATGTTGTTTGTGGCTGTTGTAAAGGATGATGTTTCTCTGATTTCTTTCTCATTCCTTTTATTATCTGAATATAGTAGGGCTACTAATTTTTATTTATTTTTTTTTATTTAATCTTGTATCCTGCTAATTTGCTGAATGTGTTTATAGGCTGTAGGAGTTCCCTAGAAGAATTTTTTGGGTCACCTATGTAAACTATCATATTATCTGCAAATAGTGACAGTTTGACTTCTTTTCCAATCAGTATTCCCTTGAGCTCCTTTTGTTGTCTTACTGCTTTAGCTAGAACTTCAAGTACAACATTGAAGAGATCTGGAGAGAGTGGGCAGCTTTGTATTGTTCCTGATTTTACAGGAATAACAAAAGCTTCTCTCCATTCAGTTTGATGTTTGCTTTTGGTTTACCGTTTATTGTGTTTATTATGTTGAGGTATGTTCCTATTATCCTGGATCTCTCCAAAACCTTTATCATGAAAGAGCGTGGGATTATGTCAAGGACTTTTTCAGCATCTAGTGGTTTTTCTTTTTTCAGTTTGTTTATATGGTAGATCACATTGATAGATTTTTATATGTTGAATCATCCCTGAATCCCTGGGATGAAGCCTACTTGTTTGTGGTGGATGATTTCTCTGTTTTCTTGGATTCAATTTGCCAGTATTTTATTGAGTATTTTTGTATCAATGTTCATGAGGGATATTGGTCTGTATTTGTTGTGTCTTTTTTGTGGCTTGGGTACCAAAGAAATTGTTGCCTCAAAAAAAGTGTTTGGTAATGAATCGTCTGCTTGTATTGTAAGGGACAATTTAAGGAGTATTGGTAGGCACTTCTTTGAATCTGCACTGAAGCCATCTGGTCCTGTTTTTTTTTTTTTTTTTTTGATTGGGAGGCTTTAGTGACGGTTTGTATTTCATTATTTCAATAAAGGTTATAGGCCTTTTTAAGTTGCTTTTCTCTTCTTGATTTCATTTTGGTAAGTGACAATTATCCAGAAATTTGTTCATTTCCTTTGAATTTTTTAATTTTGAGGAGTACAGGTTTTCAAAATATGACCTGAAAATTCTCTGGATTTTCTCAGTGTCCATGTTTATGTCCCCCTTTACATTTCTGATTTTGTTGATTTGCATGTTCTCTGTTTGCTTTTTGGATAGTTTTGATAAATGTTTGTCTCTCTTGTTGATTTTATTAAAAATCTAACTGGTTGTTACATTGATTCTTTGTATTGTTTTCTAGTTTCTACTTTATTGATTTCAGCCCTCAAATCAATCATTTCCTGGTGTCTATTCCTCCAGGGTGAGTTTGCTTCTTTTTATTCTAAGGATTTCAGTTGTGCAGTTAATTTGCTAATGTGACTATCCTCTGTTTTCTTCATAGGGGAACTTAGTGCAATGGACTTTCCTTGTAGCACTGCTTTCAAAGTGCCCCATAAGTTCGGGTATGTTGTGTGTTCATTCTTAATGAAATCTAGGAAATCTTTAATTTCTTTCTTTAGTTCTTCCTTGACCCAGGAATGGTGCAATTGTGAATTGTTCAATTTCCACAAATTTGTAGGGTTTGTGCAATTTGTGTTTTGTTGTTGTTGAATTCCAACTTTAAAGCATGGAAGTCTGATAGATACAGGGGGTTATTCCAATTTTTTGTATCTGTTGTGGTTTGTTGTGTTTCTTAGTATGTGGTCAATTTTAGAGAAGTTTCATGTGGAGTTGAGTAGAAGGTATATTCTTTTGTGTTTGGATGGACTGTTCTATAGAAATCTGTTAAGCCCAATTGGGACATAACTTCAGTTAGTTCTTTTGTTTCTTTGATAAGTTTCTGTCTGGTGGTCCTGTCTAGTGGTGAGAGTGGGGTGCTGAAGTCTCCCACTATGAGTGTGTAAGGTTTTATGTGAGCTTTGAGTTTCAGTAGCGTTACTTTTACGAATGTGGGTGCCTTTGTATTTGAGGCATAAATGTTCAGAATTTAAACTTTGTACTGATGGATTTCTCTTGTGATGAATATGAAAATACCTTCTTTATCTCTTTTCATTGATTTTTGTTTGCAGTATAACTTGTTAGATATTAGCATAGCCAAACTTGCTTGCTTGCTTCTTAGGTCCGTTTTTTTTTTTTTTTTTTTTTGGTTTTTTTTGGAAGATCTTTTCTCAACTCTTTACCCTGAGGTAATGTCTGTCTTTGAACAAATGTGTTTCTTGTATGCAGCAGAGGCATGGAATCTTTCTTTGTATCCATTCTGTTAGCCTATGTCTTTTTATAGGCAAGTTAAAACCATTAATGTTGGTGGAAAGTAAGTACCATTGATTGTAAATTCTTGTTTGTTTTACATTTGTTGTTGTCAGTGGTATTGTGAGTATATTTGCCTTGCTTTTTCTTTTGGGTTCTGGTGAAGCGTGATTATATATTGCCTATGTCTTTGTGAGTGTAATTAACTTCCTTGGATTGAAGTTTTCCTTCCAGAATATTCTGTAGGGCTGGATATATATATTGTGAAAATATGGCTTTGTCATTGAATAGATTGTTATCTCTATTGAGTGATTGAACATTTTGCTGGGTATAGTAACCTGGGCTGGCATCTATGGACTCTTAGTATTTATAGAACATCTATCCAGGACCTTCTAGCCTTGAGAGGTTCCATGGAGAAGTCAGCTGTAATTTTCATAAGTTTGCCTGTATATGTTACCTGGCCTTTTTCCTTAGCTGCCCTTAGTTTAGATCTTTATGTGTCAAGGGGAATTTTTTTGGGGGGGGTCCAGTCTATTTGGTGTTTAGTATGCTCATTGTATTTTCATAGGCATGTTCTTCTTCAGATTAGGAAAGTTTTCTTCAATGATTTTGTTGAATATGTTTTCTGCACCTTTGAGCTGGGCTTCTTCACCTTCTTCTATGACTATTATCCTTAGATTTGGCCTTTTCATGGTATCACACATTTCCTAAATGTTTTGTGTTAAGGATTTGTTGGACTTAAGATTTTCTTTGGTCGATGAATCTATTTCCTCTAGTTTATCTTCAGCACCTGAGATTCTCTCTTTGATCTCTTGCATTTTGTTGGTTACGCTTGCATCTGTAGTTCCTGATCATTTACCCAGTTTTTCTATTTCCAGCATTCCCTCAGTTTGTTTTCTTTATTGTCTCTATTTCAGTTTTTAGGTCTGGAAGTGTTTGAATTGTTTTCTTCATCTGTTTGTTTGTTTTTTCTTGGCTTTCCTTACTTTCTTTAAGAGATTTGTTCATTTCTTACATTTTTTGCTTGGTCTTTTCCTTTATTTCTTCCAATTTTTTGTTTGTTTTTTCTTCCATTTCTTTAAGGGAAATATTTGAGGATCTCTATCAATTTTATGAAGATATTTTTTAAGTTGTTCTCCTCTGCTTCATCTGCTTTGGTGTGTTCAGGTCTAGTTGGTGTAGGGTCCTTAGAGTCTGGTGGTGTCATGCTTGTCTCTCTATTGCTGGGTGTATTCTTGCATTGCTTTCTTCCCATAGTGTCTTCCAATGGGTACAGGTGGAGTCTCTCTTTACCCTGGGTAAAGGTGGAGTCTCTCTTTACCCTACTCTCCTGGTGGGTGTAGTTTGGTCAGTAGTTCGATGTCTGTAACTCTGAATGATCCAAGCCCTCTTAGAGGTCTCTCCTCTGGCTAAGGCAGGTGATAGGGTCCAAAGATTAGTGTGGCCTCAGGGTGGTCCCGTGTGGATAGGTGCTTCCAGTGTGCTCAGAGCAGACCCAGGAACTCCCGTAGGTGGAGGTATTGTTGTACCAGCACTATGGCCCAATGCTCAACCTGAGCATTGGAGCAGCAGGGCCAGGAGGACAAAAGGTGAGGGGAGGGCAAGCCGGACTGTTGACTGTTAATTCTTATTTGTTTTGGATTTGGTGATGGTGGTGATATTGTATGTGGATTTGCTCTGCTTTTTCTTTTGGCTTTTGGTAAAGTGAGATAACTATTGCCTATGTTTTTGTGAGTGTAGTTAACTTCTTTAGGTTGGAGTTTTCCTTCCAGTACCTTCTATAGGGATGGATTAATGGATATTTATTGTTTAAATCTGGTTTTGTCATGGAATATCTTGTTTTCTTCATGTATAGTGATTTAAAGCTTTGCTGGGTATGGTAGTCTGGGCTGGCATCTGTGGTGTCTTAGTGTTTGTAAAATATCTATGCAGGACCTTCTAGCTTTCAGAGTTTCCATGGAAAAGTCAGGTGTAATTCTGATAGGTTTGCCTTTATATGTTACTTGGCATTTTTCCTTGCAACTAGTGTTTGTAACAAATAAGCCTTCATGAACTTTATAAACAAAGTATATATAAGTGTGAATGTTTCTTATATAAAAACAATATAGTCACTTTAAGAACATAACATTTTGAATTGAGCTACTTAAGTAACATTTTAATCACTGAATTGATATTTCAAGAGAAACAAAATATACTTTAATATCAGTGCAAAATAAGGAATTGTTTACATGATAATATTAAACTTATTTTTATGTTATTAATTTTTTAATTTCAATATATTTTTTCACAGCATGTGAAGCTTAAAATTTAATATAAGAAATGTTTAATTATTGATTTTTAACAAATTTGTGGCACTCTAGAACATAATACTACCAAGCTGCTGTAGCTCTAACTACATAAAAGGGTAACACAAAAATTACAGATTTAAAGTAACATAGGACAGCATTCAGGGCTCAAAAGCTTCTAGAAATTTACTAGGGAAATGTCTGTTAGCCATCTGTCAGGGGAATGAGATCCAAAATTCTAAGTATAAACTGTCCAAACCATATCTGATGGCTAACATACACATGCATGAGGTAGGATTTTCAGAGAACAGGGAGCCAGGGATTTGAGAATTCTGCTCTCAACAACAGTATTTAGCATAGCCAGTTTCTAACTGTTCTTAACTTTAGTTCATGTGGTGAAGACAGGCAAGTTAGATCAATTATTTGAGAACACAACAATCAAAGCTGCCCAATTCTCTTACAAAAGGGAAGACTTAAAGAGATATGACCAATACCTAAAAAGTTGGATTATTTCAAGTCATAGAGTATTTATGAGACTGGGAATTAAAAAGGGAGCTTAGAAATGTCAGAATGTGTGCTTGATAAAATAATATCTCACATAGGATAAAAATCTCAACTATGTAGTCTTCGGCTCCATATGATTAGATTACCATTATTTAAAATGCCCAGCATGATATCTAGCCAATAATATTAAAATTAAAATTCAGATTTATATCAACAGATGGTAAGCTATTCATGGTAATCATGCTATTATATGCACATATCAAACACCATGTTGTATACCTTGTATAGATTTAAACATTAAACCAAAAAAATACAGAGTCTCAATTTAGGAGTGATTGCAAAAAGAGACAAAAATTACAATTAATGGTGAAGAATTTTATGTTGTAAGAGTGGGTTCAGAGGCATACTTTTCAGCCAAAAGTCATAAAATTGCATATTGTAAATGTTCCCATCACTTGGTACATACTTTATGCTTCAATACATTGAGAATTCTAGAAGATGGAGTGGAAATTTTGTAAAAGCCAAAGGATCAGAGAGTTTGATGTGAGACTATTATCTCCTAGCAATGTCAAAAGCTACAAACATAATCTCTAACCAACAAGACTGTCTAAATATGAGTTGATAAAAGACAATAGATATGGTAAAGCAAGTGGAGGAAAACCAAAGGCCTAAACCCTACACAAAGAACTACAAGAAACTAAGGAATGTTGAAAGTGAGAAAAATAGTGTTCCCCAAGGTAGAGCAAACCATTTGCTATTTAACACCAAGTAGTCAGTCATGTAAACAAACATTCAAGTAGTGTTATATAGACTGAGAATATTATACTTAGAAATATATGCACATATACACATATTCCTGTAACAATAGTTAACAAAATTATAGATCAAAAGCCAGACACACTCCAGAGGCACAGTCAAGTAGATCTCTATAGATCTCTGAGTTCAAGGCAAATATGGACTACAGAGAGACAGAACTACACAGAAAACCTCTGTCATAATAAACTAAAAGATAAACAAATTAAAAAATGGGCTACAGAGCTAAACAGAGAATTCTCAGCAGAAGAACCTTGAATGGCTGGAAGACATTTAAGGAATTGCTCAACATCCTTAATCATCATAGAAATGCAAATCAAAATGTCTCACACCTGTCACAATGGCTGAGATCAAACATACTAAGGACAGCTTATGATGAAGAGGATGAGGGCAACACTCCTCCATTGCTGGTGGGAGTGCAAAATTGTACAGCCACTTTGGAAATGAGGATAGCTGTTTCTCACAATCTACCTCAAAAACCAGCTATACCACTTTTGAGCATATACCCAAAGGTTACACACTCATACCACAAGGACACTCGCTCAATAATGTTCATAGTAGTATTATATGTAATGCTCATAACCTGGAAACAACCTAGATACCTGTCAACTGAAGAATGGATCAAGAAAATGTGTGACATTTGCACAATGGAGTATTATTCAGCTGTAAAAAGAGATGACACGAAATGTGTAGGCAAATGGATAGACTAGAAAACAAACAAACAAACAAAATATCCTGAGAGAGGTAACCCAGACTCAGAAAGACAAACAATGTATGTACTCACTCATAAGTGGATACTAGATGTAAAGCAAAAGATGACCATACTGCTATCCACAGCCCCAGAGAAGGTAGGAAACAAAACACCAGTTGATATTCATAGATTGCCCTGGGAAGGGAAATTACATGGCATCTCCAGAATAAACTGGACAAAAGGAGAGTAGTAGAGAGGAGGGTCTAGGGGATGAGAACACGATGGAACATGATGGGTGATTTGGAGAATGGGTGATATGAGGAATGGATGAAGTGGATTAGCAATGAAAGAGATGTCTTGATAGAGGGAGCCCTTATGGGGTTCAGAAGAAACCTGGTGCTAGGGTAATTCCCAGAAATCCACAAAGATCACTCCTGCTAAGACTCCTTGTAATAGTGGAGAGGTTACCTGAACTGGCCTTCCCCTGTATTTAGATTGATGAATACCCCAACTATCATCAGACAGCCCTAATCCAGTAACTGATTGAACCAGAGTCAGAGATTCACAATCAAGCACAGGGCTGAGCTCCTGGAATCCAGTTGAAAAGAGGGAGGAATGGATATATGAGCAAAGAAGGTCAAGATCATGATGGAGAAATATACAGAGACAAATGAAGCAAGCTTGTGGGAACTGATGATCTCTAGACTGACAGCTATGAGTCCTCTGTGGGACTGAACTAGGCCTCTGCATGTGGGAGACTGTTGTGTAGCTTGAAGGATCTGAAGGGCCCCTGACAGTATGACCGAGATCTATTCCTGGTAGATGAGCTAGCTTGTTGGAGCCCATCCCCTATCAAGGGATAGGCTTCAGCCTTAATGCAGCAGGGAAGGGCTTGGTCCTGCCTCAACTTTGTTGAATTCCTATGGGAGACCTTACCTTTTGGGAGGAGTAGGGGTGGGGGGGATATAGGAGGAAGCCAGAAGAGGAATGGGGGGGGAACTCTGGTTGGAATGTAAGATGCAATTTATAAAAGGAAAGATAAGAGGTCCTGAATTTAAAAGAGAGCTAGGGTTGTGTGTTGGATGGTTGGAAGAGAGGAAAATGAAGGGGAAATTTTGTGATTATATTATAACCTCAAAAATAAAACAAAGATATTCAAAAATAATAATAAATTTGAGAAATTAGCAAAGTCTGAATATTATTTCCATTTTAAATTGTCACAATAGTCTTCATCTCTTAGATAAAAATGTCTAAAGATACATATGGAAATATTAACTATATTTTTTATAAAAACAGAAACAGTAAATATACTCTAGCCAAATAGCCAAATGGGACACTGGCTATATAAGTTAGTTTATAAAAGGTGTAATAGTGAGTACGTGTTCAGGAAATACAGTTTCATGGTTTTTCATAGGAAGACTTATAGCATTCACTAACAATGTAAACTTTCTGTTTTCTTCATGGAAAATGTAAATAACACTAGTGTGTTTGAAAATGATACCAGTTTAGAGTGGATATAATCCACCATCACATTGTGATTAAATGTCTCTCCAGTTTGGTTGTTAAGGAAATGTAGACTGGTGAGAACAAGTGTCAAATCCCTCAGAATAAAAAAAAATATGGGGCAAAATCATAAAAATCAACACAAATTTTAGGAAATCAGTCATAGCTAATACTGTTGCAATTTATTTTTCCCCTGTTTGGATGTGATTGACACCAATGAGTATATACATTAGTGTGGGCTTATATTAATTGAATTTGGACTCTCACAAAACTATTATTAGTCAAGAAGTGTTTAGAATTCTCCATCCTAAGGTTTTCAGTTATCTGTTATTGAGTAGAGTTCTGAGACTCTTCACATTTGTAGCAATTTCTTCATTGTACTCACTTTGTTTGCCAAACATTAAGGATTCAATAAATAAATGTAGCTTCTGCATTAAAATTTGTCACTTATTGAAGTATTTAGATTTTAACAATGATATGAAATATAACTGAAGGGGAGTTAGAAAGATGGCTTGATGATTAAGGGTACTGAATTCTCTTCCAGTGACATTGGTTTGCTTCTCATAACCCTCATGGCGACTCACTGCCATTTGTTACTCCAGTTCCAGAACATTGTATAGCATCTCTTTTGACTGTTTTGGCAATTGCACATGCATGGTACACATAAATAGATACAGGCATGTAAAACACACATGCACACACAGACAGAGACAGAGGCAGACACAGAGAAACTCACAGAGAAAGAGAGACAGAGATAGACACAGAGATAGAAGAGAGTGAGCAGGAGCAAACAAGACCCATGCCATAAGTAGTAGTAAAAATACATGGTTAAGGTCTTGAAAATAGTCAATTTTAAGTCAGCTCTCGAAGAATGCAGAAGCCAAATATGAAACTCTCCAATACAAGAAGGCAAAACCCTATACAGAGTGCAGACTTGTGAAAGATGATGACTTTTTTCAGGAGTGACAAAGAACTAATTTATGTAAATAATTTTGCAGTGAATAAATCAGAATTCATAGGAGGTTTTTTGCTGAGCGATCTTTCATTCTGTGTTTGCATAAATAATGGTCTTGTAAACAATTTGTTGTGAGTTTCTTTTTCCAGTGATAATTGGAGTCAATGCATAATGGAGAATTTTTAATGACCATTTGGAGTCTTGCAGATGGAAGAAATTAAATTCCAAATAAGAGCATATTAGCTTTTTGTCTAACTTAATCCTGACTTCCAGGTGTCATCACTTCGTAGTTCAATGAAGGGATAAATAGCATGATTAATGGACTAATCATTTAATGTGGTTTTCCTCTTTGTGGTTTCTATTTGTTTTTCTAACTAGTCCCATCTGTATAAAACTTTATTTTATCTACTTTTAGTTTTTAAAGAAGTAGAATACAGTATAATTTAATTTCCCATTCAAATATTAATTATACTTCTGGATTTTAAGTAAAGAATATTGTTGACCACTTTATTGAGATTTTCTGTGCTGAGAGCACAGAAATCTTTATAATTTTACCAATAAAACAAAGTAGAGCTCAAGCCTTGCTTTAATGCAGAACTCTTCACCGATAAAGAAATTCCTGAGTAAACGTCAGTTCCTGTCTCTTTTCCTGATATGTCATTGGCATTTTGACTTTATTTGGAATAAGAAAAAGATAGATATGTTTAAGATGACTACATTATTAGAAAATGTAGGAATGCACCATTTAAGTACAATGATTTATCTATGAAAACTACTCATGGCACTAAGAGGGAGGCTTAAAGAACACTGGAGGCTTCCTAGTCAAATATCCTTATTTCACAGATGACAAAAGTAAAGTTCAAAGCTTTAAGTGATTTCATCTGGGTAAATCACCCTTCCCCTATAATCCAGGGCTGTTTCCAATACATCAATCTGCTTCCATGATTCCTTATAAAATATGTTCCCTAATGTCTCTCTTAATCTGAAACAGCACTAAATGATGATTGCTTTTTAATTTGAAGCACAGTGTGAACACATAGAAATAGTTCCAAGGCAGGCTCCAAAGCAATACAGAGAATACAGAGAAACCTTTCTCGGAAAACCAAAAGAAAAAAAGATAAAAAAGAAAAGAAAGAATAATAGTAGGATAGTGCACTTATCAGCGCCTATGTATATTAATGACAGTTCTGTTTTTCAATAGCAAAAGTTTTTTTTTGAGGGTTGGGGGTGCAATTTGAGACAGGATTTTTCTGTGTAGCCCTTGCTGTCCTAAAATTTACTCTATAGATCAGTCTAACCTCGAACACAGAGATCCACCTGCCTTTGCCTTCCATTGTTGAAATTAAATATGTGCATCACCACTGCCCAGCTAACAAAATATTCTTAAGATTATCATAGTTGATAAGTTAGTGTTAATACTTACCTGATATAAGCATATAGTTTTAAAATGGTTACTAATTGTGCATGTATAATATATATATATATCTTTTATATATATAATCTGTATATATGTGTATATATACATGTGTGTGGTGTGTGGTATAATGTTTGTATGTGTGATATGTTTGCATATGTGATGTATATGTGTGTTATATGTGTAATATGTAATATGTGTGTGTATATGATACCGATTATGTGTGTGTGTACACGTGTTTGTGAGTGGGCATGCACATGTAGCCACACAGTGGTTAGTGCCAAGTATTCTCTTCTCTTTCTTTCTATGGTATTCCCTTGGTCTATGATGTCACGAGTATGTTATTCCAGAAAGAAAAATGAACCCATTTGTGTCTTTGCACAAAGGCAGGGAGCAGAGGAAGAGAAGGTGACCTGCTGGTGTTGGTTATGGATTTCATGGTGTTAATTATATCTCAGAAAAGCTCCATTAAGATGAAGGACACTGAATTTCTGTACCAGTACTTTTCCCTCTCTTTCTTTAAACTGACTTTTCACGCATAAGTAATGCTGTAACCATGTTTGACTGTATTGAGAGAACAGACTGAAGTAAGTTAGACACTGTGAAAGAGTTGGGAAGCCAGCTGCTCAGTGCATGAGAACCTGAGAACCTGAGATGGCAGCCATGGCTTGTATGTCCGGGCATTTCTTTGCACACCTGTTCAACTGGTCCAGGCCTGAGGGGCCTCTTTGGAGAGCATGGAGAAGTAGTTTTTTTTGTTCTGCCAACTTTCTGCTCTGGTACACATTTCTTCACCCAGTTTTTTAAACCTGTCATACAATATCTACTGCAGGGCAATGTACCCCAACTATTTTCTTGTTATGATTTCCCCAAGTTCTATAAAATGACCCCATTTTCCATAATATGATACATGAAGTTGAAATACATGAAGTAAAAAAGTTATCATAAGATGTGTATCATGAATGCGGGGATTTTCATGATATATACGGGATTTTGATATATAATAATACTCTGCCAGTTAAAAAGGAGCAAGTGTCCTTGTGGTATGATTGAGCATCCTTTGGGTATCTGCCCAGGAATGGTATAGCTGGGTCTTGTAGTAGATTTGATTCACAGTTTTCTCAGAAACCGCCATTCTGATTTATGAACTGCTACACATGTTTGTACTGCCAACAGCAATGGAGGAGTGTTCCCCTTTTCCCCACACCCTCTCCAGCATGAGCTGTGGCTTATGTGTTTGATCTTGGTCAATAAGACTGTTGTAAGATGGAATCCCAGAGTTATTTTTATTTGCATTTGCATGATGGCTAAGGATGTTGAACATCTACTGCCACTTGATTTGCCATTTTTTGTTGATACTTAAGGGAGACCTGCCCTTTCCTTAACAGTAACAGATGAAGAGTAGCTTAGAGTTGAGGATGGGAGGGGGATGGATAGAGGGGAAGTACGGGGAGGAGAAGAAGGAGGGGGATTGCAGCTGGGGTATGTAATCAATCAATAAATTTATTTAAATTAAAAAAGATTTTTAAAATATGATTTAAAAACAAGAGAAGCATTTCAAAACTAGAGGAGAAGCCCCGGTGAACTAAAAGAGAAGCAAACATGTTTATTGTCATTGAAAATTTTCAGACAGCAGGGGTTGTGTCAAATGTTGCTATGCCATTGAAAGCTCCTTTACTTAAAGCCTTTAATCAGTAGCTGTTAGGGCATTCAGAGCAATGAGAATTGACAACCATGTGATCTCATGGGGGGCTGAGACTGGCACCTGACCAAATCTACTGTTACTGAAGTTTAATGTCACTACTTTAATTCTAACCATAGCAACCAACCTATAGATCTATTCTCAACCACCTCTTCTGTAACCAACAGTGGGAATGATGGTGACTTGTGCTGTTTGGAAAAGAATTTTGATTCTCCAGTCCCCTGAAAGAGTCAAGTCCAACTCATGTATGTGTCATGATTTATAAAGCAGTCTCACAATCTACTTCAAACTGGAGCAGTGGGATTCCATTTGCATAATGGAAGAAGTGCCAGGTGGAGGTGGTACATGCCCTTAATCACAGTAATTGGGATGTGAAGGCAGGCAGATCTCTGAGTCTGAGGCCAGTCTGAACTATACCATGAGTAATAGGACATCCAGGGCTATACAGAGGAACCCTGTCTTAAAATAAACAAATAAAAATAAAAGAAACCCAAACATTTTCCAAGAGCATATCACAGCTGATTTCATAATTTCTTAATTAGTAACTAAAATTTAAATAATACATACATATATTTAAATAAATTATAAAATCAAGTTCTTCCAAATATGAAACTGGATAACAGGTATATTCTGATAAACTCATTGGTGTGATATTTAATGCATTGAATTGGCTATTTCAATATTTTTTCTTTCATACTGAAAATTAAATTTTGTTTATATATTAATAAATAACATATTACTATAGATGCAATATTTTGTAGCAATAATTTACTAGATAGTTTCTATACTCAGTTCTTTAAAACATTTATAACATTTTCGAAACATCACATGCAATAAAAATTTGACACAAGTTAAGTTTAAGATCAATACTTGAACTTTTCAGAACTCTTTATATAAACAAATATATAAAAATAATAATTTCAGTTAATATTTAGCTTAACTTCAATTTTGTTACACTTTGTGTGATAATCATTTTAATGAATGTGAAGACTCAAATATGGGCAATATCTATGTATTTATATAGGCTTAAAACATTATTATTGAACTAGATACTATTTCTATGTTTGAGATATTGGTGAGCTGAGTTGATTCACACTCAATTGCTTATTCCAAACAACACATGTTTTCTTCCAATGTACAGCATCACAAGTCCTAGCAGTGTTATCATGCCTTTGGTAAATGGAGCAGATAAAGAACCAAAGGTTGCTTTTCAGGTAAAGATGAAAGTCATCAAGTGTGTGAATTAAAAAGAACAGATTCATTCATCTTTGTCTTTTTACACCTGGACAGAAATGCTAAGAGCCATCTGTCAAAACCACATGCACCACAATAAAGGGCATTTTGTTTATCTGTGAATAAATTAAATGGGCTTGGATGGGATTTTAATGGAAATGTGCACAGCTGAGGTTTCCAAACAATCTAAACCTACATTTCCCTAGACAAGCTCTTGATGGGCCTCTTTAGAGGGTAATTCTCAAGGAGAATTCCCAGGTCTTTCTTTCTTCTTGCAATATGGACAAACAGCAAACTTTTCCTCTTTAATATTTGAAGCATTCTGGATCATAGAGAATTGGAAAAGAGTTACAGCCAGTCTCCATCTTAAAAGCTTGCCTGGAAGGGACAATAAGATAATACAAAATAAAGGGTTCTCTTTTTGGTGCTAAGAATTGGTTTTCAGCAAAAATGATAAAAACAATATTATAATTTTTCTAGAAATGGACATGTTGAGTAAATAAATCATAAATAACAAAATGCCTTACCAATTTCTGATCTTTTCTTTTTTTTCTTTAAAAGTAAGGCAACAGTTTGTTAGAAAAGTTAGAAAAGTTCTTTTATAGATTTGGCCATCACTTTCCATAAATGTATTTATTGAGAATGAAATCAAGGAATAAAGTGGAAGAAAAATCAAGGAGGTTAAATACATAAGTGTATATTGTATTCCAATATACAAATATGAAATAAAGTATCTTAAGGGAGTTCATAAAAGTCATCTTAACAAGTTTGATTAAAATATGGGGCCTGAGAGGATGGCTAAGCAAATAAAAAAAAAAAACTGGTTGTATAATTGTGAGGATTTCAGTTCTGATTTCCTGAATCTATGGAAAAGGCAGTGTGATCATGGTTACATTATAACCTGGCATTGTGGTAAGCAGAGCCAGAAGAAAGAATCACATGGAGTTGCTGGCCACCAAACTAGCTCCAAGTTCAGTCAAAGAATGTTTAATGGAAATAAGATGGATAGCCAGAGAAGGACATGGAACATCCTCTTCTGGTCTTGTATGTACACTGTTGTTCACCCTGATATAAACGTGTGTGTGGATCCCCCCCCTCTCTCTCTCTCTCACACACACACACACACACTAAATACATGAATAACATGTCTAATTTTGTGTAAGTATCTGTTAGGATGTATCTTACATTTCTATTGCTGTGACAAGGCACCATGACAATGACAACTTACAGAAGAAACAATTTAATGGATGCTTAAAGTTTCATAGGCTGAGTCCATAACCTCCAAGGCTAGTAGGATGGCAGCGGGTTGCTATACATGACCTTTGAGCCATATTTGAGAGCTAATATATGGATTGACAGGGAGGAGGCAAAGAGAAGAGGAGAGAGGTAACTGGAAATCCTCAAAGTCTATCTCCCCAAGTGGCATACATCCTTGAACAAAGCCATACTTCCTAACCCTTCTGAACAATTTCCACTAACTGGAGTATTAAGGATTCAAATATATGAGTATAGAGGAACATTTTCATTCACAGAACCACAGTATGTTATCAAAACTAACACAGAAATAAAATATTTTGGTGAATTATTCCTTTACATGTCTCGGGTTTAGTGGCAAGCATTTGGTTTCTTTAAAAATAGCAAGTGATACAGAGGTGACACAATGTAGAAACTGCCCATGTTGATGATGTACTGTGGAAATTTTAGAATCAATATGGTAGAACCAAGATGTCTCATAGTCATGAAACATCCTGAAGCATTTAAAATACATTTAAAATTTTTTGAATAGTAGAGAATCCCCCAAAATGTACTACTTTTTAAACATATTTAAAAGAACTGTAAAATGATTAAAGCCAACTGTTTCAAGATACTGGAGAATAGGCAAAAGTTTTCTTAGGATTATTTGTTTGAGAAAAATTTCTGAGTCTTTGTAAGAATAGTAATTACTGTGAGATTCTAAATTATTCCCTTATTTTTAAAAAGTATTTTAAAATTATTTTAAAATATTTTTATGTTTTTATCCCAATTTCAATGTTAATACATAAAACTGTACTATTGCACATATGGTAAATATGAAGAGTGTCATTCTAGCTGCCATGGAGGAGGAAAGGCAGGCTGTTCTCACCAAGAACCCTTCAGGATCATTCTTACTATTCTATACAACTGGCTCTCTTTAATAATAATATTCTTAGGAGAAATATTTAGTTGACCTGACTTAGAATTGTCTCAGTTAGAAAAGTTATCTCCTTGGTGTGTTTGTCAAATTCATTCAACAACATTTGTGTATTTAACATTTCAAATGCTCAAGAAGGCTGCTCTAAATAAGCTTGTGGTAAATCCTGCGAGAAATGAGAATACTATAAGAAAGATTTGAAATGGATTGTTTATATGAAGCTTAAAAATGTTCAACATATATCTCAGAATGTGAAGGGCCATGCTCCTGCTCATCCAGGAAGGATGCAAAAAGCCTTAAGCACTAAGTTTGCCATATTCAAAGCCTTTGATAAAGAAAATACAGTTAAACTCTGATTTTGATTGTGTCTACTGTGGAAGCTTGTCTACCCATATGAGGAGCACAGCTTTTCAAAAGAGACCCTTTAGGCTTTAAAGAAATCTCTCCTGATGACTAAGCTAGTCACAGACTTCAGTGGTAGCTCAAAAGAGGGAATCCAGACAAAGAGTTAGTCCACAAAATCACAAAATAGACTGAAAGTGTAATAACTACAGGGGAGAAAAAAAGTCTCAAAAAACATTGAGGTAGGAAAAAGAAGCTAGCTTAAATACTTACTGTATTTTAATGTGTAGATATCTTTAATAGAAGAAAATAGAATATAAGATCTATGAGAGGAAAAGACAGAAACAAGTGAGTGACTCAGTCACAACATGTATCTACTGGGAGTTTGGAGGCATGCAGAGGGGCTGAACACTAAGAACCAGAGCCTCTTGTCTACTTGTGGTTGGGACAGCTGTAGGTCAGAAAATGGAAAGAGAGGATACGAAGATGTTTCTATTTTGCCTTTTACTAGGTTTGCTGGGAGTAATTGGGGAAATGAAGTTAGTCATAGATTAAAAAATATCAGGGGATGGATAGACATTTCTCACTGCCAGCTGTAACTGGGGATCAGAAGCAGGGTGGATCCAAATTACTTTATTTTTGAAAATTTTCAAAAAAATAAAAAGCTCTACAACTTTGTGCCCACATGGCTAATGTAAAAATTATGCAAAGAGGGTCATGGTACATGCATGATGCTGCCAAGTATAATTAGAAACTGTTGCTTAGATAGTCTTAGTTTCATTTCAATTTAGAGAAGAAAGTTTTCATCTTAGATTACAACTCCAGGTTACAGCATTTTATTGTGGGGAAGTCGAGACAGGGATTTAAAACACTAGTCACATTACATCCACTGTCAAGAACAAACAGAAAAACATGCACATTTGCTTGCTCCCGTCACTCAACTTCTCTACTCAAACAGTTCAGGAAACTCTGGTTAGGGAATCACACTGCCTATAGTGGATAATATTGTCCCACATCAAATAATTTAAGTTACACCTATATAGACAAATGGATAGGCCAACATGGTACAGACAATCACTGACTGAAACTTTACTTCTTTGAAACTCTAGCAATCCAGACCTTATACTTACTAAAATTTTAATCAGTTACTATAAATATAGTAAAAGAACTAGATATAATTTTTACAACAGCAAAGTAAAACTGAATTTCCCCCACAAAATAGTATCAAAAAATAAAAAAATTACAAATTTAAAGGCAGAAAATATAAAACTTATAGTGAAAATTTATTGTGAGGAGTGCAACAGATATAAATTGGCAGAAGACTGTTCCGTTTGATGACAGTCAATGGGCTGTCTGTACTCAGTAAATCTTCAAATTACTAATTGTGTATGAGTCCAAGACACAGTGGATTGACTTGTTTGAGTTCTTAATCCTGGCAGTTACTGTTCTCTTCAACAGAGAGTTTTTCTTTGGGACTGAGTATAAGTAAAATTACTTCATACAGTTAGGATCCATTCAAGGAGAGCCATACCTAAAGATGTCATAGTCTAATTTTCAAAAGACAAGGAGAAAAGTCTTGAAAGCCATAAGGCTAAAAATCAACCATGAATTTCAGGAAACAAGTAAATTCTCACCTGCAGTTGTGCATCATGAAGCATTGGGAAAATGTGTGTGTGTGTGTGTGTGTGTGTGTGTGTGTGTGTGTGTGTGTGTGTGTGTGTAAATCCAGCATTCTGAGCTCTCTCTCTCTCTCTCTCATCTATCTATCTATCTATCTATCTATCTATCTATCTATCTATCTATCTCCCTTCCTCCCTCTTTATTTCTCTTTCTCTCTCCTTCTCTTCCCCTCCCTGCCTTCCTCCCTCCCTCTCCCCTCTTTGGGTGTGTATGTTTTTATTTAAAATATATTCTCTCATTCAATACAACCCCAAACACAGTTTCCCCTCTCTCTACTCCACCCAGATCTCCCCACCCACTCTCTTCTCCAGATACATCCCCACCTTCAGTTTCTTCTTCAGGAAACATCAGGACACCAAGAAATGACAGCTGAACATGACAAAACAAGATGCAATAAGACAAGGCAAAAGACCTACTATCAAGATTGGACAGGGCAACCCAATAGGAGGAAAGGAATCCCAAAAGCAGCAAAAGAGTCTGAGATAAACCTTCCACTGTTGGTAGTTTCACAAAAACACCAAACTAACAGCCACAACATGTACTCAGACATGATGTAGACTGATGCACCCTAGTGCTTGCTGTTTTAGCCTTTGTGAACCCAGTGAGCCCTGCTAAGTTGATTTGGTGTGCCACGCTCTCCTGGTGTCCACCATCTCTGCTGACTCCTATAATTTTTCTTTCCCTTCTTCCAAATCTTCAAGGTTATGCATCAGACCGTGGAGATATTCAGTTTAGACTTTTTCTGCATCATATCTGGCTGTGGATCTCTACAGCCACTTCCATCTGCTGTTAGAGGATGCCTTTCTACTAACAACATGATACAGCATTGATATAAGAGTATAGCAGAGTATCAGTAGATCATTTCACTGAGTATTTTTTTCTAGCCAGGTGTGTTTGGATTTACCATAGGCCTCTGGGCCAGAAGAGGCTGTTCTGATGGGTATGTTTTTAATACCTTTTTGAAAAATTAGAAGGATACTTTTGTAGGTTAATTCTGGGTCTTCTATTCTATTTCCTTGTCTAATTTTTGTGCCAGTATTGAGATGTTTTGTTATTCTGACTCTATAATACAATTTGAGTTAGGAATAAGACAATGGATTCTCTTACCTCTCCTTGGATTATTGTGCTTGCCATCGTAGCTAGAGCAATAAGATAAGAGAAAGAAAGAAGTCAAAGGATCTCTATTTATACTGCCACATTTGTAATAAACTTGAACAAAAAAGAGGCTACTGCTACATTAATCTATGTTACTGACCCTAAGGTGAATTGCTTACTAAGGTTGCTAAGGTTAATTTTCAGACTCTTTAGAAATTAACTGTGTTAAAATTAAGCACAAATTAGGCTTTCTATCAATCAGATTGTCTTGCCTCTGTGAGGGAATTAATTACATATATGTACAATTTCTCTGGAACTTTTAAGATAAATTTTTAAATGGGCATCCCATGAGACATTGAAGGAAATGTACTATAGACCATAAAAGAGAAATGATGCAAAAAGCACATTTAGAAAGCAAAAGGGAAAATTAGACCTTCAAAATGGAAAATATATGTAAATATATCTTACTAAAAGATGTTTCAAAGACACATACAGAAGTAACCAGTAGGGAAGTACATGAAATTCACAACCATTTTGTATAATCTGAATTAGTTAAGGCATATTCTTCATGTACTTTATAAAATGCTAAATTGTCAAAGGGCTCTTGTTATATGTGGCAGTTTAAATGAGAATGATGCCCAAATGCTCACACATTTGAATACTTGATCTCCAGGTCATGGAACTACCTATGGAGGCTTAGGGGGTGTGGCCATGCTAGAGCAGGTTTGTCACGAAGGGAGGGTTTTGAGGTCTCAGAAGCCCATGCAACTTCCAATTTGCTCTTTCTGCCTCATGCTTGTACATCAGGTGAGCTGCATGCATTCCTGCCTACCTGCTGCCATACTCTGTATCTTGGTGATATGAATTCTATCCCTCTGGAATCATGAGCTCTCAATCAAACACTTTCTTCTATAAGTTTCCTTGATTATGGTTACTTTTCTTTTCTTTCTTTTTACTTTTTATAAGTATTTTTTATATTTAAATTTGAAACAAGCTTGTTTTTTATGTCAATCCCAGGTCCCTCAGCTTCCATTCCTCCCCTGTCCCTCCCACCAACCTCCACACCATCCCCTTTCTGCTCTCCAAGGAGGATGATACCGCCATGGGGAGTCTTCAAAGTCTGTCATATCATTTGGAGCAGGGCCCAGGCCCTTCCCCAAGTATCTAGGCTGAGAGAGTATCTCTCTATATGGAATGGGCTCCCAAAGTTCACTCATATACAAAGGATAAATATTGAACCACTACCAGAGGCCCCATAGACTGCCTAGTCCTACTAACTAATACCACATTCAGGGGATCTGGGTCGGTCCTTTGCAGGTATTCCAGTCATTAGACTGGAGTCTGTGAGTCCCCCCTAGTTCAGGTCAGCTATTTTTGTGGGTTACTCCAGCCTGGTCTTGACCCTTTTGCTCATCACTCCTTTCTGTCTGCAACGGATGCCAGTAGTTCTTCTTAGTGGGTGTCTCCTTCTGCTTCCATCAGCAACTAGATGAATGATCTAGGATGTCATAAAAGGTAGTCATAAATATCATTATCTGGGAAGGACATTTAAGGCAGCCTCTCCACTATTGCTTAAATTGTTAGTTGAGGACATCCTTGTAGATCTCTGGACATTTCTCTAGTGCCAGATTTCATTTAAAACCTGTAATGGCTCCCTCAATTATGGTATCTCTTTTCATAACAATAGAAAAGTAGCAATATGATATCTGTTTAATCCTAAGCATGTTCTATCTCATTCCATCATCATTTTACTTCTGTTGTCACAACATAGCATATTTTAAATTAATGATTTAAATTCTGAAAACAATTTTAATGTACCATCTCCAATTTAAATCTCTGAAAGATACATGTTGTTCCCATGTTAGAGTATGTGGCATTCACAATGAAGTCTTCTAAGCACAAGACATTCATGTTATATGATACAGACCTTCAAACAAAATATTATTCATATTCCATACTTAGTAGTATCAGGCCAACAGGTATACATAGCCATCTATTCCATTTAACTATAGATATATAGTTATTACTATTATTTTCCATCCCCTAGTAAAACAGAAAGTAATAAAAGGAAAATAAAAAAAGAAACAACTCAACATGACTTTTTATCAAATACACAATAGATGTGTATTTGTGTCATGTGTAATGTTTTTGTATGGTGACAAAAGGGAAAAGGCCTGTGAGCAATGGAATATGTGCATGGCATAGGCAGTTTTATATAACAACTGCTTT
The DNA here is from genome assembly GCA_030556225.1 of Cricetiscus sungorus. Taxonomy (NCBI): domain Eukaryota; kingdom Metazoa; phylum Chordata; class Mammalia; order Rodentia; family Cricetidae; genus Cricetiscus; species Cricetiscus sungorus. The sequence goes on along the minus strand of JANBXA010000731.1, from coordinate 12,475,831 downwards.
GTATTCCTCAAAGAATATCTCATCTCTTTAAAGGCATATTTTTTTTATTCTATAGCAGTAAGCATGGAATAAGATGCAGCTGAAGAATAAAGAAGATTATCACTTTTCAATAATTTTTTTCATAGCAAGAGGCTATGGGTAGTAAACAAAACAAAAATGAAACAATTTAAAGTAAGCTAGGAGACATAATGTTTAAATAAGTCCATTTCATTAATACTTAATCTTGACAGAAGTTCCGTCTTGTGTTTAGAATGTTTGCAAACATTTCCATCTTATTACCATCAAATACATTGGGTTCATTGGAAAGCATGGAAACATTAAGAGAAGAAAAGATGCAGGAATGCAGAGGGGCACCTACAAACTTCTGTAGGTAACGAAGTATTCCTGAGACCATGCCTGGAGAGTCAGGAAGGATTTTCAATGAATGGGATCTTTATACATAATAAAGTCACATCTTAAGCGTCCACATGCTGGTCCCTATTTCCAGTGGTCTTCTTTCCCTCTTGTCCATTTGGCATTTTGCATTTGTTGGTCTATAGATCTGCCGGTGATTTCCCATGGCTTTTGTTCCTTTAAGCATATTTTACATTCATCCCAGTGAAGGACACATGAGCATTCCCATGCTGACTTCTGCATATCCTTTCATAGTCAACAGCTCAGGGCTCATCTCTCTGACTTGTTAACTGGGGAAGATCAGATCACTGATCCATTTAGCTTCATGTCCATCTGTCACTGGAGACAGTGCCCCATGGCAAAAAGCTAGTGGGGTTCTGAAATTTACTTCATGATATTTTTTCTTCTTTCAAAATTACAACACTTGGATGGCTCCTGTTCACTCTCTCCTGAGTTTTATTTGGTGTTTTCAGAAGGAAGGAAAGTTTGCCAATGTTTCTGCCACTCTTAAAACCAGAAGTCAAATATCGGCTTTGTGTTGGAAATCTTATGTAATAAAATTGGATTCCAATAGTAGCATTTGTGAACACAGATTTTAGAACTGCTAAGGCACTACAGAGAAGTTTTTAGCCCTTAGTAAAATACAGGTTCCAACCCCATAATTACATTAATAAAGACAAAGGATCTGGGAATATTTTAACGATCTCTTTAGGGAAGGTGACCTTCAACCATAACTAACCTTAGATATCTCTGCTGGTGCTTAGGGATATAGCTTAGACCTTGAACAAGGTCCTTATTGTCACTGAAACATTTAGTGGATTGTTCAGGAATACTTAGTAAAGTTCCAGCATCAAAAGAAGAAGCTAATACTTCACTAAGTACACATCTGTGATTATAAAATTTTTATCCATTCTATGTTCATTATAATTTGTTAAGAGAAAAAAAGTTGCTCTCTCAATTTCACTTTGCAAGAAGATTTGTAAAAATAAGTTCATTCTAACATTTTGACAATGGAGCATCATCAAGCAGGTTAACCACAAGCTCTGGAGTCATAAAGAGGAAAGATGATACTCTGTGACAGACTTAGGTTTGCTCCAAGGAGTTAATGAGCTAGGGAGAACAGAGATTTAAGAGTACTTAGGTGTGGGTGTCTGCTTCTGCTTCTATCAGCAACTAGATGAAGGCCCATGTTTGTCTTTTTGTGTCTGGGTTACCTCACTCAGAATGGTTTTTTCAAGTTCCATCCATTTGCCTTTGAATTTCAAGATTCCATTGCTTTTTTCCACTGAGTAGTATTCCATTGTGTAAATGTGCCACTTTTCTACATCCATTCTTTAGTTGAGGGGTATCTAGATTGCTTCCAAGTTCTGGCTATTACAAAGAATGCTGCTATGAACATAGTTGAACAGATGTCCTTGTATGAATGTACATCTTTTGGGTATATGACTAAGAGTAGGCTTACAAGATCTTGAGGTAGACTGAGTCCCATTTTCCTGAGGAACTGCCATACTGATTTTCAAAGTGGCTGTATAAGTTTGTACCCCCACCAGGAGTGGAGGAGCGTACCCCTTATGACACATCCCCTCCAGCATAAACTGTCTTTGGTGTTTTTGATTTTAGCCATTCTGACAGAAGTAAGGTGGTATCTCAGAGTGGTTTTGATTTTCATTTCCATGATGGCTAAGGATGTCAACCCAGACCCCTTGAATGTGGTGTTAGTTAGGAGGTCTAGACATTCTATGGTGCCTCTTGTAGTGGATCAGTATTTATCCCCAGTATACAAATGGACTTTGGGAGTCCATTTCACATAGAGGGATACTTTCTCAGCCTAGGCACATGGGAGAGGGCCTAGGTCCTGCTCCAAATGATGTGACAGACTCCCAATGGAAAGCATCACCCTCCCTGAGGAGCAAAAGGAGATTGATATGTAAAACAAGCTTGTTTCAAATTTAAATTAAAATATATTTTAAAAAAGAGTGCTTAGGTGTAGATTTTAGAAGGAAGACATGTTGACATAATGAGTGAAGGTCTAAGAATTCAGAATATAGGTGAGGCAGAAAAAATATGTTTTAAAATAAAAATACTATTACAAATGTTTTAAATGTGACTAATAATTCATTTCTATGCAGAAGAAAGAAGATTCATTATAAAATATGGATCATAAAAATCATTAACAAAACATTTCCTGATACTGTAAGGCTAAATAAAAATGTTTTAGCTAAACTTGAGAATTATTGTATTTAAAATGTGTTACCAAAACCTTTTATTTTTCTGATGCAAGTGGTTTGTGTTAGTTTACTGGATGTCATGCAAGAGGAAATAGCAGTACACAGATACTGTCACACTGGAACAAAATAGGTGATTGTACCTAAGCATGTGGCATGCGTATTTTAGTGTTGGGAAAGCCATTTCCTAAATTTAAAATATACTCAGTGTAATGGTCAGTCCTAGCCTTGAGATCCTTATATAGTTCAAGGTTTGTTTGAAAAAAGCAAAAAAAAAAAAAAAAAAAATAAATAAAAGCACTATGTGTGTTCATGTTACTGATATATGTTATGCACACTTGTTAAGTTGTTAAAAGGCAGAGGTCACAAGGTATTGAGCCGAATAAAAAGAAAGGAATATTCTTGTGCCACCACCTCACAGTCACACTGTATTAAGTGTCGTGACATCAGACAGCCTTATCCACATCTGACACACTTTGCAGGTCACTGTGCCAAATGTCATTCCTTTAGGATTTCTCACCTAGGGATACAAAACCCTCTTCTAAAGCACTATTCTTGTGCCACGATGAGGGAACATTAACTTTTTCTTTTGTATTTCCAAAGTGCATTCCTCCTCAGGCCCAGGGCAGTGGCATGGTCAAAGGAATATAAAGGGTAGTTCTGGTAGCTTCCTCCTACCCATGTGGCTGGGAATAGAAAAGCTGAGCCATAGTCCCTTCTCATGCTCTTTCTCTTCCAAAGAACAGATACGTTTAGGGCGGTACTTTTGCCTGGAAAGTCATCAATTGATCATCTCATGCCACCGTTTTTCTAGACTAGGACCCAATCTTTCTCTTGTGATTTGCTTAATATCTCCCTTCCCTACCTGTACTATTTCTTCTTCCCCATGCACAATTCAAAAATTTATTTATATGTTTATATTTTTTTCTGACAATGTAACTCAGAGTTACTGTTGGAACCCAGCAGTCTGCTGACCCGTCCCCTGACGTTGGGCGAGGCGCTCATGGCCATGTCATCTCTATGTCATGACTTACCTGGCTTTGCAGGGGACTCAGTTATGCATGTGCAAGTTAGTTTCCCTTTTAAACAAGCGCACCCCTCTCTTGCTCTTCCTCTCTTCCCCTCATCCTCTCTTGCTCCTATCCCTTCCCCTTCTCTCTCTTCTCTCTCTCTCTCTCTCTCTCTCTCTCTCTCTCTCTCTCTCTCTCTCTCTCTCTCTCCTGCTTTTGGTTGGCCACTAGCCACACCCCTTTCTTTCCCCTCTACCAATAAACTCCCTGTGGGAACTCAGTCACGTGTTTGTGTTTCTTAGGCGCTAATTGTAACAAAAGAACAACAGTTATGTCCATGCATGCTAGGCATGTGTTCTATTATGGAACTATGTTCTTCAACCCTTATGCTGTTGAGTAGAATTGAAATGAAGAAATTATGGTTTGCATTTATATGTAGTAAAACAAGCTTTATGGTGATAGGTAACTTCAGCAGGCCCAGCTTAGGTAAAAGCTCACTACAATTTCACATTGAGAATTGAACTTTTAAAGTAACTTCTTTATTGATTCTTTTGGAGTTTCAAAACCTGTACCTCATTTCAGTTTAACTCTCAGTCCCCACATCTTTCCTTCATCCTTGCCATGACCTGCCTTTCCCCCTCCCCCATACACACACATATGGAAGCAAGGGAACAGAAGAAAAATCAAAACAAAACAAAACAAAAATACTAAAAAATAAAACCAAACCCAACCAACCAACCAAACAAACAAAAGAAAACCCCAAATCAAAAGCCACCAGTATGAGTGAAGAGAACAGAATTTGAATACTCACTGACAATGAACTATGGCTTTGCCTGTTGTTATCTTGTGAGTGAATCTTTGAGTAGTCTTTCCTAGAGGCTTAATAACACATAAAGAGCTTGTACCAGTTGATAATAAGCAACTGTTGAGCAGTAGAGGAAATAGAACATTTAGCATTTCATGTTTTTTTTAATTTAAATTACAAAACTCTTACTTTACATACTGATCTAAGTTCTCTCTCCCTCTAGTCCTCCCATGCTCCCCACCAACTCCGAGCACATCTCCCATCCACTCCCCAGGAAGGCCTCCAATGAGAAATCATCGAAGTATATCACATAATTTGGGTCAGAGCCCAGTCTCCCTCTACCTCCTACACAATGTATCTAGGCATAGAGAGTGTCCCAGTACTGATGGAAGCAGAAGCAGAGATCTATAGCTAAACCCTGGGTTGAACTCCCAGAATTCAGTTGTAGAGAGGGAGGAGTGATGATCAAAGGGGTCAAGAACATGCTGGGGAAACCCACAGAAACAGCTGACCTGAGCAAGTGGGAGAACACGGACACCAGTCTGACAGCTGTGGAATCAGCATAGGTCCCAACCAGGTCGCCTGAAAGTGGGTGTTTGTTGGGAGACCAGAACAGCCTATAGTACCTCTGGTCATGGGACCAGTATCCTTAGCCTTTCATTTAACAAAACAGTTCACTTTGAGCATACACGCTTTCATTTTAGGTTATGTACAATTTTGGAAGATAATTAGTCACCCTTTTCAGTACACCTACCTCTTTCTATGGAGATGCCTTATAAACAAAGTGAATGAACACTCACTTTCTCAAGATTTGTTCGGTATACTGGCATGATTCATCAGATATCTTTTGAATGTGGCTAAGACTGTTCCATTCCACAGCCTCTTGATAGTAAAACATTTCTGGCACTTTGCCAGTCTTACTTTCAGTCCCTCTAGGCTATACATAGCTTGGAAAAAGTCTCTGCTGACTTAGTTTTCTTGATTGAATCTATGCCTTTGTCATGATATTAATATTCAATCAGACAGGGTACAGGCAAAGCTTATTACAAGGCTATGATGGTCCTACATATTTAAGTTTCATGGTAAACTTCTGAGCCCTAACAGCACCAGTGCTGACAAGGGCATGATGGATGATGGAGTCTGTCCCCTCATCTCCTTGTCTGTCTGTTCTTTCTGCCTCCCCAACTATACTTCCAAGGCATCGTGTGAGTTTCTTTTCTTAAAAAATTCCAAATTACCTCTCAGAGAGAAGAGGCAACAATAATAATAATGCTGAGTTTTTATCTGGGAGAAATCAGAGCTTCTTTCTTAATTTATTACTGTAATTAAGTTTTTAAACTTTACTTCTACATATCACATTGGAATTCTGGCCCAAATTAAGTAAATTGTCTGGAAAACTTGGTCAAAACACATCTGATGGCCAACACACTATTGTTCACTTCATCCAAACTTCAAATAATCCTGCTTATGCATCTCGATGGAAAGCTGGTTTGGGGTCTAAATGTCAGACTTAGGAAGGCATCATGCACATAAAATTTAGCATGGAGATGAGCACAGGACGGCTTACTGTTCTCTCCTGGCTTATCTTATTATTAGAATTATCAGAAACCACTCTGAATGAAAGGTGTTACAATAATAAGAATTGGACAAAGACACTGTGCCTTTTATGCTAAATGGCAATTAGCATCACAATTGTCCTGCTGTAGCCACCCAGCTCCTTATTCTCACTAGTCAGATAAGAAAAAAAAAATTTAATTTGTAGATCTGTGACACCACAAGTAACAATCAGTTCACATGCCTCTCCTCTATCCATGGTAATAATTTATCAGGTCAAACTTCCAACCCTTTCAATATCACATTGATTAAACAAAGCATGTACTACTTTATCAATATTATAGTGACATACGCACATTAACTTGTTTAAAATTTACTTTCACTTAGGAAACAAGCAGGAGAATAAGTTCATACATTGTAATGCATTATCAAGTTAGTCCTGTCCTCTAACAGATGACCAGAAATTAATGGAACATGGAAACCTGTTCATACTGAGTCTCGACGGAGCTGGCAGAAATATCAACATTCAGTTGCTCAATAAAGGCTAATTGGCAAAGACGATAATGATATGTTGCTCATTCCCCAAAGGGCTTTCTTATTTTGTTGGTTTTTCATCCATCTGCTTCAGAATATTGAAAAAAAATAGTCTCCATCCCATAAGAAGTGTGTTTTCCACAGTTAGTGGTGTTCCTGAACTCTCTTGCTCTACATTTTAATTATGCACACACAACAGCCACTACAGCTAATTATCTGATAATTAACAACTTTTGGAAGTCTCTTCCCTCTGAATTTTAGCAAATTTTGAGATTGCTTGAATGAAAACTACTAGAGGAGAGGATTGGACTATGCTTATTATTATATTTCTACAGTTAATCCTTATTGAACAAAACAGCGACTCAGAACTGCCCTTGTCTAGCCTACATCATGCCAACTCTGCTGATGTAAGGAATGGCACATGGGAGGTCACAGGGGCACCAATAATGGGTCTAGAGGATGGCAAGACATCATTAATATTCATTGTTATTGCCTCAGAAATTGTTGTTGATGGGGTAAATGTCTTATCTTTTCTTGTTTCCTTGGGGAAACTGATACAAGGCAAGTCATTCTCGTGTTGGGTGGCAGCACAAAAAGATTGCAGGCAAGGATACACTAATACTATTTTTAAATTGAGATTTGTTATCAGAGAAGGTGTTTCACTCTTGTGTCTGGATTATGCTTTTGTACACACATACATGAAAATGAGTTTAGGAGCACATCTAGATATTGGGATGTTAGTATTCTTTTATTTAGATTACTATATATGATTCTGGTTTTAGGTAGGGCTTCAGAACTATAGCTGTTTATTGCACAAAATGTATAAACAATTTATCAATTTCAAATCTGGAACTGGTATGAAACAGTTTCCTCTGAGATGGAAATATTCTATCCAGCAAGGATGCTCCTTATTCAGAAGGCAACGAACTCAAAATAGCTTCAGGAAGTCCCTAAATCTGACCAGCTTTACTAGGCCCCTTTCTGTCTGAGTATGAAATAAGGGCTGCTGAAAGTTATTCCTAAATCAGGTCTATTTCACCTCTTATATATATTCACTCTGATGTTTCAGGAATTATTAGCTAATAAAATTAGTTAATAGTATATGTCTCTAGAAGTAAAAATTAAATGAATTTAGATATTAAATAATTCCAATATGCACGACCCTGAAGCCAAGCATCACAGGTTTGAGATTATCCTATGTTACAAAGTGAAGTCTTGACAACATCTTTTTATTCAATGTTGTTACCCCATTGCATTTCCCCATGCATTTTCTAAAAATAAAATCTTACTTTTTTATGATAATGCACAAATATTTAGAAATAGAGACTGAAATGAAGGAGAATTATCCAAAAGATTACTTCAATTTCCCTGCATTCCAGTTTCTCTAAAAAGAGACAAATAACACCTTCAGTAATATTCTTTCTCTTTGTAACACCTTAAATACAGCTATGGATTAGAGGCTATCTACATTTCTGATTATTGTGGGTTTTTTCCTCTGAAATAAAAGTTTTCCTAATTTGAGAAATTCTTAGATTATAAGAATTTTCCTGGAGTCATGTGCCAATAACAGCATTTAGTGGAACATGTGTTCGTTCATGTATTTACTCCTAGGCAGAATAATTTGTTCCTTAACTGCTACTTTGCACTACAGTTGATTTTGCTACACGTAGAGAAAGCAGATGTATTTCCTCAGGCAATGGCTTATTTTTATGAAATTGTCAAGGGTAAGTAACATATCTGACATAATTTGCTTAGCTACATACTTTAATAGGTTAATACTCTAGAAATTCAGTGATATTTTGCAAATGCTTATATAATTCTTTTAGAATTATCATTTAAATCAATACTTTCAGTTATACACTTGCTGAAATATTACTCTGCAGTTTTTTTTACATTTGAACAATATAAAAATGCCTGAAGACTTATATGAAATAATTTTTATAAATTGTTATAAATCATTTCAAAAATAGTTAAATCAAGTTTTACTTTATAGGTACAGGAGAACATAGTATAGATGAAAGCAATGTCTAAAGACTAAAAGACAACATAAATTTATGACTTTTTATAGCTGTGCTACTTTTTAACATATTTTGCAGAATTTTATATACGAATTACTATGTTAAAATCATTTCACACCATGCTTTTCCAATCCAATTTCCACCAGATCACTCCTATTTCTTCCAACTTTGGACTTCTGGACTTCTTTGAGTATCTTTGTGTGTATGTATGTGTGTGTGTGTATTGCAGAATCCATTAAATATTGTCATATATATATGACTCTGAGATTACTAATTGGGACTGGATAACCTATCAGGTGGTGTGTTTCTGAAGAAGAGTTACTCTTCCTTTCTTAGAAGTCATTAATTTCCAGCAAGTCATCATCTATATTCAGGCCATGTGAAATTTCCTTAACCTCCTCTAGGATATTAACTGGTATTGTCACTGAGATTTATTTCATAGTTGCATCTCCTGCCATATATAGGAGGTATAATTTTATAGGTGATGTCTGGCAGTCCTCCTCCATATTACTTGAGCTTTTTTGATAAGGGTTGTATTGTAGATCTAGCAAATATTTGCTACATTTTAAACAGTTGTGGATTTTTTTGATGGACTCTATTGTAAAAGAAAAAAAGGTAGCTTGTTTGATGAGGTGTGAGAGCTACACTTGTTGTAGATATAAAGATAGGTGTTTACAATATAGTTGGTTGCTATACTGGTTTAGGAATGCAATAATAGTAGATTCTTCATTAGGGTCCATGACCTTATGAGCCACAGGAAGTTGTCTAGGCATGAATTCCTTGTTGAAAGGGTTTTAAGAGCAATAAAGTGCCTATTGGTTCCCCCTAATTTGTAAGTGTAGCTATTGAACACTGGTATACCTTTCCATATGGGCAGTTTGCCTAGCACCTTCAGATGCTATGATAACTTGTTTTCAGGGAAGAAGCTCCTTGGACACTTGTAACTTTTTAGCCCAAGTCCTGTGTGTGAAGAGAATCACATTTTCAGCAGTAACCTTTTACCATTAAGATCTGAAAAGCAACCAATAGTAATGGCAGTTGTGTAGTGATTGAAGAGTCCTTTGGACACAATAACCTGGAGGGAGGTTTGCCATGTTTGACATTGATGTTTATTTTGTTGTTATTCTGAGTATTTTAAGAGGTCTATTGCAGCCATCAATGGCATAACTTCAGTTAAATTATACATGCAAACACACAACACACGTGTATGTAATACATGCATTTTAAAGTAGGTATAAAATCATACTAGTATGAATCCTTATTTTTTTAAACCATCTAATCAGTCCTAACAGTTCTAAGATCCCATATTTTAAAAAGTCAGAAAAGTCACAGATAAATGATTTAATGATGGAACTGCAGAATTTGGAAAAACAAGAACAAATCAAACCCAAATCCAGTAAACATAAAGAAATAAAATTAACTAAAACATAAATTAATGAACTAGAAACAAATATGAACAAAACTAAGATTCAACAGTGTTGCTCTTCAGTTTTAATTGGATAAAGCTGGAGGGGGATACCATGAGGGGGGGGCATCACAGGTTCTTGCAGGGGAGGGTGACCAAGGCAGAGGGACAAACATGCCAGGCAGACAGAGCTTGTGTGAGAAGTTTTATTAGAAAGGGGAGTGAGCCAGAAGGGAAGAGAAGAGAGGCAAAGAGACACAGAGACACCAGGAGCAGAAGAGATGAGAGAGAAAGGGAGGGAGAGAGGCACTTGCTTAAAAGAGGAAGCTTACACATGCATACTGAGAAGTTATGCAGCCCTGTAACATGTGGCCACGCTGGGCATGCATGTCCCATTCATCATTAGGGGGCTGGGTCAGCACAATGCCAATTTCCAACAAACAGGTCTAGGAACTTTTCTTTGAGAAGATGGACAAGATAGATAGGTCCTTGGCTTAAATTTAAGAAAGGAGTAAAAGAGAAAAAATGAGCAAATGAAAAATAGGACCTGCATGAACAGAATCAGAAATGAAAAGGGAGACATTACAACAGACACTGAAGAAATTAAAATTATTATAAACTTATCTTTAACATAAATACTTCATTAAATTTGAAAATGTAAAAAAAGTAAACAAATTTTTAAATTCAACAAAATCATTATAGTTAAACCAAAAAAGAGTTTAAAGATTATATACATTTATTAAAAATAAAATTGAAGCAGTACAAAATAGACTTCCTACTGAAAGGCTAGTCCTAGACAGATTCACAGTATAATAATTCTGCATTGCTTTAAAAATATCTATAACCAATAATTATTGTCATTTTAAAAATGAGAAACAGAAGGAATAATTCAAATCTCCTTTTACAAATTCCAAAAGCAGGTAAGATATAACAAAGAAATAAAACTTTAAAGTAATATTGCTGGTGAACAAAGATGCAAATATTTTCAATTAAATGCTTATGAGTGCAACATAGGAATACATTTTAAAAATCTATTTTTAGCTTTTGAAGAATTTACCACACTGATTTCCAGTGTCTACACCAGTTTGCTACCCCACAAACAGTGAATGGGGGTTCCCTCTTCCCTATATACCTCCAGATTTTGCTGTTCATTGTTCCATTGACCTTTGCCATTATGAATAAGTAAAGAAGATACAGAGGCTGTAGTAACTACAGAAACAAGGAAATTAAAACAGAACGATTGCCTGGATTCGGAGGAGAAGGCATGTTGGGGACTGTCTTGGTCAGGGTTACTGTTGCTAGATTTAACACTGTGACCAAAGAAACCTGGAGAGGAAAGGGTTTATTCAGCTTATACTTCCACAGTTCTGTTAATCATTGAAGGAAGCCAGGGCAGGAACTCTACAGACCAAGGTTTGGAGGCAGGAGCTGATGTAAAAACATGGAGGAATGCTGCTTACTAGCTTGCTTTCATGGCTTGCTCAACTTGATGTTTTATAGAATCCAAAAATACTAGCCCAGGAATAGCCCTATCTACAGTGACCTGGGCCTTCCCATCAATCAATAATTAAGAAAATGCCCTTCAAGGTGACCTACAACTAGGTCTTATGGAGTTGTTTTCTTAATTGAGATTGCCTTGTTTGTGATGCCTTCAGCTTGTGTCAACTGACATAAAACTACCCAGCACAGGGATTACTAGTAAGGTACGTAATTAGGAAAATAGAGAAAGGAAGACAGTTTAAGGATGGGAAGAGAGGTAAATGAAGAAGAGGGGAGTGGATAAAGAGAAATGATAAAATACAAGTGATTTGATAGTGAAAATGGGAAAAGGAGCACTTTTTTGAGACAAAAGTTGAGGTAAATACAGAAAAAGTAGGGAGGAGGCAGAAGAGGAATAGAAGGATACAAATGATCTGATATAAACTGATATAATAAATGTGAAATGGGAGGTCCCTTAGGTAAGGGGGAAAGAGAGAAATCAAGAAGAAGAGAGGTGAGTACATTAGCAATAAATATGTCTGAAAAATCCACAAGAAATCATACTATTAGCTATTCACAAAACAAACACAAACAAACCAAAAATAATATACATAATTCAGTATATGATATTCATATATAGTTTCAATAAACTTTCTTTTTCTTGGCTGTTATTGCTCCCTTGAAGAGCCAAGACCACCTAACATAAACCCCAGCATCAGACAAAAGAAACTCTCTTTTGAAGTGTTGGCAGAGCTGTCCAGGAAACACCAAAGCTGCTGAACTAGAACAGACCCGATTGTACCCTCCTCGAGAGACAGCTTTCCTGGTACCACAAGAGTTTCTGTAAGAGGGAGGCAACCAAAAGTGCTACCCAGCTATGATGCTTACAAGCAACATCAAAGATCATCAGCATGGCATGATAACCCTACAGGCACAGATGTGGCACAGATACCTTCTAGGTAACCAAAGCTCTCTAATTAAACTTAAGAGTCACTCATCTAGAGGGTTTACCATGCCTGGTATGGGAAACTGGGCTAACTACTCAGTTCTAGCAAAATCATAGGTACTGGGGAAAATGCACAACCGCTAATATACTAATGCATTATAGTATCTTACTAAAATCTATATGTTTGTCCTTATATCCACAGATAAGCAAAGTCTTCACCCTCGATCAAAGAAATATATTTTTTAAAGAAAAGGAGACTGTTAAGTGCAGGTTTTTCCCACCTGCCACCTGGTTCCACTCTTTGTTCCTCTCCTCCAGCCGCCAGGTCCCGCTGCCAGGCAAGCCCCAAATAACACTCAGAGACTCTGTATTTGATACAATCCTGTTGGTCAGTTTCTATTATTGTTTATGGGCTAGCTCTGTCTTATTGATTTACCCATTTCTACTTATCTAAGTATTTCCACGTGGTCATCTTATCCGAGCACGGCAGGCCAGCATCTTGCTTTTTCCACCCTCTACATGCTGACTCCTCCTCACTACTTCCTCTTTCCTCCTCCTAGTCTCCTAGCCCTGCCTATCTTGTTTTCCCATTGGCCAAACAGTGCTTTATTCATTAACCAGTATAAAAAACGTATTTTCAGAATAACATCTCCCATCAGAAGACCACTATAGAAAACCATATCCAGTTAAAATGAAAGTCATGGAGCCCAGTGTCACTGAATCCATCAACAAAACATGTCCACACCTAAAGCCCAGGAAATATTGCAGAAGAGGGGACAGAAAGATTGTAAGAGCAGAGGTCCATGGTTTTTGCTGTGAGATTGTTTCCTAGTGACAATAGAAGCTACACACATACAATCTCAACCACATTACCACCCAAGTTTGAGCTGAAATGGGTAAAAGCAAAACTATTTGAAATTGCTAACAGTATTATATAATCATTATTGTTTAGACAAAATGAGCTTATTCATTATGAAATAGGTAACAAAAATGGTAAAATAAAATTTCCATAATATTTTCTTGGAAACCATACTATGGGCCAAAGAATAAAAAGAAAGAACATTGTGTTCTGAGAAATATTAAAACAGTGTTTATAAAGTCCAAACACAGGCAAAATTAGAATTTCTGTAAGTATAAATGAGATATTTTTCAATAAGTCTTTCTCTAAGATATCTTGTAAAATTGGCAAATCCTATATTAGGTCTGCTTAGATTTTCAAAAAGGAACTTTCATTTAATACTTATTTTAAATGAGTTTTGAATTTGAGAAAGACCTGCAAAAATTACAAATGTTAGTCCTGGGATAGAAAATTTTATCTACCAGATATTTCATTCTTTGTCTAATATACATGAAAATGTTTGTGAATCAGAACTATGTATTAATAATCCTTCAGCAGCAGCAGTAAGGGATATTATTAAAAAAGGAGTTAGGCTTACTCTCTGTTTCTTAAATGATTTAAATGTGAATGTATACATATATTTAAATTAAGAATTTAGAGGTACACTTTGCAACACCATATGTAATACTTACATATGGCTACTAAGGACATAAAATATGGTTTACTAAAATTTTTATAACATAATAGTGAAATATTTCATAAATATTTTCATAGGAATTATATACATGTATATAGAAATGAATTGTAACAAACATTAAAACAACAACACATTTTTAATTTTTATTGTTCTTAGATATTTTCAGAGTAACTTTTCATTCATTACAATCTACCTTTTAAAGTATATTAAAGTCTATTCCAAAATGTGTGAATTAAACATCCTTGTTTACTAATTAGAAAAATGTTCTCTCTGGGTATTATGTCTCTGGAGTTTTAAGCACCAGATTGTCATGAGGCATCTGTGAAACCATTAGAGAGTGGGAGCATCTAAATGTTTACCTCCCCATTTACCCTTGCTTTCTCAAAAATACAAACTACAAAAAGAGATTCTATTAAGTTTCTAATTAATTCCTTTTTCTAACAAAGTGAACTACACCAATACTTTTTGCCTAATTGTTTTGTTTTGTTGTTGAAGCTGAATTATTTGTTTGAAACCTAGGCAAAAAAGAGGAAGCATTAAACCAACAGTCTCACTTCAAAATGTAAATATTTACTCCATGGTATTGCTGATATACTCACAATAGGCAAGGAATGAAACTAGCATAAATGTCCATCAACTAATGAATGGTTAATAAAATTGTATTCCACTTGAAAGAAAATTAAAACTATAAAATTTACAAGAAATAGATAGAGCTTGAAAGTATGCTGAGTTCAGTATCCGAGATCCACATAGATAAACATTGCATGGCCTTTACCTTATAGGGATCACTTATGGGGATCATAGCTTCAAATTCTTTTACTAGTATTTTTAACTCAGAATGCGTTTCGAAGCTAGGAAGGTAGAAGACTACTAGAAGAGGTAGTTAGAAGAAGATGGAAAAAGAGTTCTTATTGAAGAGGGAATAGTGACATGTAAATTGGTAGCAGTAGGGAGGTGGATACTGGTGCCTAAATTTTGGTTATGGCTGTATAGACTGATGGATAAGAAACTCAGCAATAGTCCTAATTATCTATGGAGCCCACAAACGATAATAACAACTTTCCCAGCAAGATATGCACATTGGTATAATCATGACATGGATATCACTGGGTTAATCCATTGCATTGTGATTAAGTATGTGGCCTATTCTGCCAGAAAGAACTTAATTCTAGGTCCATAAACCTGGTAAGTGACTGTGACCAAGAACATGGTTCAGAAGGAGAACTTACTAATACCGTGTTGTTAAATGGATGTGACGCCAAAATGTCATTGAAATACTTGTATTGATAGCTGTAAATCAGTGCAGCCCTTAGCGTAACTTCCCTTCTGTAATGAGTGGTAACATGGATTTGATGAATGCAATAGCCATGCCATGTCTAGAAGACACTGCTTTTTGGCACTTGTACCAATCCTTTGATTCTTGTATTGGTTCTGTCCTCACTTTTGCTATATTTTGTGTAATATAAATGACTTATCTGAAGCTGTAGTTATGATTACTTTTACATGACCTGAACAATACTGTGCTTGGCAACATTTCATCATAAGGCCTACTGAGGCTCTTCCAACTATGAACACTTATTTTTGCTAGGGAAAGTATATCATATTCTTCAGAAATGTAGCCATGGAAAAGTTATTCATGCTCCAGTAAATGGTACAAATATGCTCCTGCAATTGATCACAATCAAGCACAGTGCGTCTCATACAAATAAAGACATCAAATTAGAGGGATGCATTTTGGGGAGAAGGGTTTTAGTGGAAATAGGAGTTGGATGAGAGAGGGAAATGAACAATCAAAATGACAAAAATTCAAAGGTGTATGTATATGTGAACGTGCATACAAACGTGTGTTCTTGTGCATGTGTGTGTGTGAAGTTGTCAAGAACAAAACAAAACAAAAACTGCAAAAAATAAAGTTACCTTTAATGACAGAAATTAAAACTAAAACATATATTTCATGCAATACATTAATTGTAAGAATCCCAATCGTCCTTTCATCAAAAAACTGAAGTCCAAAATAGAGTGAAGCTTTATCTTACAGTGCTGAAAGAATAAGGGTGTCATAATTACTTTTTAAAAAAAAGAGGAACTGTCAAAATGAATCACTTCTCACAGGAAACTTATATAATTGAATGCTTTAATACGAAAAGCATAAATTTAAAATATCAACCTTAACTTTCACTATAAAAATAGATATCAAGAAGCAAATTAAAATTGGGTAGGTGTAAGAAATGAGAATTACAAATTGTAGTGACTAATAATGAAGCCTAGAAAAATAGAGAAGTATAAGGTGTTAAAACAGTTTCCTTCCATGATCCATAACCTTTGTTATTGCTTAAAATGTCTAGCTCAAAATGAAAATAAGGAAAATGGACATCTAGGACTGAAGAGATGGTACCCTGGTAATGATATAATTATCACATCTGAAATGAGAAGACAGTATGACAATCTTTATGGTAATACTGTTGATAATTTTAAGAAAGCTGAAAAATACACAGAAAAACATAACTATTTAGAAACACAGGGAAATAATTTAAACATTCCAATAATAATGTCATTATCATTATTAAAAAATTAACAGTAGACAATGTGCCACTCAATGAAAATTTTGTCTCAGACACCTCAGTTGGAAGAGTCAAATCAAACTCATGGTATAAGAACAAGTTTTAAGGAAATGCTTTGTGAGACTCTAATAAATCTGATATTAGATATTAAATAACAAAACATTGTAGGAAAAACATATTAACACCTGTCCTAAAAATAGACATGAAATACTTTCCCAACTATATAAAATCTTAATGATACACAGAAATAATAATATAATAAATCACAAAGAGTTAAGTCATGTTCACACTGGAGCCAAAAATCTTGCATAGAATTTCTGGAAAAACCATACAGTGACATCAGACGTAATTGTAAAACAGCTAAGTTTGAAAAATTTAAGATTGAAATCAAGATATAGAGATCCTGTCTACAAAGAGAAAACTAATTAATTTCTGAGTAATAAAAATTACTTACGTGTAAATTCTGAATTTCTGCTGCTTAAATGGGTTCTTTGCTACATATGACTTGTGCAAGAAGAATAATTTATTCTTTATATAAAAATAGGGCTAGTTAGCTAGCTGAGCCAGCAAAGGCACTTCATCCTGAGAAAGGGACTTTGATCCCAAGACCCACATGGTGAACATCCTGCAGAGAGAATTAATGTTGCATATCAAATACCACTACTCAAATTTCAACATGGCTGCTTTACTTCAGAGCAGAATGTCACCTAACTGTCCTACAGCAGGAAGGTCAGAATAAAGTAAAATTGCCTTTGGTCTTCTATACCTAATGCAAGAGCGAAATTGGCTGTTTCTCTTTAGCTGAATTTCAATCTTATCATCTATACTCTATCACACTAACTTATGTGGGGGATGGGGAAGATGCTTGGCATCTGAGTGTGTTTAGTTTCAATATGGCAAGACTAGCCATTTGGGCAAGATACTGCTCTTGTCTGGACTGTTTGACTTCATGCTGTTTAAACTGAACATGTAAAACCCACAGAAAATGACTGCTGGAACAAATGGATATTGCTGTAGGGTTCCTGCTTCATGGAAGAATCTGCTAGACATTCTGCAGGACACAGAGAAAAGTGCCAACACAGGTGGGAAAGTTTGAAATTTCTTGCTTTGCTGAGAAGTTTGCCAGACACACTATGGCCTATAGGCTGAAGATCAACATTATCAAAGAACTTCAAGGGACTGACTGACAAGGCAGCGAGTTGTCTCTGTCATTTCTAGAGTTTATATATTATCTTGGTCTGGTCTTTGATGGAGTTGAAGACAAATAGTCATGGTTATAGTTTTCCTCAGTTAGGATTAAAGATAAGTTACATATAAGACTTTAGACTCACAATGATAGGATAGATGATGAAATATTTTCTAAATGTTAATGGACTAAATATTGTTAATAATAGTTCTTATTTGATAACTGTTTTGTTATATATTTTACTATGTTAAAGTTAAAACACTTCTTTTTATTTTATATAGCAAAGGGGAGATGTCATTCTGTAAATATGTTTTTCTTATTAGTTAATGAATAAATTACTGTTGGCAAATAGGAAGGCAAGATTGGCAGGCCTAGGAGACAAGGAGGATTCCAGGGGGATATAGTAGGGAGAGTCAAGGTGTAGGGACTTGAGAGAAGAAGTCTGGACCCTCTCTCCGGTAAGATAAGACAATATGGAAACACTTAGATTAATAGAAATGGATTAATATTTAAGACAGATCTAGACATTCTAGTAACAGGCCAACATCTTTATATCTAATACAGCCTCTGTGTGTTATGTTGGGGCTGAGGGGGCTCTAGAAACCAGGCTGGTAGTAAAGGTTCTTGTGACATAATTGAGGAATAATTCTGTCCCAAACTCCATGGATTCATGAAGGAGAGAAGAATGCTATGGTAGAGGCTGGAACAGGTATATCTGCAGGAATCATTTGATAAATGAGACTTTGTTCCCACATAAGAAGAGAACCTGACTCCTGACAGTTACCCTCTGACCACCCCAACATATGATGATCACATTTGATCATGCACATGTGATCACACACATGTGATCATGCACACAAAAATGAACACACACACACACACACACACACACACACACAAAACTCACAATGAGACAATGTAAAAATCCAGGGAGTTCAGTTTTCTACCACAAATTTTTCTGATTAAGTGAAATATTTTTTCATTGTAAGAGCAAAATGTTTCTTAATTCCAAAAGTGCAGAAAAAAAATTGTTTCTCACTGTGAAGCAGAAATTATTAACCTAATCCAGGAGTCCAGGAGAAATGAAAAGTAGCATGAAGTATTGACAAAAGTTCATGGATGCTTAACAGCCTAAGTCAGGTTGTAAACAAAGTATCTCATGTTCAGTTTTCTAACTCCTAAGTTCCATACTATATTAAATTTACATTTCTAAATGATATGTGAGTGTATCTAGAATGATATATTCTTTATTACTCTTAAGACCAAAATTATTTTATTAATTTTTTTATTTTACATATCTATCCTAGTTCCCTCTCCCTCCCATCCTTCCATGTCTCCCACTGACCACCTCCATCCCATCCCCCATCTACTCCCCAGAGAGGGTGAGGCCTTCCATGAGGGATCAGGAAAATCTGTCAAGTCATTTGGGGTAGAGCCTAGGCCCTCCGCCATGGAAGAAAAACATATTATTCATAAAAAAAAAAGTTATCTAAAAAAACAAAATTAAATAAATAAATAAAAGAAGGTTGCTGAGCTTAGGTGACCAGGCAAAGATCATAAGATCAAATGTAGGTTTTGGTACACACCTTGCTAGTTTTTTCCAAGTTAAATTTAAAATATTTTCATCCCACTTAAAAAAATTCACAATTAATACATTTTGGGTTTTTTTTTTCAGGATTTTAGGCAGAGTATCATGATTCCATCCAGACTGGCCTTAAAGTGACAAGCTCCCTTTAAATATCTCACAAATATGCAGATAATATGTATAGACTATCCTCCTGTAGTAGAGTACACATTTATTTATTATACATATACTCATTTATTGATTTGTCTGTTTCTCTCTCTGTGTATGTGTGCGTGTGTGTGTATGTGTGTATGTGTGTATGTGTGTATGTGTGTTTTGTGTGTGTGTGTGTGTGTGTGTGTGTGTGTGTGTGTGTGTGCACGCACCATGGGGTAAGATTCAGACAACTTGCAGTAGTCTGTTTTCTCTGTCCATCATATGGGTTCCATGTATTAAATTCAGACCATTAGTCTTGGTAGATAAGCTTACACAGAGTGCTCTTACTGGTGCTAGGCAATGTACTTATTAAATGTAGTTCTTAGCTATTTTTTTTCTGCTGCTGTGATAGACACCAGACAGGAAGCAGGCTTGATGGTGAAGTCATGCATTTTGACTCACCATTCAAGGGAACAATCAGTCAAGGTGGGAAAGTGGTGGTAGCAGAAGTTTGAGGCAGGTCACATTGCATCTTTGTTAAGTAAGCAATGTGTTGAATGCTGATACTTGGTGAATTTTCTTTTTTAACAAAAGAAAAGAAAAACATTTACTCTCTATTTTCATTGTTTTACGTGTATGGGTATTCTACCAGTATGTATATCTGTGCACCACAATCAGTGCACAGAGAGGGCAGGAGAAACTGCTGGACCCCCTGGGATTGGAGTTACATGTGATCCTGAGCTGCTGTGCTCATCGTTGTTGAGTCATATCTTCAACCCTTTTCATACTCTCTTTTTCCCAAACCTAGGAAACAGTGTGACACTGCTTTAGGGTGGGCCTTCCCAATCTCAGTTAACCTAATCAAGCTAATTCCTCACAGGCATGCTCGAGGCTAACCTAATCTAAGTAATGTGCTTTGAGGCTGGCCTCCCATCAAAGTCAATATCCTCTCAAGTTGATAATCAGCATTAAGCAAAACAATATGTACATGTGGCAGTGGTGCAGACGATTCACAATGTTTATTGGATATACATGTTAAGAAGTTATAAGGAAGTTCAACACAGAGAAGCCACAGAGATAACATTTAATGTTTGATAGTTAGCAGAACATTTCAAGGAATGATCAAGTAGAGATCTTATTTTCTCTAAGCCTTAATATGCCAACACACTAAACAACACAGTTTGAGTTCTCACAGGTGAAAGATATCAGTCAAGGGCCAACAGAATGTAGAAAGAGACCCAATTAGAATGGTTTAGATCAAATCTTATCAAAGAGATTCTGAAAGTTATTTTAATATTTTTGGTGCACTACAATAACAGGATTGCAGGATTTTAATATTTTTTTAACTTCTGTAAGAAGTAAATAGCAATATAAGAACTGAAAATGCTTAGTATGTATTCAAAATAAGAACATCTACCGTCTTAGAGACCATGTCTCATGCAATTACTTGTATGCACCAGCTTTCAAGTATGAAATTCATCTAACAAAATTTTCCTCACTAGATTGTTCTAGCTTTTGACTTTCCTATGACTCTTTATCTAGGAGTCAAATAAGATCTTTCTTTGTTACAGTTATACATATTCAACATATTCATGCATATGCAAGTGCTCCAGAACATTTTGCTTACATTAAAAAAGAATCCAAAATGATAAAGTTTGATCTTTTGCCTGTCACCTGCTTTGAATGCCACTTAATTTAGGCTATGTTTGCACAAACTATGTTATGCTAGTCCACGTCTACCAATAGACAACTGCCGTTCCCCTTAATAATGCTGGAAAATACGAGTTATCACAGTAAAGCCATCTTATGCAATTTAGTGATGAATTACACTTTGTGATTCATTTTAGATACTTAATAATTTTATTATTTAACAATTCATTTGTTACATTCTGTTATGTTGAAATGTCAACTTATGATTGTAAAGGTAAAGCTTTAATAATGAATATTGATATCCATTCACTTCTGGTCTACTATGAATTAGAATTTTTGTTCTGATTTTCCTTAAAATATTTTTGAATAGCCTTACTCTAACAGTTCAGCCCTAGTGAGGTTGTCTCTTCTTTCTGGTATTAAATTAAGACTAGTTTTACACTATTAGCAATTTGCTAAAGATAGACTTTAAACTAAAATATGTCCTACCCAAACTCTTATTTTGAATCATTAATCCACAATACAAATGTATTTGGACGAAGACTCTTTAAAAAAATAACCAATATTAAATGAATTCTTAAGACTAGAAAGATACTGTGATGACATTTGCTGTTTTTAACAGGATAAAAGGACACTCTGTCAGAGAATAGATCACAGGAAGACAATTCTATTTTTATTGATGTGATAAAATATCATGGCAAGAACAACTGAGGAGAAAGGAGGATCTAGTTCACCTTAATATTCAAGGTTGTAGTCCACTATAGCAGAAAACTTGGCAGGTGACAGGGGCAGGAATTTTATACATCCACAAATGTAAAGATAAGCAAGCTGATTGCTTTTTTATGCTTCAGAGTTCTTCGCTTGCAAATAGTTCATCCCTAGTGGACTGGGTCTTCTGACATCAATTAGTATAATCAAGATAATCCCCAACAGAAAAACCTATAGGCCAAAGCAAAATAGACAATCCCTCACTGGCACTCTTGTCAAGTTGTATCAAGCTGATACTTAAGCTTAAATACAACAGAATTTATTTGTGAGAGCCTTTTCCAGAGACCGTATCAAGACTACAGACTATGAGAATATAGTTTTCTGCTTTTTAGGATATAGCTAATCACCTTTAAGCTATGGTTAGTCACCTTCTATTTTCTGTGACAGTGACCCTGGGAAACAAATGTAAAGAAGAAGGTATTTGTTTGGGATCACAAATTTAGAGGTTGTTTCCATTCTTATGGTTGTTATAGAAGCTTCAGGTAGAAGGAGTACATAGAGGAAAGCTCATGGAAGCCAGTAAATAAAAATATAAACAATATAGGACTGTAGCTAAGATATATCTTTTGAAGGGCTGTAATGATTTATTTTGTCCATGAAGACCCATATTTTAACAGCATATTTATGGACCCATTAATGGATTAACCCATTACTCATGCTAGCATCCATTGATAAAACAACTAGTTTCCACTGTATGAAAACTCTTCAGTTCTTCTTAAGATTCTGGAAACATTTTATATCCAAACACTTGTATGTTTGTCATTCTGAGATTTTGTTATGGGAGCTGAATTGGATACTATATAAAGATCACCTTACTGGGTTCAAATATGTCTAACTTTAAAAGACATAAGGTAATGTTTCTTTCAATATTTTCCTAACAAGTTATCTCAAATCCTTAAATTTATCTAACAGGAAAATTTAAACAATATGTTTTATGGAAATCAATGCCATTTATGACTATTTGGTTTTTATTCTGTATGCTTTGTGTTTTTTGTTTTTGTTGTTGTTGTTGGTTTATAGTATGTACCTCTCTGGTAATATCACCATGAATGGTTGTAAAGTATGAAAAATTCTAATAATCTTATAGGAAATAAAAGTTGTTCTTAGGGAGAAAGAGTTCTAGTTTTACACATATATAAAATATTCTAGACAATTTTGCCACTCAATATAAACATAAGTAATAATCTTAAATGCATTTATCAAATATTACCTGTTAGGAAAATTGAAAAAATGAAAATGACTTGGAAGCAGCAAGTGTTAAAGGACTAAAAAATACTTGGAAGTGGTGGAAATGAAAAATAGTAATATTGTGTACCTTTTCTTGGAGAGATATATACCAAAGCCAGAATAAAAACTATTCTATCCAAGTCTAACTTAATAAACCAGTTCATTTATTTGAAGTTACTAGACTGTGGGTGACTCAAAGGCATCTGTGTTACTGAAAAGCCAACCTAAACTCTGAAGATAATAAGCTGAAACCCTGAAACACTGCATAGCTTGTGAGATCTTTAACTGAACAGTGTCTTCTTCCCAGACAGTGTTGCTGCTTTTAAAACCCTTGGATGAGACCTAATGAATCTTGTACATTTCCAGAACCTCTAGAGCCATACAAGAATCATTTACTTCCTGAGTCTTAAGAGCTCCCCCCCCCGATGAGAGATGTTATTCTGTAAATATGTTTCTCATACTGGTTAATGAATAAAGCACTGTGGGCCAATGGGAAAGCAAGATAGGTGGGGTTAGGAGACAAGGAGGAAAGAGTAAGGAGTAAGGAGCAGACAACATGGAGAACCAGGAGAGATAGTATGCCAGCCACTCTGGTTGGTAAGATGAGCCACGTAGAAATACTTAGAATAGTAGAAATGGGTTAATCATTAAGACAGAGCCAGCCGATAAACAATGATAATAACTGGCCAACAGCATTGTATCAAGTACAGTTTCTCTGCGTGCTATTGGGGGCTGGTGTGGTGGCAGGACCAGTCCAGATAGGCGGCGGGGGAAAACCTGCTCATAACCCCCGCCCCCCTTTTAAGGGAATGTATCAATTTAGAGGAACTCGCTACAGCACCATATTAAGACAGTATAAGACAAAATATTGTTAACCTGCATTCAATATACTAGGTATGGCATAATTCTACATCAGCCATACTTTATCATAAGGAAGTCAGGTCCATGTTAATGCTTGGCTTAACTCAGTCCAATCCCCAAAGCAAACTGGTAATCTTTGGGGTTATTTTAAGGTCTATAATGTCATGTGGTTATGTTTAGCCCCATTTGCTTATTTATTAAATACACTTTGATTCTGACATATTTCAGATTCATTATTGGATTCTTGACACACACACACACACACACACACATATATATATATATATATGTATATATATATATATCTCAAAATATAGGTAAGATACTTTTCTTAATTTAAGTAACTTGTATACAAGTGGATATGATGAGTTACTTTAATACATCATGCTAGAAAAGTAAAGTAGTTATAAAGGCACAAAGTAATATCAAGGAAAATAGGATAAAACATTGAATTAAAGATAGGCAGTTTAGTGTATATGAAGGAGATAATATCTTGTTTGACATCCAGAAACAGGCCTTGAATGAGCTACAAACATTGCTGTTCATTAGTCATCAATGACAGGTGGATCCAGTGTGTGGCTTAATCCACAGCTATGTCAAGGATCATGAAAATCATTGTACATCAACAAGATCGCACTCATGAAATACACTTAGTGTTTTAAAAACATATTAATATCACAATCTTTATCCTTGGGGGAAAGAAAATAATACTTACCATAATCAGGATTACAGGTTAGGAAGGCATCAAAATAATCCATTTGTGAACTCCAAAGCAAAAGTTTAGTGAAAAATCATGTGTCATGAATAAAGATTTCATAAGAACCAAGAAATGGTTAAACAAAAGCTTTGGCAATTGCTATACAGTTTAAAATACACTTTGGTGCTCTTGCACATTAATCTTACTACTATATGCAGCCAACAAGATCCTCAAAATTGTAAATATGATGGAATATTATTACTATACAGGGTATGGAATCAGTACCACATGTGGCTCCTAGAATGTCAGAATCTGTACCTAAAAAGTCTCACCAACCATTATTCAGTTGAAGGGCATCTAGGTTGCTTCCAGGTTTTGGCTATCACAAACAATGCTTGTATGAACATAGATAAACAGATGTCCTTGTTGTATGAGTGTGCATCCTTTGGGTATATCCCTAAGAGTGGAATTACTGGATCTTAAAGTAGACTAATTCTCATTTTCCTGAGGAACCAATGGAGAAAATGTGGTGCATTTACATCATGGAGTACTACTCAGCAGAAAACCACAACGAAATCCTGAAATTTGTAGGCAAATGGATGGAACTAGAAATAACCATCCTGAGTGAGGTAACCCAGTCACAAAAAGACAAACACAGTATGTACTCACCCATATATGGATTGTAGAGTAAAGCATTACCTGCCCACTATTCACACTACCAGAAAAGCTAGAAAACAAAGAAGATCCTAAGAGAGACATATATGGTCCCCTGGAGAAGGGGAAAGGGACAAGATATCCTGAGCCAATTGGGAGCATGGAGGGAGGGGAGAGGGATTTAGGAGAAAGAGAAGGCAATAAGAGGAGGGGAGAAGTGGGCATGAGGGAACAGGAAGATCGAGACAGGGAAAGAATAGAGGAGAACAAGAAAAGAGTGGGGTTGAGCTGGGCGTTGGTGAAGCACACCTTTAATCCCAGCATTCAGGAGGCAGAGACAGGCATATCTCTGTGAGTTCTAGGCCAGCCTGTCTACTAAGCTAATTCCAGGACAGGCTCCAAAGCCACACAGAAACCCTGTCTCGAAAATCCAAAAAGAAAAGGAGTTGGGTGTGTAAAGATACAAGTTCGTTATGTAACAAAACCCCAATGGAGTATAAAACTTCCGAAATTGTACCACAATATTTTATACACATGGATATCAATCAGATATCTAAATGATATGTTCAAAATGAATTTATTTAATTATAAATGCTTAAAAGTAAAATGCTTTCTAAACACAATATCTCTAGACAAATATATCAGCTTCCTTTGTCATAAGGAAAATAAGAGTGCAGTAGACACATGTGCAAAGAACATAGGATTTCATCCTGTAGCGTAGATTGCTTAAAAATCTTTTGAATTAATCAAGCAACTCTAAAATCCAGGATACAAAGAGTCTGTGGGCCAGGCAGAAATTATTTTACTTTTCACTATCAATTGAACTCTAATAATATACAACAATTAAAGACCAATAAAACTTTCAAAATATGCCATTATGGTTATACAGTATCTTTTTAAAACTTTGTTTGTCAGATAAAGATTTTCATGTATCATTGCATTATAGACATTGTGCTTTTTACAAAGTTAGATGCAGGCATTTGGCTTCAAGGGGAAGGAAGTTATTGATCCATTTATAATGCTTTTTGAAGAGGATTTGATTAGCATTGATGGAAGTCAGTGACTAGTGTACTTTATTCAAGGTAAATAAAGGGTTATATTTCCTTATGAATTGTTAGCAAAACAAAGTCCAATGATAGAAATTAACATCAACATTTTTATAGTTAAAAAACTTTCATTCACGCAATCTTTTTTAAAATTACAATAATACTACTACTCTCCTTATATTCAAGGTGAACAGACAGGCTTAACATGTTACAGAAACAAAGTAATTAACACAAAACACGGATTTACCAATCCCCCTGGATACTACTAATAATAAGCTAGAATGCTCAATATGAAGTGTATGTTTGAAGTCATGACATAGCTGCATCAATACAAACAAAATAAAATTGCTCCACATACATAGAAAGAATAATATGTAAATGTCAAGTGTTTGTTCTACACTAAAAGTAGTATTAGAAATTGTTGCCAGATAAAATATACATAACATAATCTATTACAAATTTACCTAGACTTGTTCTTCTATATTGGGTATATTTTGTATTATACTATTACTAAATGTTTAATATTAAGTTTTTCTTTCTGATGATATTTCCATTATGAATATTATTTACTTTACTAAACTTCATGAGTTTTATTTATCTTTTTAGACTTTGTTCTCCAAAATAGAAACTTATGTGATGGATATGTCATACAATTTTCTTCATGTGTATGTTAGACATTTATTTTTAGCAAATGGAAATTACTGAGTAGAACGTTTTCTATGCTGAGTTTTCCTGGTTTCTTCTACTCCTGTTCTTGTATAGTTCTTTCTCTAAACTTATCCAGAATTGTTTCCTCGGTGTTTTCTGTATAATTTGCTATAGTTTAATTTTTCTTGTTTCTTTTATGAGACTTTAGAAATGAATCCTTATGATATTCAGATATTATAACCCTCTCTAACCATGGAGGTAGAGGTAATATTCCTCTCTAACCATGGGGTTGGGACTATAACCAAAAGGAAAATTAAAGCTAGAAGTTTACATATAAGAAGGGATGCATAACTATAAGTATCTTGCAATATTATGATATAATTCTACTCTGTTGTGTGTGGTGAGACAATTGCCATCATTATTATTCTTTGAATAAATCCCATCTACATTCACTTATATAATGTAACTACAGTAAATAATTTAAAATGTAAGCTGATGAGATATTTCAGTTAATAAAGACACTTGCCACCAAGCTTGGCAACCTGAGCTTGGTCCCCTAGAACTATTTAGTGCAAGAAGAGAACAAACTCTTGCAAAGCATTGTATGATTCATGTGTGTTCTGTGGCATGGATATGAACACAAACAGCAAATAATAAATGAATAAAAATGCGTTAATGCAAAATCATGTGAGGTAAGAATTAGTATAGATTTCTAAATTCATTTCACATGTTTAACCTGCTTAAATATATACCTTTGGAATTTATTTACATATGTGTCTACAAGAAAAACAAATATTATTAAAAAATACTCTTCACTCAGTAGCACAAATGAAAAAGAACAATAGTAATGTTGTTTTAGGAATTATCATTTGGATAGATGTTTAAGGAAAAGAATGTTAAGGAATCATATTTGTAGTATTTACCTACTTGTATTTACCTAAAATGACATTATGACACATAGAAATTTATGCATATTTATTGATTACACCATCCTCCCCCTAAGAGCCATGGACTAATAAAAACTCCAGTTCTGGGCATGAGAAATGTGCAGTTGTGGTTCGTGGCAGTTCAAGTATCCCAAATCAGTGTAGGCTACTGCTGCTTCCCTTGGTCATTTCTCAGAAGTTGACAGTAAGTTTCTATTGTTGAAGACACTACACGCTGGGAGAGCTGGATCTTACTTAAAGGCATGCTTTGCAGATCCTAGCTTTCAAAGGCGCTAAAAAACTGTCAAGGAAAGAAAACAATCAATAATCATATGCAACCATGATATCCATGAACCAAAGGTCAGGGTATCCCTAATGGTGCAATGGTGGTGTTAAAGTTGGCAGTAACCAACAGCTCCAAAAATGGATTTAGCATCAACCCAATTCTAGGGAAATCATGGCTGGGACTGGAAATGTAAATTACTCTGGGATAAAGGGGTTATAGATATTAAGGGAAAGTATTATATGAATGTTTCACTAGCCCAACATCATTTCCAACTTCAATCTAAGTGTATCCCTATGTCCTCATGCCCAATTGTAAGTGTAGTTTTCAAGCCCCCACTAAGATGTTGGTCATTGCTGAACATAGAGAATATCACAGAAAAACCATGATTAGTCAAAATGTAGAGATCGACCAATAAAGGGGTTCCCAGCCTTAATGTACATAAATGCAACACAACTAATGTGCCTAAGGCTTAAAGATATTCATGGAAAAAGGGATAAAATATTGTGAGAATCAGAGGATTCAGAAGTCTTCAAGGAAATGTGCCTCTTAAACATACCAGGAAAATTAACAGAATGAAGCCTCAACAAATAACATCAGGTAACCAGTAACTGCTGAGAGAGAACAACTAGTGTTTCTCAGGGATGAGTCCTCTCGCTGATTATCCAATACCAAGGGATAAGCCTGAGATCATATACACACAAGCAATATTAAACATACATGTCAGGGTTTACACACAAACACACACACACACACACACACACACACACACACACACACACACAGAGGTATGTATTAAAATATATGTGTATATATTCGAGATGGAGGAAATGGATGGTGTTGGAAGGAGGAAAGACAAGGGAAATTATGCAATATCATCTTAATTAAAATAGAAAATAATAATTTTGAACCTATTTTACACATAAAATAACTAATATACAATATACCACGAAGCAGAGATGCATCAAATAAGTAAAATAAGACACAATAGTGTAGTATAATCTATATGAAATCAGTAGGATATATTTGAGAAGAAACGATAAACATGTATAATTAGTCAAATAAATATTGCAAGGGTTAGAAAGAATGCTATAATAATTTCAGAGAGGAAAGAGATGAATCAATCAGGGAAATATTTAATATTAAGAATAATAGACATTGAATGCCCAACATAAATTAGTTTAAAAGAAAAACGTTAAAGGATATCTAAGAGAAATGAGAGGAATAAGGAAACTCATGAGAAGAAGGAGAGATTGTTCATTAGATTAGAATATTCTTAGGGGAAATAACTTTTAGTGACCTTTGTACAGCAGAGTGACAAAGGTAAAAGTAATGGCTAAACGTAATGAATGTATATGCTAAATTGCTAAAGAGTATATTTTAAATAACATTATTAAGCTAGGGAGATGAATTGGTGAAGCAAAAGGTGCTTGCCAGCATAATTGATCACCTGAGTAGTAGAGGGGAAATGAAATAATCTCATTCCAACAAACTGTCCTCTAACTTTCACACATGCGTCAAATTGTGTAGACCTCCTCACATAAAAAGCAAATAATACAATTAAAAAGTAAATATATGTATTGATGTTTATAGTTATACATCCCAATTAAACATTAAAAATAAAAATGAAGAGAGTATTTTTTTCATTTATCCACAAGATTTATGACAATCCTACTAGGTACTGCCATAAATAACATGTATAATATGAAACAACTACAGTTTCAAAGCAATATGCAGAATGGAGTTAACTTCCAGTTTTGCAAATCTCCTTGGATTTTCCATTATACAGAACAATGGCTTCCCATATCTGCGTGACACACTGGAGCCTGCATCATCAGTTCAAGTGGCATCTCATACCATGTAACCCCTGAACATTATATCTGTGTGGGGATGAAGAACAACTAAACTCCTTATGATCATCTCAAGGTTTTCAATGACCTCAAAGAACCCATTCACTGTGCTTATAAGTCAATACAACAAAAGCTGTGTGGCTTTATGTTCCAGAGGACAGGAGAATGCATTTAAAAACGACAAGTGAAAAGCAAAGTTTGTTTCCACTGATACCTGATCCATGAGTCTTTAAAACATATCAAAATATTGATGAAATGCACTTAATTTTGATGGATCTTTCTCCCCATGTTTGCTGACGAGTGTCTTCATCAATAATATGAGAGATTATCCCTTAGTTCTGTGTAATCTGCCAGACACCAGAAGTAGACTCTCCCTGGAATAGTTTCCTATGATTAGAAGAGCATCTTTGTGTTTATATGTACTTAAGAGACAGGAAAAAAAATCACACCAATCTAGCTAATATATGTTACAATCATATTATTTTCTTTATTTAGTATGGCTATGTTCATTTTGATGAAGAAACTAGCTTGTATTTTTCAAGTACCCACAATTCTATTTTAGCAAGTGTTTACTCAAATTTAAACTGTAATTTAGAAAAACTAAAGTATTCATGATGTGTTTACAACTAAAATAATCATGTATTTTTGGAAATGTATTAATCTAGGCATTTGTTTATTAAAACATTAATGTATTTTGTCATTGTGTTATTTATGAAACATTGTTGGATGCTTGTGCAGGAGATTTAACTAATTGGAGTGTGTCTTCCTTTTGTTTAAGACACATACATGCATAAACACACACATACAAATTTCTTATACAATGTATTATATTAATTTTTTCTTCCTTTTGAGATTCAAAAATATAAAGACATATTTTAGCTCAATGTCCTTTCACTTACTTCTGTGTTACTGACATGACCTTTTTTAAGATCTACCACAGTTGGCAGATCATTACAAAGATTCATGGAGACCCACAGACAACATTCAGCTGCTCTCTTTGGGGTCTTGGCATTGCTGCCTTGTACTAACTTCCTGCTTGCTTGCTTGAATTAAAATAAATCAGGAGGGAATTGCACATGCAAATCACCTAGAATATGCAAATGACAAGTTTGTTTTAAAATGTAGATGTTTGGTTAAAGACACTAAATCATTTCTCCATCCACTGTTATTTTGCTTAATTAAAATCCTGAAATGCACATAAGAAACAATCTTACTCCCAAATCACTCAGGTCCAACATAGACTCATCTGACATCCCTTTAATTAAATGTGGCTTCTGAACATTAATAAAGAGCTCTATAGAGGCAGAAATGATAGAGAAAATTTAAAATACATGCATGCATGCTGACCACTTAGAGTAAAAGTTGTGTCTGCAGAAAAGAACTCTCAATGTCTAAGTAACTGCGCTAAGAAAATGGAATAAATGTGCTATTATGTGAGGCAAGTATTTAAAGTGAAAAATGAGCTGACAGGGCTAAGCAATCATTTCCCGTAGACAAGTAGCTTTAGTTGAATTCATTAGAGAATGTCAATTTTGAGAAACCTCTAAATGTAATATATTATTAACTTAATAAAATGCTTTTATTAATAGCTATATATTTAAGTTTATGTACTTTGGTGATACTAATGCATCCTGCTAAGAAAATGAACTAGACAATAATACAATTGTCAAATGTAAGAATTCTCTAGCACACCTCTCAAGGCAACATTTCACCTCATTGGAAAAAAAATAAAGTATTATGAAATATGCTTAGCAGCAGGACTACTGCAAGCCTCTACAGTGCTTTTACCTAAATTAGAAACAAGAACGATTTATTCGAAATTCTTTATTTCCATTTTAAAATTTTGTCATGGTATGCTAATATTCAATGAACATATTTTATTTTTCTCTGTTATAAAATGATCACTATAAAAGGAAATTGATTGACTTTGAATATGATATTAAGTGGTATACTTTTGCTTTTATTATTTTTAGATGTGATTGTTAATTTTATCATATACATCTCTGTGTGTATGTGTGTGTGTGTGTGTTGGTGCTATAAATGTTGCATGTAAGTGGGGGTGTCTGCCAAGGCCACAAAAGGTCCTTAGCTCCCTTGGAGCTGGAGTTACAGGCAGTTGTGAGCTACACAAAGTAGGTGTTGGAAAATCAAGTCTTTTGCAAGAGCAGTTTCAGTCCTTAATCTCTAAACCATCTTTCCAGCCTCTTTGTTTTTACTTTTTAAGGAATATCCACTAAAACAGTACATGTAAAGGAAATTTTTACGTATCAAGTAGGCTATGGAAATTATCATATGTGGTGTTTTTGTTTATTTATTTATTTATTTACTTATTTATTTATTGGTGTTTTTCGAGACAGGGTTTCTCTGTATTAGACCAGGCTATCCTAGAACTTACAGAGATC
The DNA here is from genome assembly GCA_030556225.1 of Cricetiscus sungorus. NCBI lineage: Eukaryota > Metazoa > Chordata > Mammalia > Rodentia > Cricetidae > Cricetiscus > Cricetiscus sungorus. The sequence continues at coordinate 12,443,448 of JANBXA010000731.1, read as the reverse complement.
AGACTTCCTATGCCTCCCAAGTGCTGGGATTGAAGGTGTGCGCCACTTATACCCGGCAATCATATGGATTTTCATTCCTAGACAATAATTAATAACTCCCAGGTAAAATTTCAGTGTGTCATATAAAGGCAATATGTAAGAAACAGAAGCATTTCCATTTTTTTCCAATTTTTTTTTAGCTGTTGAAAAATCTTCCTAGCTATTTTGCTTCAGATTATGATGGCAGGTCTGTATAAAAACACAGAAGGATAATTTTAAGGTAAGAGAATTAATAGTGAATAAGTTTATTTTGAAAAAGTATACATTATTCTTGAGCCCATCTTAACACAGTAGTTCTTTTATTTAAAAATATTGAATGGGTATTTTATTATACAAGCAATTAATAAATATCAGTACAGCTTAACAACCCAAATTATATCTGTTGACAAGACATTAAACATAGCTGAATTTTGATGATAAGGACACCACAAATAAGTCTATTCAATTGATATGTTCTGAGTAGATAAGAAAAAATCAATTTTGCATTTTCCATAGGCATTCAAGACTTTAAATTATGAATGGTATTGAGAACTTCAGAGGTATTAACTGATGTTGAAACAGATCTGAGGGGAATCTTTTAAAGCAAAAATTATTAACTCATACATTATCCAAAATAAAATGTAATAAACAATTCATGCTTTTAAGTTGACACTGTACATAGGAAAAGTAAGGATGGTTGTATAATATTCTTGTTATGGGTATAGCTTTAAAAAGTTCACATTTATGATATTACAAAAGAAATTCTGTTGATGTGATGATGAATTTAAGTATAAAAGCTGTGTAAATGGTAATAAAAATTCCACACAAAATTAAAATATTAAAACCAATAAATTCAAAGTCAACTAATATATCATTTTACCTCAATGAATTTTATGTTTGCATTTGATTCATGTCCTTCTCCTTTACCCACCCAACTTTGTATCTCTTTGCTATTCTTGTTTTAATCCTTCAAGACTAATGTGCACTGCTTAAATATTCTTACATGGATTACTAGGAGCTACGTAGTCTCTCTCTCAACAGATGATAATTATCAGTAACTCCATTGCTTACACTCAGATCATGGGTACAACTTCTTTCTTCATGATGGGGTTTGGCCTGGCTTGGATTTGTGTAGTTTTTTTTAATGCTGTATGTTTAAGTATGCAACAGCCCTGCTGTATCCAGAAAATGTTTCTTCTAGTCATTCACTATCTTAGTCTCTTACACTCTGACGCACCATTTTTCAAATCCTTGAGACAGTGGTAAGGGGTGCAGTATATATTATTCCTTTAGGGCTTGACAGTCTGTTATCTCTTATTCTCTACAACTTGACCAGTCTTGGATCACTGTGTTAATCTCTATCTGCTCCGAATAGAAGTATCTCATGTAAGAAATGAGAAAATCCTTGGTCTATGGGTATAACGATAATTATTTAAGGGTTAGTTTAATACTATGCCCATTCTAGCCCATTCATTAATGTAGCTCACAAGATTCGTAGGTATGATTAATAATCTTTTTCTTTTGGTAGCTTGCACAGTACCTTTCAGCACTATGAAAGCTATCTAGTGGGGATGAAGTTTACAAATGTTTAAAAACTTGATTTAGCCACATTATACGACTCAAGTATGCCCTTCCTCAGTGATAGGATCTTATCATCAAGCTCTGGAGGATAACATAGAGCAAAGCCAATAACCTATAATGTTTGGTCGTCTAATATACCTCATTAGCCTAAACTCCAAAATAAGTAATTCATTCTTAACATCAGTGTTTTTATTTTTTAACCACTGCTATCTAGTAGTGGCACTGTTGACTTGTTATAATGTATCTCCAATATAAATGTATATGTATGCATATCATATACACATGATAACTCCGGAACATCTTGTTTTTAGGAAGTTTCTACAGTTAGAGGCTTCCCTATTATGTTTTCTAAAGTCTTAAGTGTTATTTATCTCTCTGTATATTCTCTCCCCTACTCTAACCTTTACAACCCCTTCATACTAAAGCCTTCCTTTTCCATTATTCACTTTAAACAGTTTATAGAAGTTCACTATTCAATCTACCCTCCCTTGAACATGACTCTCCATGTCTCTACCATTTTATATATTCATGAGCAGTAACTAAGCGTTCTCCTTTCCCCATACGCATGCCAACATATGTTGTAAATATTTTTGTTTTGATTTGTTTTACTTTAGTCATGACTAAAGATAAGAAAATACCATAAAATTAATTTGCCTTTCTCTGATGGCTAAGGGTTGTGAATATTTGGTACGTGTATCTTAAACATTTGTATTTCCTTTTTTTTTTTTTTTAAATTCTCTGCTTAGGTTTATGCTCTATTTTTAGTTAGATTAATATTTTGGTTTACTTTTGGAATATTTTATACAGTCTAGATACCACACACTATCAGATATATAATTGGTAAATATGTCTATCTCTACTCTGTAGGCCGTATCTTCATTCCAGTGATAGTGTACTGTGCTTTACCCAAGTATTCTCCTTTGCAGAGGTCCCTCGGTTAATTGTTGGCCTTAAAACCTGTTCTACCCTCCATGGGGAATAGATGGGGAATTGGATGGGGGGAGCAAGGTAGGAAGCATGGTTGGGTGGGAGGGAGAGGGAACTGGGATTGTTATGTAAAATAGGATAGTTTCTAATTTAAATCAAATTCATAATATATTTAAAACAACTGTACTATCAGGAACATGTTCAGAAAGACCTTTCTTTGTCAATGAGTTCAGGCATATTCCCTACTTTCTTCTCCATCATAGTCCAGTATCAGGTTTTAGATTAAGGTCTTTGATCTATTTGGAGGTGAGTTTTGTACAGAATGAGGAAGGAGAATGACTGCCATCATTCATTGATGGTATTTTGTTTTCTCTAATGTATACTATTGGATTTTTTCCCTCTAAAAGTCAGGTGCTTGTGAGCATGTGGATTTATACCTGGCTCTCAATTATAGACCATTGATCAATAAGTTCACTTTATGGCAGTGCCATGTAATATTTTACTTGAAATCTAGGATGGACATATCGCTAAAAAGGTGTTGTTATTGTTGTTTGTTTGTTTCCATGCTTTTTACTGTTGTTGTTCATGGCTGTTTTGGCTATCCTGGATCTTGTGTTTCCATGTAAAATTTAAGTTGGATTTTTAATTTCTGTGAAGAATTACATTGCAATTTTGATGAGGATTGTACTGCATCTGTAGATTGCTCTTAGTCAGATTGCCAGTTTTAGAACATTAATTCCGTGGAAAGTCCTTTCATCTTCTACTATCTTCTTTAATTTTTTTATTTCCAGTGTCTTAAAGGTTTCATTATACAACTCTTTCACTTCTTTGGTTGGAGTTATTTCAAAATATTTCTGAGTGATTATAAATGGAAATATTTCATTCTCTCTGGGTATTCTTGTTTGTGATATTTAAATGTTAATGTTTCATTCTGATGCTTTGATGAATATATTTATAATCTGTAAGGTTTCTCAGATTGAATTCTTTCTTGTCCAGTTGGCAATCCCTTTATCTCCCTCACTTATCTCATAGTACAAGGTAAGTCTTAAACAACATAGGAAAGAAAGGACATCACTGTCTCTTGTCCCTGATTTTAGTGGAAAAGACTTGAGTTGATCTCCATATACATGCTGTAACAGTGAAGAAAGGAGCCATGAAATTGAAGAGCAAAGAGTGATAAATGGGAGGATTCAGAGGGAGAAAAGGGGAGGGAAGATTGTTGTAGTTAAATCCTCAAAAAAAAAAAAGAAAGAAAGAAACAGTTAAAGGTTCTTTGCCAAAAATATCTTAGATCTATTGGAGCTATGACAAGGTAACAGAGCATAGCTCAGTCAAGGGGGGAGGATGTGACATGGTGATGATATAACATTCAAAATTTTGATATTTATTATTTCTGTGACTTTGGGGAATTCACTGCAAGTTTTAAAACCTTAATAGTTTTATTAATAAGATAGTAATAAATAGACCATAGAGAAACACAATATTCCATAAATGAGTATTTAGAATCTCCATGAGTTGATGTCACAATGTCTGGTTATGGACAATGCCCCTTGTAAGTCCACATGGTAAAGGAAAGTTTTGGTCCCTGTGGGAAACTATTAGGAGGCAGTAGAGCCTTCAAAGGCCCACTGGGAGGTCTTACATCATTAGATATAAGCTAAAAAGGGAAGTGTGGTAGTCTAGCCTGCATCTCTACTTGCTTATTCATGATGTAAGTGATTTATCCCATGATGGAGTGCTGCCACAATGTGCTGTCTCTACCAAAGCTCAGATAGAGAGAGAAAGAGGCTTCCCAACTGTGCATGAGAAACCTCAGAATCACATGTCTAATAACCTCAATGCTTTGTGCTCCATGAATTAATTGTATCTCATGTAGCTACTTCTGAAGAAACTCCTTTTGACTGGGTAAGGTGTTAAAATTCAAGAAATGCTGAGAAAGGCCTTTTGAATCTCACTGAATTAAACAACTCTGAAACTTTCAACCATACTAGATATACCAAGACAAAGATCAGACCAGTTGCTAGAAGAGGTATAGACCCATTGAATGGCCTGGAAGAGACACTCACTATCCCATCATGCTCCTGCAAGTTGTGCTGATGTAAACTAAAATATGTAATTCAAATAACAGAGTTATACTGAGCCATTCAAAAAATTCAAAGGTGCTTTAAATGAAGACCCCAAGTCTTCTTATCACATTAATCTCCTTTTCTACTAATTTTTTATTAACAAAACAAAGCACAATAAAATTATAATATAAATGACAAGGACTTATTTGTGATTGAACAGCTGTTCAATAGATTTTTCAGTGAGAAACATATTTCAAACTGGCAACCACTTCTGTTCCTGAGTTTCATAGTTCCATTTTATCACAAAAACTGCATAGATAATGTTCCTAAATTTGGATTAATCTATCAATGAAACTGCTCTTTTATAACCCATTCAGCTTTCTAGAAAATTTATTATCGCCTTATACATGCTATTGCTGTGGATATATTCATGGTTAACATGTTCAACCTAATACTATTTTATTCAAATTTTATGACCACATTTGGATTGGCAGGATACATAATAAATTAGATTCAATAACCTAATTTCGGGAAATATAAAATGTTATACCAAGTATGTGAAGCAACATCAATAAAATATGTTTCTCTTAAATTAGTAAAATCTCTTTTAAATTTGTGTGTAATTCAGTGACTACTTATTTGCTCAGTTTTTTGAATAAATTATTATACAGACATAAAAAATTTCAAGTTATTGGTGCTAAACCATTTTAATTACTAATGCCTCCTTCCATTGTATCAACTTTTAATAAAAGCTCTTTTCTTTTAATTTGATTTTAGGACCCTTTACACATACATAACACTTTCTCCTCAATATATCTTGGATATTTTCTGGAAATCAACTTCAGTACCATTTACTTTATAGATTTTTATTTAAATATAAGAAGGATTTAGTTGCATTCAAGCTTACCATACGAAAAATGAACTGACTCAAAATAAGATCATCAAATAGAAATATCAAGTAATTAGTATTCTAATCTAGGTCAGTGAACTTCTGCCACTGGCCAAAGCCCAAACCTTTCTGTCCTACAATTGATGAGGCTGGCAGTTGTAAACATGAATGCAATATTTGTTCATTTATACACACTGTAGTTTTAAGTTCTTAAATATTTTTTCAATTTGTGTATTTATCTTTTATCCTTGGTACAATTTTCTACATTTACCTTTCTTTAAAACACGTAGTGTGGATGGGGTATAGATAGTTATCTCCAAGAGGGTGTGTACTGAACAAACAAAAGTCATAACTTACTTAAGCCAAGAAATACAACAAGTAACAGAACTAACAAAGCAAACAAGCATAAAACAGAGGTCTAGACATTCCTTCTGTGGATAATATTAGGCTAGGAAAAAACAAACTAGATAAACATTTTAGAGATAAGCATATCACAAGTGTAAGACATTTATATGTGAATGTATCCTGTGAATTACAATCTATTCCTATTTACTTTCGGATACATGCATTAGTATATGTGAATAGCACAGCAAAAGTTGTGTTGAATTTTGAAATCTTAACAGTACTATTTTACTGACCTACTCTCAAGTTTAGTCATGAATTTTAAGTCCATAGTTAGAACAGATCTTCCAAAGCCTTCCATCAGTCCAATTCCAAGATTTCTGGAAATGATTAATGACTGAAATAGATACAGATATTCAAAGTGATATTCAGAGGGCATAAGGAAAAATGTTTACAGTGTATATGTATGTAATTTATATTTTGAATGTATATATCTGTATGTAATCCATTTATAGCCAGTCAGATTTCTGGCCAAAGACATAGGAGAATGGTTTGTTGGGTTGATTGTTGCCAGAATTCAGACAGTAGTTGCTTCTTAGAATTGTTCCAGGCTTTGTTCAAAACAGACTTAGTCTTAGTAGCAGTTGCTGGAAGATTCTTGTTACTTTGTATATTTCTACTTTTTCCCTTCCCAGATTCGTTCAATGGCCTTAGAGGGCTCCATTCAAGAAATTGCAGCAGCCTTTGTATTTCTTCAAGTGTGACCCTGGAAAATACTTTCCTTGGTGGCCAAATGGAACATGTTATGACTCTGGTTAGGTTATCCTTCCAAACGAGTTTGAGTTTTCATTATTTGGAACCTTCAATGGGTAGACTGTTGCCCAAAGGATAACTTTTAGATTGGTGCAGTGTATGGAAGAGCTTCTCTAAATGTTACAGATCCTCTGGACTGTTTATAGCCACCTTCTCTTTAACTGTCTTCTCTGAAGTTTTAAACTCACCAATGCTCCTTTCTTTGACAAACTCCATATCTTTCATAGCTTTCTTTTCATTGTCACTGTAGGACTAACTAACGCTGTTCTGTCAAATCAAATTAGTTTTGAATTCACCTTACTCAAGTAATCAGGGCACAAGGAGAACACAGCCATATTATTATTTTTTTAATGGAACATAAATGACCACTAACATTCTTCCCAATAGGGTTCTTGTTTCTCCTGAAACTTCATGACCAAAGTCCCCACTGTTTACATTTCTGCTGCCATTTTGGTTGTAGAAACTTGTACATGAATGCCTGTTGAACTATGGCTGTTATGTTCTAGGGTCTTTTACAGCCTGCAGCACTAACTTCATTCACAATGTTTTGGAAAAAGCGGTTCCAAAATATGCAGAAAAAAACATGGTTATATTTTTAAGATCAGTGCCCCCATTTCTCAGTTTTCAATATTAATTACTTTACTCATTGCATTGGCAAAACACCTGATAAGAAGCAACATTTCCAAGGCTTATTTTGGATCATGATTCAAGGTTATATCTTGAACTAGTAGTAGAAGTAAGCATTGCTATCCATATAGTAGTGATTATAAATATGAGAGATGCAAGAAAGAGGAGATAATGAAGACTAACAGTAAGGTTTAAAAATGCTCCTGAGGCCATACATTATGTGGGAGAGACAGATTCCATGGAAGATGTGATAAGAAGCCTTTGTATGAACATAGGCAGTAAGCAACCTAAATTGCAATAAACAGAAATGTCATCATTTTGTTCATGCCAAAACCATGGAGCATGCTCTGCAGGAAAGTGCAGTTATGGAATGAAGCAACTGAAGGGAAAGGTCAAATGTGCTGTAGGAGGCAGAGTTGGAAGTTCAGAGCTTTTAGTCAAAACTATTAGAGCATAAATGATTCCATCTGGAACTTCAGATATGGAGCTACAAATCTTAGTGTTTTCCCTGTTCGGTTTGTTGAATATGTCTTTTCCTGGTGAGACAGACCTGACCATTGGAACATTGGATAGCCAATCATACTGTTAGCAGTTAGGATCTAGAGAGTAATAAATATGGGTGCTACAATTGCTTGTATCTTTAGTTAGTCCAAGAACTCATTTCATGGAACCATGATGCTAACATTCAAGGTTGGTCTTCCATCAAAGATAAACTTCTCTAGAAATGGCCTCATAAGCAAAACAGGAGGTTTGTCTCTTAGGGGATTCTACATTTCCTTAAGTTGCTAATCTACATAAGCCATCACAAAGAATATCTGTCTAATGACAGAGATGCTAGGAAGAATAGAAAGATAAAGAATAAAGTGCAAACCAAGTATCTTCTCCATGGTCTTATTTCCAATAATACAAAATCCTTCTACCAAGGCCAATCTGCCACTTCCCAAGAGTGCTATGGGATGTGGTATAAAATTTTTACTTGTGTGTCTTTGGAAAACACTTAAAAGTAAAATGAAAACAATATGTAACATGTTATGTTGAAGGGTAGAACTCTAAGAAACTATAGCCTGCATTAAATGTTTTGAATTTTTTGTTAATAATTAAAGGAAAATTTAAAAAAATATTAATTACAATTTCCTCATTATGTTATAAATAATTCAATACTTGCACTGATTTTATTGAATTATCCAAAAGGTTAAGGGTATATTTTTATTCACTGAGAAGTTAATGAGGCCTGGTGTCTGTTTTTATGATCTTGACATAACCTGTGCCATTCAAATCTGTGTAACTCCCCAAAGGCCATGGAACTAATCATTGTCTCTTCATTATCCAGAAGAGAAACAGCACTTGTTTTTACTACTCATACATCGCAGAATGCTCTCATTGTCCAGTGAGACAGTTTTCCATATTTCACACAAGACCTTTTTCTGGAGGACTCTGATAGTCAGAGACCTGTAAGGTTTCCTATTCGGAAAGCAAATGCCATTGGCATGCTTTGTTTCAGGGTTATTTGAAAGTTGAATACCTTCCTGAGGAATTGTTTCTACAGTGATTGCCAATTTTCTGCTTGAGAGGTTTATGATCAAATCATGTCTAGAGGTTTCAGTTGGGATTCTTTCCACTGCTGATGTCTAAGGACATTTTTTGGCGTATGTTAAATTTTTTTTTCTACTGTAGTTTACATTTACAATTTCCAGCATTCACCCAAAAGAATTATCCAGAGCATATGGCTTAAAACCCAATAGATTTAATTTCATGGAGGAATAGATGTGCATAAGACATTAAAATGGAAAGTGGAAAGCCTATGGTAAAACATCAAAGAAAATGTAGTAAAACAGAAAGAGTAATCCTTAAAGCTAGTTTAAATTATGTAAATATTCTGGTAAAGAATAAATTATGTCTCCTGGAATTCAGCAGATGCACAGGGAAATGTTTAATGTAAGTTGAAATAAAAGCAATAATTAAACATTTCAATAAGGAAAATAAAAGATAAATGGTTTATTCTCTTTGAGCTTTTGCTTTTAGGCTACTCTGTAAAAGAAAATTAACCTTCTTAAGGTATACTCATTACATGCCCATGGGTGACCAGCTTGGTGATAGTATCCACAACAATTTTCCACAATCTCAGAGAGTACATATACGGGAACATAATGAGTAGCATTCTTTCCGAAGAATGTAATGATAGCAATAATAGTGTGCATGGAATTAGCAAGTCTAATGTAGCACAAATTGTACAGTCAAAAAATCTACAAATTAAAACTGTACCATGTACCAGAATTCTATAGAACAACCACAACAAAAACACATTTACATTATTTTATAAACTGTAATCATTGATTTTGTCCATTGCACCTAGTACCTTAAGAACATCCCCCATCATCCTAATTTCCCAGCAGATAGTAAATTGAACATAGAACTAGCTTCATTTGAACATATCAGAATCATATTAAATTTTGACTCCATCTGCTCTATGCCAGAAGATGATGCATATTCTTATTTTACATGAGTCTCCACTATGGAATGTGTATAATACATGCATAAATAAAATATTAATCCCCTTCAAAGTCAAGTCTTTTTAATCTAAACTCAAATCTTACACAAGTTATTTATAATATATATATATATATGTATATATATATATGTGCTTATTTCAAGATATCTTGTACACAGTGAGAGATGATGGACAATAAAAGGGAATTTCAATACATATATTATACATAAAACCTTTCATATGATATTGATTTTTTAGTACAAATTGGCTTTAAAGATATGTCTAAATAAATATATTGTTGAGATTTTTAAAAATGTAATTAAGATCAGATTTAATCATTCATAATTCCAAAAGCTATCAGTTTCTTTCTTACATATTTCCAAATGGTTTCCTACAGAAACTTTCCCCCTTTTTAAGACTGAATAGAATAATAGATCATGTATATGCAATAAATTTTCTTATCTATTTACTTATCAGTAAATATTTAGGTTGTCTCCACATCTGGGTTTCCATTGATAATGTCATAGTGGATATTACAGTGTAATATCTCATCAACATTGTGACTTTGCTTCAAATAAAAATACCAAAAGTAGTTTACTTCATTATATTATAATTCTTTTGCAAATAATTTTAATAAATTGTCATAAATATTTATATAGCAGTAGCAACATTATATGCCCCAACTCCTAAAGTTCAATTCTTCCACTGTTTCACTAATACTTATTTGTTTTTTAATACATACTCTAATTTTACTGTAGTTTTAATTAACATTCTTTAGTTCAGTAAGTGTGTGTATGTTCCTTTCTAAGGCTACGCTGAACAACTGTTTTAAGACTTCTTTCTAGACCTAAGACCTAACTAGCTACGTCCCTGTTGAGTTAGAGCATCTTCTTATATAATTTGTATATGAATTCTTTTATTATGTATTTTCTTATTAATGGTGACTCTTTGTTACGGTGACAGTATTAGTTCTATATAGTTTCCATTTTCTATTTTTGATTTTGTTGGCAATATTTTTGTGTGTCTCCATGAAATTAATGCACTGGACCAATGCACTGAACCTTTCTTAAATAATTTCATTAGGAACTTAGGGTTGATCAAGTATTGTTCTTAAATTTTAAATTTATTTTGAGTTGATCTTGGAGTTTGATAATCTATATTGACCCTCGTTCATTTACTTGCATATGAATGTGCCATTTTCCAAAACTTTTCTGGTAGAAAGATTATTCTTTCTTCATTCTTTTTAATACCCTAGTCAATGATTAGCTTTATTTTAGATTTGCTTATCATTTGTTTGTGTATGCTCTTTCTATGGTCTATATCTACTGTATCTACTGTAAACTTGTTTGATGTCCCAGTTATTATCATTTTATGATATATAATTGAGGAATGCAGTATTCAGTTGGGTCATTTCTTCTATTGTTGTGGTTATCTATATTCACTCAATCTTGTTTTTCTTATTCCCTGTGATTGAAAATTTTCCAATGCTTTGATTTTGACTTTACTCATTATACTCCTTGATTTCACCTACTTTGTAGTCTACACTGGGGACTGTCAGTTCAATTGCAATTTTCTTCAACTTCAGTATTTATTTTGGACAAACACAATACTTCCAAACTCTGATGGAATTCTCATTGGGTTTAGACATGATTATCATAATGCAGACATATAAATCACATATTGCAGATTCATTAGAATTCTATTTAAAATAATTCTGTGTTTTATATCTGCAGGCATTTGAAAGAAGGTTTATAAGGGAATCATCAGTTAGGGAGAAAATTTTTGTCCTAAGTAGTAGCACTCCCTAAAACTAATATGCTAGATCTCTATCACAATGGGATTACCAACACATAAACTCCTTAAGGGCAAAGGCTGAGACTAGTTTTACTTTTACATTAACTATACATAATTATATTCTAGATTCGGACCTAATTTCTTGTTAACTATTACACGTGAGCCAAATATCTGAAAAAAATCCAAATATTATTCATTTTTAGATATAACACAAATACAGAAATGTTTGTAGTAAGGTTTAAACATATTCAGGTACTTTCAAAATATTATCAAATACAATTAAATTGTAGCTAGTTCAGTAAAGGATTCTAGAATGGAAGGTTACGTTTGAGACCATCTTACATAGTGAAACTTAAAACAGTTATGCCAGATTATCTCCATCTGAGTCGATTTCTGACAGAAAAGCAGGGTAACAAAGAGAATGTTGCTGGTTTGATGTTTCAGTCCTCATGATGACTAACTAACTGCATTCTGTTACAATTCCACAGAGATAACCTGATGAAACTACAACACAAGTTGGTACAAACATGTTACTCATTTTAAGACAAGGAGAAAATATGTGAGTCCTGTTTTATGGGACTCTGACATCAACTGTGTTTTCACCCATTTTCCTTTGAAACAATATGACAGCAAAAATCATCTATATTTTCAATGTTTAGGAAAAGATAGAAAAGTTCAACTTTTATCCATAAAATATTATGATATGATAAATTTCTATTGAAGTAGTGAAAGCCTAATAAAATCAAGGCCCTAAGAGGGCAAGTGGAGATAGGAGGAATTGGAAGGACAACTAAGCTTCTAGAAAGTGTTTGCTGCTCATTGACTACTTAGTTCCTGGATCCAGCCTTTATTTCTCTTCATAGCACTGACACAATCAAATCCATTCCTGACCTCCAAATTGTGACTCACCTTAGGTTAATTTCTATTTTATTGCAAGAACTAAGCTTTCTTTACAAGTACTATTTCTCTTTAAGCAGATTTTTTTTCTTGAGAGAAAATCATTCAGTCAGTGTAGGTATAACCAGATTGGTGACATTAGGATCCACTCAGTGATTAGTTTCCCTGGAACTCCTAGACACATTGGAGAATCCAATGAACTGACAACACATGCCTTGTGAATACCACCTAATGAGACATAGCCCTAATAATGTAATTTAGAAGGGGGAGGTTACTAAACTTCTATAAATAAAAGACTAGGGAGAGAATTGTATTGAAAGGTAGACATTCTTATTAGAAAGTTACATAGAACTTAGGAGTAGTAATATAGTCCTCTGGATAAAAGAACTTCCCCATGAGCCTAATGGCATAATTTCAAATCCACACAAAAGCTGGAAACCTATGCATGACTACAGTCTCAACATTTGGTGGGGACAAAGATGAACAGATCCTAGAAAACCACTGGCCAATTACCTAAATGGAATGGAAAGTTTCAAGTTCAGTAGGAGACTTCATCTCAAAGACATAAAGGAGAAAGCAATAGAAGAGGACAACTGGTGTCTTCCTCTCAATTCCAAAATGAACATATGCGCGTGCATCTGAAAGTTCATGTGAGCACATCCTGTAATAGTTTCAAAATAAAAAGACGCCCTTTCGCCCTGTGTGTGTGTGTGTGTGTGTGTGTGTGTGTGTGTGTGTGTGTGTGTGTGTGTGTGTGTGTCACATGTGCATGTGTAATTTAGGTCCTTATATAAACTAATGTGATGATGGGTTGAAAATTAGTGCATCTCAGGACATGGTGGAATTAATTCAGAATCTATTATAGAGGTAAAAATTCCATTATGTATCTTTTATATTTTATTACATAAATTATTTTACAAAAGGTGTAATCCCCAACTGGATCCAATTGTTATAGCCTTTACTACTATTTTTCTACTCAGTATCTATGACTTCCTGACTGAATTCCTTTCTTCTTCCTTTCTGTCTTCCTCCTTCCTCCCTTCCTCCTTCCCTCCCACCCTTTTTTTCTTTCAGTATTTTCCTACTTCAATTTCCTTATTATTTCCCTTTTGTTTGATTATTTCCCTTTGGTAGTAACCCCACACATGAAGAGTACTGTCTGTCTTGCATTTATTTACAACTCTCTTCCTGTAACATGGTCATGAGTCAGTATCAGTAGGTCTGAAATTTTTTCATACATCAGTAATTGCTTTACCGCTGTTAAAGTAAAGCAATTACCTTGCACCTAAGCTGCTACACTTCAAATAATCCTTTGACTTTTTTATGACAGAAAAGATTTGGTTTTCTCATATGCCACAAATGATCTGGCTATTTCCAGCCACAAAGTCATGGGTAGCAACATTAAAGAGAGTTTATTTTGGGTGGTGTCCTGGTGAACTGTCTTACCTTATACATGTAAATACAATATGCAACATATTCATTTCTGAGGCAACACACAGAGGAACTGCAAGTCACAAAGTGGTTTGAAAGAGGCACTTGCAAATGGGTTTAAATGAGGGAGGAGGATAAAATAAATAATGTTTTCTGAAATGTCATAAGGAATTATATTATTATCTATCTACCTAAAATTAAATATAATAAATATTATTTGTATACAAATGCAGTTTAGGTAAAATTGTCCCATCAGGGCTACAATACTTACAATAAAAAGCCATACACAAAAACTCAACTGTAGATGCAAGATACCACCTTTTGTCTATGGTCAAATTGTGTGGAGAGAAGAAATGACATTGAGAGAGGCTTCATGTCTGTCTAATCCTAAGTGGCCTTCTTTTTTCAAACCAAGTGATGCCCCAACATAATTGTTGTATATACAACTAATTATTGTATATGACTAAGAAATATCTTTACATTTTAGTCTTCTTTTTAATGTACATGTTGGTCTTCAGTTTAAAAATTAAATAAATGGAATACGTGTGTGTTTGTGTTAAGAATGTCAATATTCAGTACTTTTGAATCTTTCTTCAATTATTTATATATTTTCTTTGTTGCTTAGGGAATGATGAACTGGAATCTCATTTATAAACTTCTGTCACTAGTTAATTATATGTATAGACTCATTAGATTTTTTATCTCAGAGATTCAATAACTTATTTTGCAAGATTGTTTAGTTCTTTTGGTTTAATCACACTCAAATGGATTTTCTGTCACAGTGGAAGAGGAATTTGTAAGGAAAAGCTAATATTAGTTACTTTACTTTTCTAATTTTTGTAAAGACTTTGCAATTGAGACTTTAAAGATATATAGTTTTTAAAATTATTTCTTAATTCTAGATAAGTTCATAAAGCCAAGGAAGAAGTCCAAATAATTCTACTTGCTTTAAAATCACAATAGCTGCCAGTCCATATGCTATGAACACAACACTGCCTCCATGTTCTCTGTAAATAACCAAAAGGCCCAAATTAATGTGTAACTAAACAAATCACGTAAGTGTTAGTAGATAGGGCACTAATAATGAACAGAAGAGTCATATAGAAAATCAAAGAAGAAAAAAATTCAGTGTATTTTTCTTTTGAAGAATAATTTGACCTATTTAGAAAAATGTTACCTGGAATGACAAAGATCAAAATCTTCAGTGTGTTATTACTCTCCATTGAATTCATATTTAGTTAAAGATTAGAGATAACACATTAGGAACAAGTGTATGATTATTCAAAGCCTCACACAGATTCAACAGAGCAATGTTATTTTCATGTCAGGCTTTATCATGGCATAATGGAATTTTGCTAATTGTTCTATGCCCAGTTTTCATATTATATCGTTGTCTCCAAAATTTTAAGCAGTGCAATGCTAATTTAACTAAGATGTTCTCCTTGGTTGACTTGTGCGGTTTTGTCCAGTAATTCAATAACTCTCTCATTCATCTTTTTGTTCATTAGCATTAGAATCACCAAAAGCACATTAGCTTTTCTATAAGCTGAGAAGATAACACTGGCAAAGACGAGCATTAGCTATGCACAGTCCTGAAGCCTCCAAGGATCCTGTTCAAATCAGAGGGCAAAACCAGAGAGTTACGTGGAAGTACCATGGATAAAGACACTGTTCTCTAGTAGAGAGACATGGACTCAGGGAAGTGTTCTTTAGTATAGAAATAGACTCAGGGCTGTATTAAACATAATTGGTAGTGACTGAGGGAGTTAGGGATTCATCAGAAATTTTTACTATGAACATTTTTGTTCTTTCAGGGTCTTCTCATATAGTCAAAGCATTTTATTGAGATCTATCTATCCTATTTTTCTCTGTAGAGCTTAGATCTCTCTGTGTATGCACTTGCACATGCTTCTGTGTGTGTGTGTGGAGGGCGGAGATAAGATTTTATTCCTCAGAGTGGTGAGCTACAGTAAATAAACTGGATAGCAGAATGTTATTCAGTTATAGCAGCTGTAAGCATTTTGGTATTGTTAATGCTTTCTGTTCTCAATCCACTTTAAAATTTTTAAATGTCAATCCCAGTTTCCTCTCCTTCCCTCTCTCCCCCTCCTTCCCTCCATCCCTCCCTTCTTTCCTCCATCCCTCTCTCTAACCCTCTTTTCAACCCACTTTAGTAAAAATTATTCACAACATCAACAGTCAGCTCACACATCATTCCATAATTAACTGGCTATTATATATTGATATATTTAAATCATGTCCTCACCTGATAGTACCTTCAAACTTTTTTATGTCCACACATTTGATGTAGTCTCAAGATTAGAAATTTGAATATCTTACCATATAGTACCTAGTTCAGCCAAATTGTTACATATGCCACCAAAATATCCATCATAAACATAAAGCTGAATTGTAGAATTTATACCATGTATTCTTAATAGCCAGAACCAAACTCAGGTTTAACTATAGAAAGTAAATAGCACTATTAAAGGAATAAATTAATGCTTTAAAAATTACTTTTTTGTACAATTAAAAAAATATCTTATAGAATTATAAAAAATGTTTAAATTAATTAATTTAAAATGGAAGTCTGTGGTCTGTAAGCATAGTAGCAGTAAGAATTTTATCAAAAATGTGAGCAAAATTATATATAAATTAAATTCATTTCTCTTTTTAAAAACATTACAGTTTTGCTATTAAGTTATAACCAAAAATACTAGAAATATATTATTAGGGAGCTTGATCATAATTACATGAAGAATTCTACAAACCTAAAACTCAGGCATCATCTGAAAGCTATGAAAAGAATCCACCCTTTACACTTGCAGTTTTTTTCTGTATATTTTTTGTCATTTCTTGGCATTTAGATACAGCATTTCAGTCTTAGCCCTCATTACCAGGAGCAATGTATGTGTCCACACATTTTCCTTAGTGCCATTTCTCATGAATTCACATGTTTCCTTCAGTGGATTCAGAAGGAACTTATTATAGTAGAGCATAGTCTTCAATTAAACAGTTTGGTTAAGTTCGTGCTATTTCATAATCTGTTCGTGTTCTGTTAGACTAAATCAACTAGGGATCAACATATCTCTTTTGTGAAAACTATTCAACTTCAGACCATATCTTCATGGATAGCATTTTGATTTTTTTGTTTGCTTGTTTCTTTTTCAGATAGTGATTCTCTGTATTGCTCTAGCTGCCCTATAATTCACTCTGTAGCATACAGGTATTTCCCTGACTCTGCCTTCCAAGTGCTGGGCATGCAGCATTAGTTTTAACAGTCATAAAATGAAACCTTTAGAGAAAATTATGATCAAATAGTATCCAATCACAAATCTTAAAAATTTTATTTAAATTTATAACCTATGTGATATTTATATTATATTTGTAATATATTCATTTATAATTTATTTTTATATTTAAAGTGTTTCTATTTTAAAATTTTTCATTTACATATAAATCCTAGTTCCCTCTCCTTCCCATCCTCCCATTTCCCCCACAGACATCCCCACATCCCATCCTCCAACCACTCCCCAGGAAGGGATGATCAAAGCCTTTCAAATCATTAGGAGTAAGGCCTAGGTCCTCCCCCATGTCTCTAGGCTAAGGGAAACCTCCATGGAGGAATGGACTCCTGAAGTTTTGCACTAGAGATATATCCTGGTTACTATCAGAAATACCATATAATTCCCAGGCCTCCTAACTGAGACCCAAGTTCAGGGGTTCTGTGATGGTCTTATGCTGGTTTGCCAGCTATCAGTCTGGAGTCCATGAGCTCCAACTTGTTCAGGTCAGTTGTTTCTGTGGGATTCTCCAGCTTGCTCTGGACCCCTTTGCTCATCACTCCTCCCTCTCAGCAACTGGACTGCAGGAGTTCAGCTCAGTGTTTAGCTGTGGGTGTCTGCTTCTGTTCCATCAGCTACTGGATGAGGGCTCTAGGATGGTATATAAGGAAGTCATCAATCTCATTATTGGGGTAGGGCATCTCATTATTGGGGTAGCCTCTCCACTATTTCTTAGATTGTTGAGGTCACCCTTGTAAGTCTCTGGACATTTCTCTTCTGTGAGATTTCTCTTTAAACCTATAATGTTTCCCTCTATTATGATCTCTTTTATTTTTTTATTTTTTTTATTTTTTTTGGTCTTTTCTATTCTTTGCCCGACTCAAGTTTCCTGCTCCGTCAAGTTCTCTCCCCTCCTCTTTTCCCCTTCTCTTTCTTCTAACTCCCCCCACCAATCTGCTCCCTGTTTGCTCATAATATCTTGCCCCTTTCCTATTCTGGGAGGGACCATGTATATCTCTATTAAGATATACACATTTCCTATCTTTTCTGGCATTGTGAATTATAGGCTGGTGATCCTTTGCTCTATGCCTAAAATCCATATATGAGTGAGTACATACCATGTCATCTTTTTATGACTGAATTACCTCTCTCAGGATGGTTTCTTATAATTCCTTCCATCCATTTGCCTGCAAATTCAAGATTCCATTGTTTTATTTCTTTTCCACTGAGTAGTACCCCATTATGTAATCTTGTAGTAGACTGATTTCCATTTTTCTGAGTAACCACCATACTAATTTCCAAAGTAGATGTACAATTTTGCACTCCCAGCAGCAGTAGAAGAGTGTTCCCCTTTCTCCACATTCTCTCGATCATAAGTTGTCATTGGTGTTTCTGATTTTAGCCATTCTGGCAGATGTAAGATGGTATCTCAGAGCTGGGCTGATTTGCATTTTTCTGAAGGCCTAGGTTGTTGAGCACTTTCTTAAGCGTCTTTCTGCCATTTTAGATTTCTCTATTAAGAATTCTCTATTCAGTTTTGTACTCAACATTTTAATTGGATTATTTGGTGTTTTGGTGACTAGCTTCTTGAGTTCTTTATATATTTTTAAATCAGTCCTCTGTCAGATGTGGGATTGGTGAAGACCTTTTCCCATTATGTGGGCTGCTGTTTTGTCTTGTCAACTATGTCCTTTACCTTACAGAAGCTTCTCAGGTTCAGAAGGTCCCATTTATTAATTTTTGATCTCAGTGTCTGTGCTACTGGAGTTATGTTCAGGAAGCAGTCTTCAAGAGTACCTCCCACTTTCTCTTCTAAGAGGTTCAGTGTGGCTGGATTTATGTTGAGGTCTTTTATCCATTTGGACTTGTTTGGTTCATGGTGATAGATATGGGTCTATCTGCAGTCTTCTACACACCATCATCCAGTTGTGCCAGAACCATTTGTTAAAGATTCATTTTTCCATTGTATAATTTTAGCTGCTTTGTCAAAAATCAAGCATTTATAGGTATGTAGGTTAATATCAGGGTTTTCTATTGGATTCCCTTGGTATACTTGTCTATTTTTGCACCAATACAAAGCTGTTTTCAGAACTACAGCTCTATAGTAGAGCTCGAAGTGAAGGATTGTGATACCTCCTGAAGTTCCTTTATTGTACAGGGTTGTTTTGGCTATTCTGGGTCTTTTGTTTTGTTTTTCCATATAAAGTAGATTATTATCCTTTCAAGGTCTGCGAAGAATTGTGCTGGGATTTTAATGGTGATTGTGTTGAATCTGTGGATTGCTTTTGGCAAGATTTCCATTTTTACTATGTTGATCTTGCCTATCCAAGAGCATGGGAGATCTTTTTATTTTCTGGTAATTTCTTTAATTTCTTTTTTAAAGACATAATATCCTTGCTGTACAGGTCTTTTGCTTCTTTGACTATTGTAAATGGGTGATCTTTTCCTTATTTCTTTCTCAGCCCCCTTATCATCTGTAGGGCTACTGATTTTTTTTTTGTTAATCTTGTATCCTGCTTCTTTGCTGAAGGTGTTTATCAGTTGTAGGGGTTCCTTGGTAGGTGTTCATGACAATTTAATATTCAGCATAGTAAGCATTCACAGTTTCCACATCTGGTGTCTTTTAGTGCAGTGACTAAAATTGACAATAATCTGCATGTGATGCTTCTTCGTGTGTAGCTAGTATTTTGTGAAAGGCCATATTTTGGGAGCTGGAATGCTTCTGAGATGAGAAAATTTTTAGTGGATTATGGGAAGAATTCTGTGGTTGTAGAAAGAAAAAAGAAACAATGATTATCGAAAACCAAGAATGGCATACTTCAAAGTCATAAGGGGATTGAAAAATGTTCTGGATTCACAGACAGTTTGGTAGCTTCCTAGTAGCAAGAATCCCAGCCCCCAACAGGAACATAAAAAGAAAACCTGGACAGATGCTGTGATAAAATTATAAGGAGCCATGAATATAATCCTAAGGAATTTTAAATGTCTGATAGCTGTGGTAAACTAATGACTGGCATTTAATCAAGAGAGTATTTTCATGTGCTATAGACTTTAACTTTAATCTTGTAGCATAGTAGAATATAAATGATATATTGGGTCTTTTTGGAAACAGGAAGAACAATTAAAAAGCAAATGATGTTTTTCAGATCTGAAACCTTGAGAGCCTGAACTATGGCAGTGGTGGAAAAAGTGTGGAATGGGCACACTGGGAGAGAATGATGGCACAATTGCCATCTTTGGAAATAAATTAAATTCATCAGCAGAAAGATGAAAAGGGATGTAAATCATCCCTTTTGTCTGATTTTATGTTAACTCTGTAGTGCTACATTGCACTGAAGTATGGAGAGTGAGGGAAAACAAATAAAAGTAGAGAGTAAGGTTGCTGAATAGAGCTTTATAAATGGTAAGCTTGCAATTGCTCAGGGAGTCCACACAGACATGGTTCTGTGTGGATAAATTGCAGAGTGTGTGACTGGTCTCATATCCTGGTGAAGAGTTGACCAGTTGCCCAGGATCATCTGGAGAGTGTGTGGGAAGAGTATATGACTGATTTTCATAACTTTGTTCTTCCCATTATATATCACTTCCTCAGCATGGTTTATAATGAGATTAATGTTCCCTTTGTATAAAAGGGAAAGGGAACCAGAGTCCTAGTCTCTGTTGGTAAGTGACAAATAATGAATTAAAACTAAACTGAACAGTGATATTCCAGGAAATAAAATTCACCTATGTACACCATATGGGGTATCATTTAGTAGCCTCTATGTGATATGTAGAGGTAAGGAAAAACATATTTCAGATTCTATGAGATCATTGGTTAACATGGTATAACATACAATATACATAGTGTATAATATATAGAATGTATTATCTATAATACATTATATGTTATATAATATATAAAAATGTTAGTCTATATATAGGTAGATAAAATTGTAAAGAAATACTTACACAATAATTATGTTTATTTCAATTATTTTCAAATGAGAAATAAGTAAAATATATAATATTGTTAATAGTAATTCACAATGACAAATTGTATTTATTGTAAAATATATTTATATAATGGGTTGCTACTACCAGAAGCTGGAGAAATAAAAAAATATGGGGCCTTGGTCTGATTTGTGGAGAATTCTGCTAGTATTTCATTGACAATATGCATCTGTGTTTATTAGAGATGATGCCCTGGAGTTTTCCCCACTTAATGTATGTTTAATCTCGGATTTGTGTAATCATAGTCTGACAGGCATTAGGATATTTTCTATGTAATTTTTTTAATTGTCTTGTTGAACTTCTGATATCTATTGTTGAGTTGCTTTTGCATATTTCTTATTTAACCTCCCCATCATATTTATTTTGACAAATCTTTTTTTCCAGTGTGTTTATAATTAAGCTGAGTGGGGGTCAACTTGCGTATAGGTATATATATATGCACATGTATGGTTGTGTACATGTGGAGGCCACAGGTCTCTTCTTATTCTGTTTATAGATAAAGCATTTAACATTTTAATGAAAAACAATTTACTATGTTTTGGGAGGCAGAAGGTTTAAGACATGGTTTCTCTGTATTGTTTTGGAGCCTGTCCTTGAACTAGCTTTGTAGACCAGGTTGGCCTCTAACTCACAGAGATATGCCTGCTTCTGCCTCCCTAGTGCTGGGACCAAATGTGTGTGCCACCAAATCCTGGCTACAATTTACTATTTTATTCTTTAATGGATTATTTCTTTCATATTGTAACTAAAATATCATGGTAAACCTAAAGCTACCTTGATCTCTTCCTTTCAGGAACTGTAATTTTTGACCTTTTTACTTATGTTTATAACTCATCTGTTTTGTGTTTATTAAATCTATTGATATCTACTTTTCACATGTTGATTTATGATGTGTTTTGTTAGCGTTGTTTTGATTTTGTCTCCCATATGTCTTCTAGTCTTTTTAACCTATAAAATGTTATAAAAACACATTCAAGTACTTGGCTACTTATTTTCTAACATCTTTGTCAGCTATGCATATGATATTATTGACTAGTTTATGAAATGGGTTACTCTATTTCTCTCATACCTGAAAAGTATTATTGGATGATAGATGAACTTCTTGGAGTGTTGAATATTCACAATTTATATAAATGCTATGGTGCTATTTTTCTGGTATACTGCTGAGCTTTTTGAAAGTGGAACAGCTCTTTCAATCACACTTGTATGATTTTTAAATTATGACTAATTAATTTATATAACTAATTTGGATACAAAGTTGAATTTAACATTTGGTTCTTGGTTTTCCCTCTGAAATCAAGAAGATAAATTATTTGTGCTGCACCTAATGCCTGTCTGTGTATTAGGACTCTTTCAATGTGTCTGACAAGTATTCTAGATAATTCAGTTCTGGACACACAATCTTGGTGTACTCCTGAATCATAAAGTCACCCTGTATTCCAGGAGGGCATGGAACTTATGATCCTCCTTATTTGACAAGTAGTGGAAATTTGGAGCTTGCTAGTCTTTGTATTATATATGGCACATTGCTCCTTAGATCATCATGTTTGTAGATTCTGTTGTTCTTTTTAATGTATCACTTGAACCATTAAAAGTAATTCTTAAGACATATTCAGCCAATGTATCACTGTAATCATTTTTATGCATCCTTTTACACTGGATAATAGAATTTACAGAATAATGGATTAAATTGTTCTTAAAGGGTTTTTAGACTCAAATAGAAACAATCTTTAAAATCACTAACACAAGCCTCTATTTTAAAGGATGTAAAATTGTTTAATGTCACATTGATAGTAAAATACAATTCAGAGGGTAAAAGAGTGCATGATACATGTACTTGTTAGTGTGCAGGTTCTGTGTATGGTGTATGTACATTCTTATTGGTATGGATTTCATACATGAACACCAGCATATGCGTGTATATGATTTCATATATGAACACCAGAAATTTATGTCCTGTGTCTTTCCTTGATTGTTCTATATCTTTAGTTGTGAGACATAATCTCTAATAGAAAGTGCAGTTCATTGATTCAATTAGGCTGGCTAGCTAATGAACCTCAAAGAGCTCTGCCTCTCTCCTCTCTGCCATTCTTCTTCCATATTGTGCACTGGGGTTTTGAGCATCTTTAAAAAATTATTGTTCTTATTATGTGTGGTCTAGATATCTAAACCCAGTTTCTCATGGTTTTTTTTTTAGCAATCAGTTTACCTGCTGAGTCATCCCATTAGATTCCTAATCACAATCCTATTTCTTAAACAAAACATTTGAAAATGGTATGGCATTAAGCGTTGAGATTCACATTCAGGGAAAATATTTATGAAAGTCTGCTCTAGTCTTATAATTGAAGAGTATGCTTCAATTTAGAAAAAATATGCTAGGGAGAAGAACTAAGCCAGCAAAATATATACCTCACCTTCTAATGTGTCTGTTGGGTTGATGTGTTCACATTAGTCTCTTTTCCCTCCTGGTGAATGTGGAACTACATCTAAGTTGAGTATGCAGCATGAAGATATTGTAGTCCGTGGGGATTATTAGACCTGAAATATTATTTTAAGCCTTAGAAATTCACTTCTCACTCTGCAAGGCTGAAAATTCTAATATCAAAGAACCAGCAGGCTGAGCATTCAGTAAAGACTCACTTCTCCATTCACAAAAAATCTGTCTTGTCTTCTTGCTGTCCAAGTCACATGTGCTGAAAGGAACCAGGAAACCCTCCTTCATGGGGATATAAACCCTACTGATAAGAGCTCCACTTCTTTTATGGCCTTAAATTTCAATGATTAACATAAAAATACGTCTTTATTTTCCTTACCTATTTTCATTTGTGGAAAACACTTCTTGAGATAATTTCCAAAATATAGAAAATACCTCCAACTGTAGGGAATTCCTCATTATTTTCTTAGAATAATTTTAAGGACATAGTAAATGAACTTAATAGGGAGGGGAATTAATTTCTGTTATGCTTAAGCTGCATCTTCCAGTGCTTTATGCACCTTATAATAGTCTAAATTATTTGGTATTTATTGCCCTAAACCAAGATGCTTCCTGGCATCTAGAAATTTAATAATTCCATGATAATATCACCATTCTTATGAACTTCATGAGATGGCAAAATGACTCAAACTTTTCTATGTTCAGAGCAAAACTTCATTTTGTGTCTGTGCCAAAGTAAAGGCATGATCACTGTACCACAATATGTTATTGCTAAAAACACTATTCACTTTGAATGGAGGAGACAGATAAATCAGTCTTGAATGGATCAGCACACTATCTTCTTGTTGGGTAGCTTACACAGTATCATGGGTTGCCATGCAGGTTGCAAGGAAGACGTCTTTACCTCTCATATGCAAATGTTATGATGCCTTCAATTTGAATAGGAATATAGCTCAGTTGCTGGACTGCCTGCCAGATTGCATAAAGCCATTTATTCAAGCTCACAAATTGAGGAAAACAATAAACAGCATATCCTTGTAGTATCATCACTCCATAGATGGCAGCATAAAGATTAGAAGTTTCCAGTTCTCAACCTCCATCCGTCCTTAAGTACATAGTGAGAGCAGCTTATCTGTATGAAACCCTTTTTCTTTTTCTTTTTTTAAATTTACATTTGCTTAACTTTACTATTTATTAACTTATTGAAAAAAATAATAAAATGTGTCTAATTAAATAGAAACATCACATTTAGGTAACTTTGATGTCACAGCATCTGCTTAACCATGTTTCTACATTCTCTTTTTAAAAAACAAACTCATCTCTTAATTAAAAATCACAAAAGAAGCTCAGTAGGCAAAGTGCTTGCCATGCACACATGAGGACTTGAGCTTATCCCCAGGATCCATGTAAAAACTCCTGACATGTCTTTGTGTGCCTGGAATCTCTTGGATCTGACAGTGGAACCAGGATGTATCCCTGGTGCACAAAAGGACTTTGAGAACACATACTCTATGGAGGGAAACTCCCTTAACCTAGAGGCAGGAGGGAGGGCTTAGTCCCTACTCCAAATGATTTGACAGATTTTGTTGATCCCTCCTGGAAGGCATCACCCTCCCTGTGTAGTGTGGGGAAGATGGAATGGGAGGGGTGTTGGGGGTCATGGAGGGAGGAGAGGGAACTGAGAAGAATATGTGAAATAAGAAATTATAACAATAAAAAAAATACCCCTACTACGCCCCCTCCCAAAAAAAAAAATAGACTGGCCTGTAAATACCAAGGGATTCCCAGACCATTTTTTCTAAGAAAATGTTTTAAAAGACTATTCTAGGATAATGATGTTTGACTCAATTTCATATCAACAAAATGAGAAAAAAACTGGTGGTACTATAATTGCAGGGAGGAAGGTAAATACATAACAAGAATGGAAGAATGGAAAATAACAGTAAGAATGTAAGAAAAAGTCATGAGAAATTATATACCAAAAAATACGCATAATGAACATTAAGTTGGTACAGACCTCCTACTCCTCTTGTGTCCTATATTTTGACTCCTCTCTACTACATCTCCCAGAATCCTCCTTGTCTCCTAATCCTATCTATCTTGCTTCCCTATTGGTCAACAGTGCTTTATTCACTAACCAATAAGAGAAACATATTTACAGAATGACATCTCCCATCATCTCCTCCTTTGTGTCTAATTAAAAAGAAGTGTTTTGCATTTAACATAGTAAAATACATAACAAAACAGTTATAAAATTAGAACTATAGTTAACAATAGTTAGTCTATTAACATTATCAGGAATTAAAGAATATATTTTATCATCTATCCTATACTTGTGAGTCTAAAGTCTTATATGTAGCTCATCTTTAATCCTAGCTAAGGAAAACTATAATGGGGGCAGGGGAGTGGGTGGCAGGGAGCAGGAAAACTGCAACCAATTGTTGAATAGCTGGGGGCGGGGTGGGAGGAGCAGTGTGGCATAGATGCCCTGCGGCCTGGGTGAAACCTTATTCCCCAGGTCTCATGAAAAACATTTATCCTACTTCCAACACCAGATAATGATGTACAGATTAAGATACAAGGGATGAGGATAAAATGTGGGTTATAAGTTTTATTATGGGAGAAGTTACTTAAATGAGAAACTAATGACCTGCAAGTTTCCGCTCCAAGGATATAAATCCTGGTTGCTCTCCATGACCTGGCAGGAACCAAGAGAGAGCAAGCCTATCCCGGGCGCCAGACCAAATACCACACGTTCACCTATCCACCTGTGGATGTCTCACTACAACAATGCCTATGAACCACAATGCCAACATGGCATAATAACTCCAAGGGAGCAATAGTGATAATTTGTAGCACAAATTATAAAATTCCAGAAACAGATATTGGGGTTCAAGCTGAATATCAGAGAAGAAAAGCAACCATTTCACTGAAGAGCTCTTATCTCTACCAAGGCTGAAAGGGAATATCCTGGCTCAGCATGGCTGGAAACTGAATACCTTCCTGTCTTCAATGTAATTGGACACAAATAACCAAATTACAAGACCCTGCTCCTATCTATGGACCTTTCTAGTGCTGGGATTGAAGGCATGAGATATATTTCTCTTTTAGACTGATTTACTATCATGTAGCCCTGGGTGAACTTGAACTCACAGAGATCCACCTACCTCTGTCTCCTGAGTCCTGGGATTAAAGGTATGTGCCACCACTGCATAGCTTCTACAATTGTGTCTAGTGTGACTGGGTTTGCATTCTGATCTTCAGTGGCTTTATTATATCATAAACAATATATCAACACACTTATAAACCACCATAATGGTAAACAACAGCTTTGTGATTGGAATTAAGTTATACCCAAGAAGAGTGGTACTGGGACTCTAGCCAGGTACCTAGAATAGTGAAATCAAGGATCTTGGAGAAGAACCTACAACTTACACTTCACTAAATTAGCATAATAGTCCCTAACTACATTCTACATATTTGTCCTCATAACCAGAAAAGTATAGTTCAAACCCTTCATCAATGAAATGTCGTGTCTTTGAAGCACACAGAATTACTGAAAGCTACAACCAACCAAAATGCAGAGTTCTGGAGCCCAGTACCAGTGGGTGTATCTACAAAGCAACTCATTCATCTAAGGCTCAGGGGACATTGCCAAAGAATGGCAGAAATACCGACTCAGAGGATTGGGGTAGCTTCCCATAAGATTTGTCTTTTGCTAATGTCTGAAGAGATATCCATAAAGTCTGACCAACACATTTACCTAAACATGATATGACCACAGACAACAATAGACACTCTGACATGAACAGGAGAAGGGAGAGCCCAGGAGTCCTGAACCCTACACAAAGAACTATGGGTAATGAAGGGAAAAGCACATCAATTATTTATATAATAGCAAAGGGTCAACACTGAAAATCCTAAGAAATTTATGTGTACATATATGAATTCTATACATATTTAATAATAATTAATTTTAGAAGAGGCCATGAATTTGAAAAAGAGAAAATGAGGTATGTTGGAAGGTTTGGAGAAAACAAAGGAAAGAAGAATTAGTTTGATTATAAATCCAAAAAACTGAAAAAAAATAATTAAAAAATAAAATCAAGGGTGTAGGAGATTAAAACCATTATTTAGATAGAAACTCTTTCTCTCTGTACCCATCCTGGACCCTTCTCTGAATAGTAATTCTTCACTTTATATTCCCATTCCATGCTTCTCTAAAGAATGAGGCTGAACTAATGGATGACTATATATCCTGACTCAAATTCCCTATCATTTCAAATGAACATATGAACTCATGTCTACATGAACTCTAAAGTTATTAAAAATAAAAGAAACTTTATTTAAAGGGAAACTCTTTCAGACTAGAAGATTTAGGCAGCAAAAGTCACACTTTATCTGTACTAAGTAGAAGGCTATATTTCCTAAAGATAAACACAAATTGGACAGATGGGATACACAGAGGAGGCTAATATTTTTGCAGATACACTTTCATTTATTCTTTGTAAGTATAGCCCATTTGGCCTGTTTATGCACTCTATGTCATTTTGAATATGACTTAGAATTTCAAAATACTGACATTATAGAGAAATAAAATGCATTGGCAAACCAGAACACACATGCACTTATACACAAGTACATACAAAATGTTTGAATAGGTAATACATATACATGAATGTTTATATCATTAAGTTATAGATCAGTTAAAACTAATCCACAATCATAGAAATCACCTGGTATAGGAGACATGAAAACTGACTTCAAAAAATCATGTAGATGTTTTGAATAAAATGGAAAAGACTTATATTATGAAAGAGTATATTTATATGAATATATGATTTGATTTCAAAACTGATTGAAGTATCTACTTTACATATATAGAATTTGCTATATGTATGCATGTATAAATAAATTTGTTTTCGAAATATTAATAATTGCAATAAAAGTGAAATTCTTACTTTACAGTTAAAATCCAATTACGAGTACATACCATATTTGTCTTTTTGTGCCAAGCTCAGGGAATCCTGCTGAAAAGAGGGAGGAGCCAGAGAAAACCACAGGGAAATCCACAGAAATAAGTGACATGGATCATAGAAACTCACAGAATCTGAACCAACAAGTAGGCATTCTGCATGAAAGTGACCAGACCCTCTATATATGAGTGACAGTTGTATAGGTTGATCTATTTGTGGAACTCCTAACATTGGGAGCAGGGGCTGCCCCTAATGCTTTGGTTGGCTCTTGGGAACCTATTTCTCATAAGGGATTGCCTTGCCAAGCCTTAATATATAGGGAGAACAGTGTGGTGATTATTATTTATGATTTAATGAAGATTGCCTGAATGATTAGAATGCAAAGCCAGCCATACTAGTTTGCCATAGAATCTAGGCAATAGTGGCAAACATCTTTAATTCCAGGACTGATGAGACAGAGGCAGATGGATCTGTCTGAGTTCAAGGGCTAAAATAGAGTGAATCAGTCTAAAAATTAAACAGCTAATGCCTTTCATCCCAGTGCAGTCTCACATGGCAGTCTAGGATGCTAAGGCTTAGAGGAGAGCAGGGCAGTCTGGAGATGTAATCTGAAATTTGGTAGATCACTCCTTGGTAGAGGTGAGAGCTACTAACTGTCTGCTTTGCTTTTCTTATCTTCAGCTTGAATCCCAATATCTGTCTCTGGAATTTTATTATTTGTGTTACAGTTTAGTCTTATTGCAATTTGATACACAATGCTTTGTTGATACCCATAGGAGGTCTACCACTTTCTAAACACAATCAGAGGAGGAATGGGTTGGGAAATGCAGAGGGGAAGTAGGGGGAGGGAATGGGTAGAAAAAAAAAAGAGGGCAAACTGTAGTCTGGATGTAAAAAAAATAAATTAAATAAAAACTAAATGAAATACTTAAATACAGAGTTGGCAAAACAATCATAAGACTGCAATAATGAATGTAAAATGATTACCAAGAGAAATTAAAGATGATGTATTGAGTACATTTATCTCATTTAGTGTTATTTTTGATATTTAACATCAACTTGAGTCTAAAAGCTTTATGAAAATGACAGAAATGTTAAAAGAAACCAACCGGAGTATTAACTACCTCATCTTAAAACTGATTATAGAACTTTCTGAAGGAAGACAATGGATCTATTATTTCTCAAGGTGATGTCATTCTGAAATGTTAGGTGAATAAGCCAGCAGAACAAAAGAGACAGCAAAGAAAGAAAAACACATACAGGGCACTACTGCCACACAGGATACTACTGCCACAGTATTTCAATGATAAATGAGATTTAAGTTTAGAGAGGGCTCAGTGGGCAAAAGTGTTTGTGAGAGCAAGAAGAAATTGAGTTCAAATCCCTGGCACCCACATGGTTGCAGCCATCAATGATTATAACCCTAGTGATGTAGCTGGAGACAGACAAGTTACAGCAGCTTGCTTGACAGGAAGCTTAGTGGACACTGTGAGCTAAAAGATCATTGAGAAACTCTGCTAAAATAAGGCAAAAATTCATGGAGGAAAACACCTAATGTCCTTCTCTAGCTGCTTTATGTGTGTAACAGGACCCAAGCATCATGTATATATGATGGCATACACCACATACATGTAAATACATAGGCAATATACTCGTTCACACACAGACAGACAAATATTTTCATCAAATGCATCTGAGAAATTACAGATATATCATAAAATAAACTCAATCCATACTTCTAGACATGCATAATTCATTTAGTAAAGTTGAGTAGCATATCTTCATGAAGAGTAAAATCTGAAAAAAATTATCTAAAAAAAAACACCTTTCATTCTTGATAGTAAGCACATTTTATAAGATGAAATATAAAAATCATCTATAAAATAAGAATAGAAATTGAATTCATTGAAAGTTTTATATGCTGCTCAGCAAAATTCATCATTATCAACAAAATAAAATAACAAAGCAACCACTGAAAGAAATATGTGTGGTACACAATAGTGGGCAGATTTGTATGCAGCATGTTTGATCATGGTGCCAGCTTGAAACTGGGCCTTTTTTATGGTAGACATGTACCAACATACATCCAAGCCCAAGATTTATTAAGGAATATTATCAAAGGGCAATGAAACCACAAATAATCCAGTAACAATGGTCAAAGAACTGAGATGGATGTTAAATATGCAAATGACTAGTATCCATTTCAAAAAACTTTAATCTGAAAAGAGGAAATTGAAAAGTCTGTGCACTTTGCATGAATAAATCAAAATGATTGATAATATCAAGTCATATTGTTGAAGTGCATAGAACCAGGAAGATCCCATATGTTCATGTCTATTCAAAGAATAGAGTAGGACAGTCCCTTTGAAGAACATTCCCTGTTTTGTGGGAGAAATACGTGTAATGTAATGTAATGTATTAATCAGTTTTAAAAACCTAGATATTTGGTACAAAGAAATGTAAGATGCTAAAATGTCAGGTAAATTGTGTAAGCACTGTAGATTAATTGCTCAAACATTTGAAAAGTCCCCAAATATCCATCATCGACCAATTGAATTAAATAGTGTTGGGTATATTTATTATGTTCATACACTAAAATAATACTCATTAAATAAATTGATTTATAAGGTGTATTTGTATATCTACATGGGACTCTTCATATATATATATATATATATATATAGTATATATACATATACAAGCATATAAGTTAAAAATATATCAACCAACCATTTTAAAAAGTTAATTTTTAAAAAATATTAGCTCAGTTAATGAAGCAATAAGCATATGAGAAAGATACTATTGTTATACACTTAATACATATTATATGAACAAAATGATGTATAATAATAAAATGTACTAAATTCATGAAAATCTATCAGATCTGAAGATGACAGAAAAATGTCAAAACATTTATATAATAAAATTAATATAGTTATTTCTATGTACAGCATCACACCAATATAAAGTAATGCTTTTTCCAAAGGATTGACTCTTCTTAGATCACAGAGAAAACACATATATAAGCTGCAGAACGTATGGAAAACATCAACTCCGATATTATGATGCTAATGTCTGTAGACGTGCTGGGCAGGTGATTCAGGTCCAGCACTCAGTTCAAGACCAGCCTAAGATACCTTTCTTACCTTCAGAAATGTACGAGAAAGACAGATAGTGATTGAGAACAAGGCAGCTAGTAGGTGGGTGGGTAGGAAGTGAGGCAGGAAGGAAGGGATGAAAAGCAGAGGAGAAATAGGAGAGAGGTGGATAAGAGAGCAAACTGCTGAAATATATGAAGCAATGGGCTAGAACTATAGCAACTATTAGAGAAATGGCAACATCGTTGAATACTTTTATTATTTGGTTGTGTTTTTAAAATCAAAGGACATAAAAAGCCAAGAAAAATTTAATATGTGTATTGAAGGAAGTAATAAATAAAAAGAAACAAAGTCTGAAGAGTTAGACTACACAGAAGATATAGAAAAAATGAAGCAGCATTGCTTCAGTAAAGACAAACACATTTATTTTGTTGGGGAAGAGAGGAGCATAGGGACACTAGCTGTATACCCGTTTAGGGCCTTGGACAACTGGCAGAAACTTGTAATCTCTTCCCACTATGTGGTTTTCAGAGACTCAAAGTGAGATCATCATGCAAAAAAAGCATCTTCACCACTGAGCCATATTGCCAGTCCCAAATTCCTAAACTTTAAGTAAAATAATCTGTCATATAACACAAGAATATGAGTATGAATATGTATGTTTTCCCAATAATTAGGTTTTTAGCTTTTATTTTTTTTTACAATTTTTATTTGTGCATGTGTTATTTTTACAGCCCTATCCTACAAAGGGGCATTTGGCCAATGACAGACCACAAAGCATGGGGAAGTCCCATAAAATAATAAAATGGTATACCTGAGCGATATCACACACATCTGTTTGGGTCGGTCATTTTGTGGCCATGGCACAAGGAGAAGATAAGCTCACAAGACAATTCTTACAATTTGTCCCCACCAATAAACCTGTGTGACATGTGACTCAATTATCTAGTACATAATGCAAACATTAACTCCATAGTATTTGTGGCTCCCAAAGGGAGTGAAGAAATTTAGAGGTGTTGTTGAGAGATATTTGTTTAACTAGGCAAAGATATGTTACATTTGTTTACTGTATTTGTTTAACCATGAAAAGATGTGTTTTATTTGCTTGATTAAATAAAATTAACGAGGGCTCAGAGAGTTAGGTTTAGCAATTAGTTGAAAGGGAGGAGGGTAGCATGGTTTATTTTAGTTGGGATGAGGTGGAAGGAGAGAGGCTTCCCGGATGCTAGGGAAGAGAGAATGTTAGTCAGTTGCTGCTCTAACATTCTGAGCTCACAGGTTTTCACCCTAGCATTTAAATCTCAAATTGTATTAGGATGATAGAGATTTAGTTAAAGCTACTGTTTAGTTACAGCAACAGAATCATTGCCTGAGGGAATAGAATCATCCCTCCTCCCAGGCTTTGGTTCTAACTAGAAATTCACAGAGCAGTCACAATGACAAGGGAATTCCGTAAGTTATGGCTCTGGTGTAGTGGGAAAAGCCTTGTTGGAGAAAGGGTGTCACTGTGGGGATGGACTTCAAAGTCTCTCTCACTCCAGCTTGGCTCAGTGTCACCATCAGGCCATTTCCTGTTATCTGCAAAAGCTACTGTTCCAGCGCCACACCCACTATCAAGCCCCCATGGTTCTAGTCATCGTGATAATGGACTGACCTCCGAAACAGTGAGCAATCCAGCCCAATTGAATGTTTCCTGATTAGAGTTAATGTCATCATGATGTCTTTTCACAGCACATAGAAATGCTATTGCAGAATATGTACAAAAATAGCCATAATTACTATCACAACTACATATAACATATTGCATTTATAGGTATATTAATTATCCAGGTTCCTACATTTACAAATAGATTAATATATTTTTTTATATTTTTCTCATATTACATATCAATCCCAGGTCCTACTCCCTCCCATCCTCCCATGCCTCCTATGACCTTCCCACCCCCCAGTTCCATTCCCCATCCATTCCCCATGGAGGGTGAGACATTCCAGGAGGGATCATCAAAATCTGTCAAGTAATTTGGGGTATAGCCTAGGCCCTCCCTTGTGTCTCTAGGTTAAGGGAGTATCCCTCCATTGTGAATGTGTTCCCAAGTCTTTTCATGCACCAGGGGTACATGGTACTTCCACAGTCAGAGGCCCCATAGACTGCCCAGGCCTTCTAACTGAGACCCATGTTCAGGGTGGCTAGGTCAGTCCTCTACTGGTTCCCAGCTATCAGTCTAGGGTCCATGAGCTCTCATTTGTTCAGGTCAGCTGTCTCTGTGGGTTTCTCCAGCCTGGTCTTGACCAATTGGATCATCACTCCTCTCTCTCCACAAATGGATTCCAGAAATTCAGCTCAAAGTTTAACTGTGGGTGTCTGCTTCTGCTTCCATAAGCTACTAGATGAATGCTCTAGGCTGGCATATAAGGTAGTTATCAATCCCATTATTAGGGAAGGGCATTTATGATAGCCTTTTTACTGTTGCTCAGATTGTTAGTTGGGGTCATACTTGTAGGTCTCTCGACATTTCTCTAGAGTCAGTTTTCTCTTCAAATCTATAATGGATCTCTCAGTTTTCTTCTCTATTCTTTTGCCGACTCAATCTTTGTGCTCCCCCATGTTCTCCTCTCCCCTCACTTCTCCCTTTCTCTTTCTCCTAACTCCCTCTCCACTCACTGTCTCCACCTCCCAACATGCTCAGGAGATCTTGTCCCTTTCCCCTTCTCCAGAGGACCAAGTATGTCTCTCTTAGGGTCCTCCTTGTTTCCTAGCTTCTCTGGCAGTGTGAATTGTAGGCTGGTGATCATTTGCTCTATGCCTAAATTCCATATATGAGTGAGTGCTTTTCTTTTTGTGACTTGGTTACCTCTCTCAGAATAGTTTCTTCTAGTTCCATCTATTTGCCTGGGAATTTCAAGATTCCATTGTTTTTTTGTTTTTGTTTTTTTGTTTGTTTGTTTGTTTTTGTTTTTTGTTTTGTTTTGGTTTTGGTTTTGTTTGTTTTGTTTTCCACTGAAAAAGAACTCCATTGTGTAAATGTGCCACATTTTCTTTATCCATTCTTCAGTTGAGGGGCATCTAGGTTTTTTTCAATTCTAGCTATTACAAATAATGCTGCTATGGACATATTTGAACAGATGTCTGTTACGTGTACATTTTTCCCCGCCGCCGATCTGGTCCCACTCTTTGTTCCTCCCCACTGGCCACCCAGTCCCACCGCCATGCCATGCGAGCCCCAATAACAAGCTGAGACTCTGTATTTGATACAAGCTGTTGGCCACTTATCATCATTGTTTATCGGCTAGCTTTGTCTTAATGATTAACCCATTTCTGTTATTCTAAGTATTTCCATGTGGCTAATCTTACCTGAGAATGGTGGACCGCAGATGTCTTTGTTGCATGGATATACATCTTTTGGGTATATGCCTAAGGGTGGAATTGCTGGATCCTGTGGTAGACTGCTTCCCATTTTCCTGAGTAACCACCATACTAGTCTCCAAAATGGCTATACAAATCTGTACTACCACCAGCAGTGGAGGAGTGTTTCTCTTCACATCCTCTCCTACATAAACTGTCATTGTTGTTTCTGATTTTAGCCATTCTGACAAGAGTAAGATAGTATCTCAGTTTCTTGCTTTATTTCTTCCTTGACACAGGAATTGTGCAATTGCGTATTGTTCAATTTCCATGAGTTTGTAGGGTTTTTGCAATGTCTGTTGTTGTTGACTTCTAACTTGAAAGCATAGTGGTCTGACAAGATACAGAGGGTTATTCTAATTTTTTCATATCTATTGTGATTTGCTATGTTGCTGAGTATATGGTCGATTTTAGAGAAGGTTCCATGTGGAGCTGAGAAGAAAGTACTTTCTTTTGTTTTTGGATGGAATGTTCTATAGATATCTGTTAAACCCAATTGGGTCATAACTGCTGTTAGTTCTTTTGTTTCTTTGTTAAGTTTCTTTCTAGTGGTCCTGTCTAGGGGTAAGAGTGGGTTATTTGAGTTTTAGTAATGATTTGAGTTTTAGTAATGTTTCTTTTACAAATGTGGGTGCCTTTGTCTTTGAGGCATAGATGTTCAGAATTGAGACTTTGTCCTTCTTCATCTCTTTTGATTAACTTTAATTTGAAGTCTAATTTGTTAGATATTAAGATAACTACACTTGCTTGTTTCTTGGGTCCATTTGATTGGAAGATCTTTTCTCAACCCTTTACTTTGAGGTAGCAGCATCTGCCTTTGAAGTTGAGGTGTGTTTCTACTATGCAGCAGAAAGATTCTGTCTTTGTATCCATTGTTTAGCCTGTTTCTTTTTATAGGTGAGTTAAGACCATTAATATTGATGGAAATTAAGAACCATTGATTGTTAATTTTTGTTTGCTGTGGATTTGTTATTGTTGGTGGTATTGTGAGTAGATTTACTCTGCTTTTTCTTTCACTTCAGGTAAAGTGGGATTATCTATTGACTATGTTTTTGTGCATGTAGCTAACTTCCTTGGGTTGGAGTTTTCCTTCCAGAACTTTCTGTATGGCTGAACTTGTGGATATATATTGTCTAAATCTGTTTGTTTCATGGAATATCTTATATCTCCATTTACAGTGACTGAGAGTTTTGTTGGGTATAGTAGTCTGGGCTCACATCTGTGCCATCACAGATGTAGGCTTAATCCCTAGGGTGCAGGGACGGTTCAACATATGAAAATTTATCAATGTAATCCACCATGTAAACAAATTGAAAAAGAAAAAAAAACATATGATCATTTCAATAGATGATGTAAAAGCCTTTGACAAAATCTAGCACTATGTCATGATAAAGGTCTTAGAGAGATCAGGAATAACAGGAACATACCTAAACATAATAAAAGCAATATACAGTAAACCAACAGCCAACATCAAACTAGAGAGAAACATAATGGGATTCCTCCAAAATCTGAAACAAGACAAGGCTTTCCATTCCCTCCATATGTTTTCAATATTGTACATGAAGTTCTAGCTAGAGCAGTAAGACAACAAAAGGAGATTAAGGGGATACAATTGGGAAGTAAGAAGTCAGACTTCACCTATTTGCAGATAATATGATAGTTTACATAAGTGACCTGAAAAACTCTACCAGCGAACTCCTACAACTGATAAGTGCCAGAATACAAGATTAACAAAAAAAAAAAAAAAAACCTATAAAACCAGTAACCCTACTATATACAGACAATCAGAAAAACATCACATTTTGCAATAGCTACAAACAACATAAAATATCTTGGGACAATGCTAACCAAACAAGTGAAAGACCTACATAGCAAGAACTTTGTTTCTTTAAAGGAAAGAAATTAAAGAAAATACCAGAAAATGAATAAAATAAACCTTCCATGCTCTCAGATAGATAGGATGAAAATAGTAAAAATGGCAATCTTGCCAAAAGCAATCTACAAATTAAATGCAATCCCAGCACAATTCTTCATAGACCTTGAAAGAACAATACTCAATTTTATATGGAAAAACAAAACTCCCATGATAGCCTAAACAACCCTGTACAATAAAGGGACTTCAGGAGACATCACCATCCCTGACATCAAGCTCAATTGTAGAGCCATAGTCCAGAAAACAGCTTGGTATTGGCACCAAAATAGACAGGTAGACCAATGGAATCGAATTGAAAATCCTGATATTAACTCATACACCTGATTTTTGACAAAACAGCTAAAACTATACAATGGATAAGGAATCATCTTCAACAAATGGTGCTGGCATAACTGGATGCTGGGTAGAAGACTGCATATAGACCCAAGTCTATCACCATGAACAACACTTGAGTCCAAATGGATCAAAGACATCAACATAAATCCAGCTACACTGAACCTCTTAGAAGAGAGAGTGGAAGGTAGCTTGAATGAATTGGCACATAGACCACTTCCTGAACATAATTCCAGTAGCACAGACACCTAGCTTAATATATTTTTAAATTTTATTTCTCACAGCTCTCTCTCCCCCATACAACAGTTTAAATATTGTCATTATGCTGACTTGTGAAATTGCATATTAGTTTACTTAATTTTTATTTTTATAAAAACATATAATCTGTGAATGTGTCTTTTTATTTAATACAATTTTAATAACTGGTCCATATCATATAAGCACTAATAGTTTAAGTCATTTCTCTATTTAAATGATAATATGTATGTCTTCTATTTCCTATGGTATAGTGGCCTTTCTTCCAATTTAAGGATATTTTACTTAGAAAAGTAGTGAGTAATCGCTGAACATAAATTATAGTAGCCCAATCAGATATTTAAGCTATAAATCTGAATATATCTCCCAACAAATATTACTGTCTTGGGACTCAAAAGACTGATATTGGAATGAAAGGGCTTCTCTACTTTACACTTAAAAGAAACATAATTCAGGGCTTAAAGTCTGGAAGACTGAATAAGCAATACAAAAACCAGAAAACAAACCATGAGAAAAAAGTGAAATTTAATCTTTACAAATTCGGAAAGTGAGTAATACAAAGGCAGAGAGGCTGAAAGAAATTCATCATGTCTTCTCAGTCCCACGAACCAGCTGGGATGAAGAGTCTCCTTGCTATTTTACCACTGTGTCCTTCTCTTTTAATTTGAAGGCATAATACAGAAAACTCTTCAAGACTGACCCTGAATTGCTGGGGTGGATCAAAGTCTTCCAATGTTTTCTGAACTTTGGTTTGGTCCTGTATTTTTAATGTTTCAGTCTTTTACAGTAATACACTTTCAACATAGGACCTAAGCTAAGACACAGAATAAGTCCATTTGCTTGCATAAGCATGTATGGGTCTGGTGGTTATCACTCTAGGTATGGACATGCAGGTTCATGGTCTATGCATGTTGAATTGAATGGTAAGTAGGAAATAATCCTTCTCTAATGCAAACATATTACAGGGTAAACTTAAGCACTACAGGAGTCATTACAGTGACTGGTGACTGATGAACCCAGGTTATAAGTCTTCTTCAGTTTAAATTTTGACATTTCCCTAAAATGGAACTCTACTGGATTTGAAGTAGGAGGAATTTTAAAATGGTAGA
Organism: Cricetiscus sungorus; assembly: GCA_030556225.1. Lineage (NCBI taxonomy): Eukaryota > Metazoa > Chordata > Mammalia > Rodentia > Cricetidae > Cricetiscus > Cricetiscus sungorus. The sequence continues at coordinate 12,404,757 of JANBXA010000731.1, read as the reverse complement.
AATAGAAGTGTTAACTGTCAAATTTTATAACAGGAGAAAAAAAAACTAAAACACAGAATCTTGTCTTAACTAAGGAGAATTACAGAATTACTCAGTGATTAGAAAGTATTCTTAAAGAATCCAATGAAGGAATGAGAGCCCCACTGTCTCTGATTCAGACTAAACACGACACTGACAAATTATTGGAGTTCTGATTTATTGCTTGTTTGCTTGATGGCTTTTCTGACATTTTTCTTTCATTTGACTTGATTTTACTGGTCTCTGTATGTTTTAGTGTTAGTTTTTTGTAGCCTGGGTTGATCTCATACTCACTTTATAACTTAGGCAGGCCTTGAACTTATGGGACTTCTCCTGCCTCGATCTCTCAAATTATGATGTGTGGCACACATCACCACAATTTCTAAGTAAGAGTTCTGCTTTATAAAACTTTTTTCCTTTTACCAAACAAAACTGTAGATTTCCATTTTATCAGCCTAACTTTTTTTAGTTAGACTTTTTGAAGTATTCCTTAGCAGTAGAAGGACTGAACAGTGACAGTGAAAACTGCACAAAATGGTCCATCTTTAGAAATAAAGAGTTACAACGATAGGTAATAGCTGAATGAAAGAAACTTTGGTTTTTTAACCTCCATGACTAATGTGTTTTTCAAATGTCTGACAAGGAATTCAGAACAAGCTTGAGGTATATATAGAGTTTTCCAGGTCCACGTATTTGCTCTGAATGAAGAAATGAAACATTGCTGTATAGTATACTTGCATTTCTTGTTTATACATTTTAGAAATATGCTTAGAATTCATTTTATATTAATAAAACATATATGTGTATATACCATTTCTGAAATATCTATCATTTACCACTTATGTAACATGCTACATAAGTAATTGCTATTTATATCTGAGATATGAAAAGGTGGGATCTATTTCTTTTTTCTGTAACAAAACATACAGTAATGTAACAGTTGGTTGTCTCACAAGGTTTGCTTCAATGATAACACTTCAGTAGCATGGCTTGTGTAGAGCTTAATGTGTCTGTATTCTATAACAGGCTTGCCTATGAGAAAATGTTATTATTAGATACACTCTTTGCCCCATAACACTCTTGCTGCTTGGAGCTTCTACTATTACTACACACTTAAGATGTTACCAAATGCTTTAACATGTTTACTTATGTCATAAAAATCGCAATAAAAATACATGCCGCCATAATAGCATTATAGTAAAGCATTCTTCTTGCCAGGCAGTATGAATAATTTCTAAATGTCATTATGTGATTAAGCAGCGAGGCACACCAGGTTCCATTGCAGTGAGAAGTTCTGTAATAGGTGTTGAAACTGCCTCTCAACATCACACCAGAGAGTATCTCCTTGAGGTACTTTTTACATAATAATTTCACAGGGTTATAAAAAAAAGAATAAATGAAGTCATTAAAAAACATTTTTCTCTGGTAAATATAAATGCTATCTATCCTCTAGTATGCAGTCATTAAAGTTTAATGCATTTCAAAGAAAATGCTTTATAAAGAATATTTCAGTCTAAAAAAACTAGGAACTCAAAATTTGTTAAATTTGACTTATTTAAATTTAGTTTCTATCTTGAAAAATAATGGGAGCAATTACCTTCTTCTCAGTTTCCAAGGTGACAGTTTATCAATCATAGTAGTGAGGTCTGAGTTTCTTCATAATGCATTTGATGATGACTTTTCCATTTCCCCTCATTCTCATATTGCCTCCTGTCCTATGTGGAATCTGGCATTATCTCTGAGATGAAAGTGAGTATTCCCTGAACTCAGTGAATGATTGTGGAATTTTCCCAAACAGAACAAATGCCATAGGGCAAGAGGGGAGGGGGGTTATGGGTATGTGAATGGAAGCTAGCACCTGTACCTCCAACAGCACAAAAGTACTGAAACCAAGGGTTTTAACTTCTGCTTAGACACATAGTGCAACTAATAACGTCATCATTGCATACTAATGAAATGACAGATATCTATGTCAATTCTCATACATATTTTCTGAATCACCATGAATTCAGAGCAAAATAATCTGTTGACTTCTCAAGTCAGCAAAATTTCAGTACTAATATCATAATCTATTCCCAGAGAATGTGACCTTGGAATAAGAGTAGTCAAAAGCAAATACTGTGCATGTAATATTGAAGGAACTCCAGCAACAGAAAGAGACACTTATCATAGAAGTGTCAACCAACTCAATAAGTTGTGCTCTTTCAAACCATCTGCCGTGATGGCTGACTGAAGTTTTGCATATTGATAAAAAGCTGGAAGGCAATTTAGAGTAGGATCAGAATTATCCCTAACTAAGGGAAGGATACTGGAGAATCATGCACTAATTCAGAAAGTCATTAAGTAGATGGTAATCCTTCTCTAGTTTGGAGAGCAGAGTCGCAGGGTATCCTTCTGCATTTGTAGAACAAAGCCCTGAATACAGGTACAAAGAGCAGTAGTTGTGAGTTGCTTGAGTGTGTGAATGATACAAGTTGAATGTAAACAGGTACTGACCCTAAACATTCCAGTATTCCTGACCACATTATTTTCTATCACTCATTTTAATTACTTGATAACACTGACTCTCTAGATTCTACTAAAATACTGAAATACTAGGATCCATGGTGACTGAAAGTCAAAACTGTGAGATCATGAATATGCCACAAAAGATCTACATCTTTCCAGTGTTGGCTGTTAACTTTGTAGTGCCCAGTCGGTCTTTCCATGAACATAAAGTATGGCCTTGATTTATCTTACATGACAAGAATGCTAAAATTTGATATATATAGCTCCCTCTCTCTTGAACTTCAAGCCGTTGACCAACTATTTTTGTAGCTCCAATTGTAAGTGATAACATTTTAACAATAATAAAATACCTGCTCCATGCTAAGTAGTTCACTATGAAGTTTCGGATATGGATTATCTCAAATTTTACAACACACCTAGAAGTCAGATACTTTACTGTTAGAATTTAACAAGTGAGGAAAGAAAATTAGGTTTGTTAATTAGCTTATTTAAACATTTAAACTTGGCCAATGAGTGGTGGAGTGTGGATTTGAGTTAGGGATTCAGGTTTTAAATCCCTTATACTCTTCAGTTCATTTGAATATATAAATATGCTAGTTTATGCATGTTCTTCCTTTTTCTTTTTTATTGATATGTTTACATTAAAATCACTCTTATTTTACATACCAATTTCAGCTCCCTTTCCCTCCTGTCCTTCTATTGCCCCTACCATCTCCCTATGCCACTCCCCATCCACTCCTCCGGTAAGATGAGACCTCCCATGGGGAATCACCAAAGACCATCACATCATTTGGGGCAGGTCCTAGGTCCTCCCCCATGTATTTATGCTGAGCAAGTATCCCTCAGTAAGAAATGGGCCCAAAAAGCCAGTTCATGCACTGTGGATAAATACTGGTTCTTATCCTTTCTGGTGGAGTGGACAGAGGATGGATTGCAGTGGAGAGGCATGGAGAAACTTCCTAGAGACATGAGATGTCTCAAGTAGTTTATTCAGGCCCACACAGATGGTGCTCTACAGTCTATCCTATTAAAAGTCAACAGTGGGTAGACATTACTGCCATCTACAAAATACTTCACATCAGCAGCTAAATCTGTGAGGATAGAGGAGTTATAGAGTGTAGTTTAGCAAATCAGACATACAAAATGAGGAGCACAGTCCTGGGTATTAAAATGTGTGATTTTCCCTGAGTGATCCACATCTAAAACTAAGGATCCAATTGCTTTACTAATATAGATGTCCTCCCTTCTGCTTTCCCTATCATCTCACTCCTTCTCAGAGTCTCTTATGGAAAAACATTCGAACATTTTATTGATCCCTTCTATAGATCTCCACATGATTTAACTAATTTTCACATTCAAAATCTCACCTATAAAATAACACATATATTTAATGTTTATACAATGATTAAATACACCTTTCTGTATTCATTTAATTTTCTAATGAAATTGTTATGTTTTGCAATATACTTCAGAATCTGAGCTACAAAATGCCTCAGTGCATAAAAGTACTTGCCACCAAACATGTGACCTGAGTTCAGTCCCACTTGGTAGAAGGAGAGAACACTCAGGTTGTCTTGTGACCCCCACACAAATAACATAAACATTGTTTATAATAATAAGACTATCTGCCTAATATATATATATATGTATATATATGATATATATCATATATTGTTCTTTTGACCCATTAAGACAAAAATCATCTTTAATGAAAAATAGAATGTGCTGACTTAAAATTCATGTATTTTCAGTAGAATACACAAAAGCAAATTAACATTTGTCTAAAATGTGTGAGATTTTCCCATTTATTTTCTCATCTCTGCATCTTTGAGATTTTATTTTATGTACAGAGAAGATGAAAAGCTTAATATTCCACATATTGAATGAATATTAATTCAATATTTTAAAGTCTTCTGTTAAATTACTAACATTTATATATTTTTTGTTCTTCTCTCATACATTATATCCTGACCACAATTTCCCCTCACTCCTCTCCTCCCATTCCCCCACCACCTCTCCTCTCCCTCAGATTCACTTCATCTCTGTTTCCCTTCAGAAAAGAGCAGGATTGAACATGGCATAGAAAGTTATGGTAAGACTAGGTACATACCCTCATCTCAAAGTAGGATGAGCCAAAGCAATAGGAGGAAAATAGTCCCCCAAATAGGAAAAATAGTCAGATACCCCTACTCCCCACTATTAGGAATCCCACAAGAATAACAGGCTATACAACCATTACATTTACACAGAGGACCTGGCTCATACCTGTGTAGGTTCTGTGATCACTGCTTCAGTCTCTGTGATCCCCTATGAGCCCTGCTTAGTTGATTTTGTGAGCCACTTTCTCTTGGTGTCCTTGGACCGTCTCTTCCTACAATCCTTCTGCAGGGTTTCCCAAGCTCTGCCTAATGTTTAGCTGTGGGTCTCTGCATCTGCTATCAGTTTCTAGGCATCACAATCTATGAGCATAGCCGAAAGCACTAGGCATCATTTAGTTGACATTTTTAGGTTATTTTTGTTTCATTTTGTTTGCCAGTTGCGTTTGGTTCTCGCCTAGGTTTTTGATGTATTCAGCCTCCTGGACATCCGGGCAGTACCAGGCATGAGCTCCCTCTAGTGGCATGGGCCTCCAACTGATCCCTCATTAGTTGGCCACGCCCCCAAGTTCTGAGCTGCCATTGTCTCAGCACATGTATAGGCAGGGCAAATTGCAGGTCAAACGTTATGTGACTGGATTGGTGTTCCAGTGCCACCATTGTAAGTCTTGCCTGATTATAGAAGAGTGCCAGTTCAGACTCCTTATCCCACATTAAGTCTCTGCTAGGACTTCATGGATTCCAAACAGTTTCCACTGCACTAGGTTTCTACATCATCCCCAAAATGACCCAAGTCCAGCCATCTCTCCTAGTATTCTTTCACTCCACCACAACCTCTCCTCCCCACCTCCTGCTTCATTCCCCCATGTTCCCATCCCCCACCAAGCCCAGTTCGCCAGCAAAATCTATTATGTTTCCCCTTGCCAGGGATACTCATGCTTTCTTCCCCGTTTGAGTCTATCTTGTGTCTATGGATTGAAGTATGGTTATCCTTTATTTAACAGCTAATATCCACCACCAAGTGAGTACATATCATGCTGCATCACTCAGAATGAGTTTATTAAAGGCCCATTGGGTACTGGTGGTCAGATATTACATGTATAAAATCTTATGGTTTTTTTTTTCATAGTGACATGAAGCTCATATTTACATTCTCAATGGTGCCTAAAATGAAAGTGCTGGAAATGAGCATTCATGTACTTTGGCCAAAATTAAAGGATGTTTGGCAAACATATATTTAAAAAATAATTAAAAAGTTGAAAGCATATATGGTATAATATAGATCTACTATAGCTTCACATATACACACACAGAAGCACACACAGACACACAATTCCAGAATATTTTAACAGCAAGGCAGTTAGAGATCATTTATAGCAAAGGATCAATCAATGTAAGGATAAAGTTGGGCAATGCATTGTTTCATGTTAAACAAATGGCTGGAGGATTTCAATTAAGAGATGTAATATCATCAAATGGTCCTGTCTATAAGCTGTGAAATTTTAGCATGATTTATTTTACTCTGCTTCTTGGAGCTACAAATAGAATAACAGCTAATGGTGTTACAAAATGAACCTTGGGGCTGGTTCTGGGTAGTGGCTTATTCCCAATCTGATGTATTGAATGACAGAAAAAAAGAGAGAAAGCAGATTTTTGATCACTTTTAATGTAAAATTGTCATTTACTATTTGGAACTGAGAAATAAAAATGGTGGTGGCTGAACTGCTGTGTTAACTCAAAAAAAAAATGTATTTCCAGAAAGGGAATAAAAATGAGTAAAACTAAGGAAAAGTTACTGCTCCCCCAACACCCCCAGATCTCATCCAGATCTCATCTAATACATCTCCCTTAGGGTCCCCCTTGTTATCTAGTGTCTCTGGAGCTTGGATTGAGAACATGAGGGAACTGGATGGTGGGGAAGATTAGTGAAAGAGCAATAAAATAGATATTAACAGAAGAAGCAACTATGGGGTTAGAGAAAAACCTGATGCTAAGAAACTCCCATGAATTCACAAGGATGGTTCTAGCTAAGACTCCTAGCAATGGTGGCCTACACCTGTAATCAGATTGGTGAATACCCCAACTCTCATCAGAGAGCCTTCATCCAGTAAGTGATGGAACCAGATGCAGAGATCCATGGCCAAGCACCAGGCCGAGCTCTGGAAAGCCAGTCAAAGAGAGGGAGGAGGGAATACATGAGCAAGGGAGGTCAAGAACATGATGAAGAAATCTGCAAAGACAGTGAGCCATGCTCTTGGAAACTCACGAACTCTAGATGGACAGCCGTGGATACTCCAGGGAATGGAAGTAGAACCTCCGATTCTGGAAGACAGTAGTGAAACTTCGGCTATCTGAGGGGACCCCTGACAGAAGGACCAGGATCTAACCTTGGTACATGAACTTGCTTGTTGGAGCCTATCAGCTATGGTAAGATACGATGCTCATCCTTAATGCATGGGAGAGGGGTTTGGTTCTCTCCCAACTTAAAATGCCAGACTTTTTTGATTCCTCCCTTACCTGAGTGAAGGATTGGAATGGAGTGGGCTGTAGAAGGAAGTGAGGTAGGGCATGGGGATGAGTGGGAGGGAGAACTGGGGTTGGAATGTGGAATGAAGCTTAAAGAAATATCTGAAGTATAAAAAAGAAAAAGTTACTGGAAAAAAGTATTTGCTACAAATCAGGCTTTTAATCTAATCTACATTGTTTTCTTTAAGAAATTTTAGTAGTATTTAATAAAACGTGAAATATATCAGTAAATCAAAGTCGAACTTATTTATTAATTAAGGAAACAGTACTTTGGAGACTCACTTTCACAGGAGGGGTATATATTAGTCCTTCTCTAAAGGAACAGATCTGATCAAATCAGTATATGTCAAAGGGGGACTCATTAGCTTTGCTTACAGATTACTATAGTTCAACAATGACTATTAGACACTATAAGGGATGAAATCTGGTAAGTACAAGACTGGCTCCAGAAGCCTGTGAGACTCTTGGAAAGCTACTGTTTTTTAGCCTATATTGGGAGACTAAAGAAATTGGTTCAGGAATGGACTGAAACAGGATAGATGAACATGCCAGAAAAAGCAAAAAAGACAAGCCACAAGAAAGTAAATATTTTCTTTGTCCATAGCCTTTAAAATTATTCTGATTTTAATTTGAAAATATTTTTTGAAAAATGTACAATTACATCATTTACCCCTTTCCTTTTACTCCCTGAAACCTTCCTGTTGCATTCTCTCTCAAATTTATGCCCTCTATTTCCTTAACATGTCCTTTGATCTGAGTCTATCAGATTCACATAATGTGATAAAGAAATTCTCACTCAGAAATGCTCAGAGATTTGTGCTTTAGTCGATTCTAGATGCAGGCAAGTTGACAATCAAGATCAGCTAACAGAGGGAACATTCACCTCTTTCGAATGTTTGTTCTATTTATTTCCCTTTTAAATATCTTGCCAAGAAGAGATTCTTAGGTTTAATTTTCCTATCGTGCTGAAGTTGCCATAACAATACCTGCATTGTATTATCTACAAGACACAAAATTATCACTGTCTACCACATTCTCCACCACCTGTAGCTTATCACTCTGTGTTCCAACATTTAATTATATTCTGAGGTAAGAAAGTGTTATGAGTAGACTTCTATTTCCTGCAAAGCTAACATTTTTTTCTTTAAGACATTTTTCTCTCAAGATCAAAATCGCTGAGAAATGCCTCACATTCTGCCATTCAACTACTGTTTATTCACTGGGATATTTGAACAATTTTGCAACCATGTAACCAATACTATTGTATTTTACTTACTCAAAATGAGGGAAATTTATTGGGCTACTATAACTTTAAATATACAACATCTAGAATGTCAATCAAGGCTTATGTGTGTGTTCAGCAGCAATTGGAGCAAAGAATGCAAATTATTCTAACATCCCAAAGGTAAATGTGAAGTCATCCTCCTGTGAACACATGCTCTTCTTTGTGGGTCTATTGTATGTTAAGTCACTGCAGTTTATTAATTACATTGTTTTGCCACTCCTTTGGCAATCTTTGCACTTTCAGAAGAATAAATAACAAGTTTACTGAGTCCTGCCTTAAAACAGTCATTGATTTCTCTCCTTTATCTCAGACATTTATCAATTGGCAATTTCTCATCTGCCTTGGTGACATGAGGTAGAGATGAATAGAGACACTGAGGCCAGCCTTGGATACATAGCAAGTTCTGTGTCAGCCTGAATCCCATAGTGAGACGATATATTAAAACACAGAAACAAAAATGTTTCACTAAATTACCAATTAAACTCGCACATTGCATTAAATCTGTTTTTCCCTCCAACTTCATAGCCATTATTACTCAATGTTCTACAGCCTCTGCCCTGGATTTCTGTAATTCTACTCACTTTTTTACTTCTTCTTGATAGCAGCTGCTGAGTTGGTGATTTTGGATCATCAACACAATTATAGATACTTAGACTCTTTCTCTGCCACTACATTGTGAAGTTATTTCCTTTTGTACTGTTATCTGGTGGTTGGAATGAGTTTGAGGCACCCCACAACCTGGCTCTGACACTGCTTAGGTTCTCAGTTCATCAACCTCCATCCTCAGTCATATCCCACCTCCGTGTAAAATGGTATACACGTTTCTTGACTTCACACATCATATGTTCTTTGCCTGAAAGACAATAAAATCATACAAAAATGGCAATTCCATAAAGTGAAATAAACAGTTAATGATAAAAATAGAGGTAAGTGATGTACAGAATTACCTTGGGGATTATAATGGGAGAATAATAAAACGTCTGATCTCGAAGATGGAGAGTACAGACCAAAGTGGTGCCAGACAAAATGCAGAGACTGAGGATTTAAAAGATGATTTATATTTTAGAAGAGAGATAATATGGAATATGTAACATTTATTTTTATGATACAAAATTTGAAAATGAACAATATAGTTTAAAACTTTCAGAAAATAAAAAAATGCACATGGAAGTAGATTCAGATCTAGGGAAAAAGCAGTAATATGACTTTTGAATTTTCATTATATCTTAATCATCAAAGATTTTATAGGCCCATTTAACCTTTTATAATGTGCATATGTGTTTAAATTTCACCTTAAAGACGAAGAAAAGGGTCTTCTATTTCTAATCCCCTTGAAGGGGCACAAAAGTGGTCAGGCTCTCCACCTAAGAACCACCAACTGCCAGGCTCTGCCTACAGAACACACTAATACCTATAGCCCTGCAGATTCAGGAGGTCAAATTCTGCTCTACAGTGTAAAAAGCCCAACAGAAGGATTTGGAAACCCAACAATCCCCACTCTGAAAAGCTCTGGCTCTCCAAACCCCCATATTAAACTCTGTATCTGCTGAGTTCTTTGCTGCTTCCATCCTTAGCAGAGGTAGCCACCATCCTGGGTTTCTCCCTCCAATAAATCTCTTATGTGAAGTCCATGGTTTGGTGTGACTCTGTGATATTCCTTGGCTCCCAACTGGCATCCTATAATCCAAGCTGTAACACTTGCTTTAGGAAAGTCTTTCCCCTCAGTGTTGTGCCGTGTACACTATTTCTGATAAGTTGTTAGAGTAAGGTACCAGGAGGAGCCTATTGAAACATCACCCATTGGAGTGAAACTAAATCATAGGTACTCAAGAAAGCACAACAAAAGACCACAAAATTAGCCATTAATACCACCAGGGAGTGGGGACACTGGTATAAGGAGATTTCTATGTTAATTTTAGAAAATGGTATAAATATTGAAAATCAAATTTAGAAATCATTAAAAGCATACTATAAAATCCCCAAGAAACTAGGGGAAAAGACAAATATTAATGTAATCATTCTGTTATATACAAAACAAATAAATAAAGCACATACTTGGCATTTTAAAATGGCAACAATGTATAAAATTGTGCATCTAAGTTGTCATATGGAGCAACCTTGACATGACAAGCCATGTGTATATATCTATACCATCTCCTCCTATTTGTAAAGATATTCCAATGTTTAAATAGGCACAGGCTATTGGTTCAACAGTTAAACAAGGAAGAGAACATGAGATGCAAGAGGCAGAGAATAGTGGAATGAGGGTTGTGCAAACAGAATCAATGAGGAGACTGTGGGTGATTCTGAGAAAATTCCAAGAAACCAGGACAAGAGTCTTGTGACCTCAGCTTCTTCATATCACAGAGTTGTTCTTGTGATTTTGTGCCCCTCACAGGTGTATCGGATAGGAGTGGGTTTACTTCAGATTATTACAATTGAATATTGTTATTTGTTTATGTGCCTTCTGGAAAAGAATGCTTTGTCAATACTCAGCTTGTCCTTGTGACTGTACACTCTACATTTGACTCTTCTTAAAATTGAGACTACAAATTTTCTAACACTCTGAATAAGATTAGTTATTGCATGAGACTTTAAATCTGTCCCATTTATTTGCTTTATTCTCCCAGGTCCCACTGTCTCAAGAGAGGTTAAAAAGGAAGGCACAAACCTAACCCTAACCCTAACCCTAACCCTAACCCTAACCCTAACCCTAACCCTAACCCTAACCCTAACCCTGAACCCTAACCCTAACCCTAACCCTAACACTAACCCTAACCCTAACCCTAACCCCTAACCCTAACCCTAACCCTAACCCTAACCCCTAACCCTAACCCTAACCCTAACCCTAACCCTAACCCTAACCCTAACCCTAACCCTAACCTAACCCTAACCCTAACCCTAACCCTAACCCTAACCCTAACCCTAACCCCTAACCCTAACCCTAACCCTAACCCTAACCCTAAGGACAATATATGATTTAATCTCCTAGAGAGTGTTCTAAAAATCTTTTTAGGAATAGAATGATGGGTAAAGTTTTTATATGTGTATTTGTGTGCTTACACATAAATAAAAACTTTATTATGTATTATAGATGGCATACATAATATACAATATATAATATACTGCATTTTATAAATATGTTGTTACATTATGTTACATTAATATTAAAACATTAATATATAATAACATATTTATAAGATGTTATATATAGTATATATCTTATGAATCATATATATATATATACATATGTATATTCACATACACACACAATTTTACAGGCAAGTGCTGCTTCTGCTAGTTTTCCCTAAGGTAGTTTCTTCAAGGAACTCTGGAATCATCTAACTTACTCAGTTATGGTGGAAAAGTACAAAGAGCAGAGGCTGAAGACATGGCTCAGAAGCTTGTGTTGCTCTCCCACAGTGCCAAAGTTCTGTTCCTAGTACCCATATTGGGCCGCACATAATACCCTATAACTCCAGAGCCAGGAGACCCTATGCCCTCTCTGTGGCATCTCTACACACACACACACACACACACACACACACACGTACGCACGCACGCACGCACGCACGCATGCACACACGCACGCACGCACACACACAAAAACAAACACAAACACAAATAGAAAAAACTCTCAAAAACTAAAGTCTTAGTATTTTCAGCTCTGAATATTACCATCGTTGGAGCTAGATTCTTAGTATCTTTTCAACAAACTTTAAATTCACCAGGTATTTTAAGTTCTTCTCACTGTGTATATATAAGATGACATTAATTTACAAATTAGGTGAATAAGATTTTAATAACGTGCAATTAATGATAATTCAACAATTAGAAATACCTGCATATAAACAGAAGGGCTTGCATTTCCTTTTATTATCAAAAATGTGTCTTTTGTCAAGCAATCTCTGCAGGTCAAGAACAGTGGATGCCTACTAATTACTTCTGAAATGTATTGCTTTTCTCAGGAGAGACAGCATCTGGTAATGTGGACTCCTTTACATTTGTGAATGCTTCTGTAGAGAACATGTATCTTTATATAGGTTTACATCCTGAGTCCTGAAAATGGTGACTATGAGAAATTTTTTGACAACTTACATTGTTCTTTCTTAGTTATATGCAAACTTTTATTAAATTATTTTCTTTCAGAATAATTCACACATCGATGGCAGTTAGATTAGAAAATCACGGAGATTTATTTCTTTCAATGGGTTCTTTATTATTTCTTGTTAAGTATAGAAAAGCTGCCTTCATGTCACCATTTTGTAATTTGTTTTCTGGGTAAATGAGCATGGCAGAGACAAAGGCTTCTGAAGTCTTTGCCATTTTCATCTTTTACAGAGAGGCAGTCAGAAGAGAAGCTTTTAGAGTTAATGTGCTACTAAGTACTGTTATGATAAAGTACAAATGCATTTGTGTTGATGTATGAGCCTGCTTGCAGTATTATTACATAGACAATACAGCATCATCTGGAAACTGGATGTAAAATCAAGAATGGATACATCACAGTATTGACTTTTAGGACACATGTCACTAACACAAAACAGCCTGGTAGGAAAATTATTTCATTGCATTCATAGTTGCTAATAAATTGCTGTTCAGTGTTAAATTATGTTTAAGAAATCCCTAGTTTCTATCATAGACTTATGTGGCAATTTGTAAACAAAAGCTACAATTTTTGGATTTAAGGTGTAGGTATAATGATAAGTGATATAAAATATTATCAACAAGTTTACGTTAAAGGATTATAGAAGAAAAGAACGATTATGTTTTACTATTAATGCTGAGATACACTAAACACTAAGACAAAACCCCACAGGGCTGTTTAAGTTCTTGCATAAATGTGAGAAAAGGCTTCTGGAAGAAGCAGATTTTCAGTACACTGAAAGATGGAATGTTAAATATAAAGTATAAGGTGCACATTATGCAAATAATGAGGCAATTAACAAACTAACAAAGAGAAAAGCAGAATTCCAAGTCATTATGGGACAGAGCTTGGAAACTGTTCAGGAAACCTTAGGAAAAATGAATGGCATCGTCACATTTTTAGGGACACTCTAGTGTCATTGTGGGGACTTTTATTCTTTTTTATTGAAAATTTTATTATCCAAATATTTTAAAACTTTGAAATTTTTGAGTATAAGTGTTAATGAAATTTATATTTTAATTATTTATCTTTTATATTAACAAATTGAGTGTTCAAAAGCAGTTTGGCAAATGTACAGGTTGTTTGATTCTTTCTGGGGAGATGTGAACTGACATTTATTTATTCACATCAGATTAGAAAATGATAATGGACCAAAGTTAATTTCACTGGCACTTGACTTGGTGAACTAGAGGATTATTGGGATGAGTTACAGGAATATGGGTGAGGAGTTACTTATAGGACCATGAAGGATTCAAACACAGCTTTATCATTAATGGCCCAAAGCAGGATGGATCATGACTCACTCATGTCTTCTCCTCAGCATCCCTTACTGCTTATTTAAGGCTGGGGAAGGAGGAACCTTATGTATCTGGTGTATTTCAGGAACTTCCCAGACTTCTGAGTTATTTGCTTCCTGAACCATTGTGAGTGTGCGGGGTGGGAGGGGGTGGGGGGTTGGGGGGTGGGGAGGGCCGTTAAAAGTTTCTCTGTTTTGTTTTTGTTTGTCTGTCCTGGAAGTAGCTCTTTGGACCAGCATGACCTCTAACTCAGAGATCTGTCTGCCTCTGCTGGAATTAAAGGAATGAACCACCATGCCAAACTTTATTTCCTGCGTCTTTAGGAGGCTTCTTTCTGAACTTTCTGAATCTAAAGAAGCATCTCTCTCTAAGAATGAATGTTTCAATTCAGAGGAAATTGATATGCATAGGATGGAATATTTAACAAATCCTTCTGTCAATAAAATTTGTTATGATTAATTGGATGTGGTGTGTTACACACCTGATACATAATGTAAACTCAATATAAGGTGCTTAAAATTATGAAACTGAAAAAGCCTGAGGAAATAAGGCTTCCTGTTTTATTTAGCTGTTTTCATCAATGAACACTAAGATGAAGATGTTAATATTTCTAAAAGTCCATTGTCTTCTCCCAAGACTGAGGGAGAAACTTTCCCTTTTGTGAAAAGTAGCTTTCATCCCCTCTTTTGCTATTTAAAATATGCTTACATAAATGGAGAAATGTGATATGTATTTTGGGTTATTAATACCAGTAAGAGATCATTGTTTCCAGAAGGCATGTACAGAGTCTCAGTCGAAGTCACTATGTGTCATGAAAATATTGTGACTGATTTTATATTATTGAGATGTAAAAAGTCATTTCCACAAATGGGTCTCCTGGGTATATTCTTTGAATTAAAACTATTTGAGCTCTCCTCACTGTCTGCCACAGTGTCTTGGTGTGATGGTGAGATGGATAGTCTATGCAACATGGTGCATTAACCTGGTACCCCATCCACCGTGTGTACAGAGCCGTGGCACAGGTGTAAACGACAACCTGATCAAACCTTTTGCTTCTGACATCAAGCACCGTTGCTTGCCCCTTTGTGTTCTCCATCCCCTTGCTTCTTAGCTTAAGTTCTAAAGTCTTGTGTAATTTTCTCTGTCCAATGAAAACTGAGAAGCACAAAATCATCCTCGGAGTCATTATAAGAACCAGAGTGCCCAGTCTGTTACTTTTCCTTTATTTCAGGAATGCCACTGCTCCAGATTATAGGTCTCTTTCATACCAATGTAGTCATAGAACAAAGACAACATAACATGGATGACAACCTAAGTCAGTGCATTACAGATACTCAGAAATAAGCTTTTGTATCGCAAGCACTAGGGTTGGAGTTGGTACCGCCAGCATATTGTTGCCAATCTTTGTTAATTCAAGACCATTACCCTGAATTGTGGTTATTGCAAACCCATTCATCTACTTCACAGTTTAATTTGTTTAACTGGAGTAAAATAAGAGGTAGGACATGCCATTATTTCTTGAATACAAAATTTCTTGAAATGGAAAATTCTATTTACTGCAGAATGCAAAAATATCTATTTTGCAGATATACATGAATGGCAAAAATCTCTATTTTGCAGATATACATTAAATTCTGCAAATTTAATGGAGAAAAATTAATCCTGTACAATGGATAAAATCCACAGGTAGATAAACTGAATAAAAGGGAGTATAATGAGGAAAGTTAAGATTTAAAGATGTGGCATCAGTGAGTTTCTCATTTTAATTACAAAGTACAGAAGATGAGTTATTTTTAAAAAGCAGACATACATTAGAAAAGATAATGCTGCAATACTGTCTTCGGAGGAAGGTGAAGCTGGGAATAAGCACATGAAGTACATCCTGTAGTACAAATATTAAAATTGTTTAGGAAAGAGGAGGGAACCTGAGCTACTGTTGAAGATCTCAATGTACAAGGCTATCCATGGCCACAGATGAAACTGTTAGTGCAATTAAAGAAAACTAGAGCCGTCAGAGAGCAATAGGCACTCTGACTATTTACATCTGAAAAGAAAAGCAGATGTGAACAGTCAGAGAAGAGAGTAATCATGGCAAACAAGAGCAGTTGGAGGACAACTGGAAACATTTGTAAGTAGGAAGAACATGACAGCATGGTTTGAGGGGGAAAGCAAAGACCTCATTGTTCTGCAGTGAATTGAGGCAAGTAAATGAAAAAAAGTGGACAAGCAGGACCCCTGGACAAATGTCCGGGGAGAAATGGAGTGCTAGATGAAGGAGAATCCGAGAGTAGAGAACAGCTATGAAAATAGTAGAAATAAAACATATTCCATGAAAATGTCATGTCATGTCATTCTTTAATTTCTCTCAGATATGAACTGCATCCACCTGTGATGGCTAATTTTGGTTGTCAGCTTAACTGGATCTGGAATCAACTAAGAAGCTTTAGGGGTATTTCCTGGGCGGTTTTACTGAGGTGAGACGAGAGAGCAAGAGCATTATCCCTTGGCTGCTCACACAGAAGGTCTAAAGGAAGAGTTTAGCGCTTCACCTGTTTGTGATCAACTCTAGCAGGTAAGTTGATGCTGTTGCCACTGTCATCCTTTGTTGACATCAGAACCAAGCTGTTTGCACATTCTAACAAGGGATGGAGATGAGAAATCCTCAGCCTGAGATGACTGAGGTAGCCACATCCCTGGACAGAGTAGCTACCAAATTCTCAGCCTCTCCAGTGTTTAGGTACCCATGGGTGGGCTTCCCTGACTGCAATGTAATCCTCAGATGAATTCCCATTTAATATAAGCTCGTTCTGTTGGTTTTAATCTAGTGAGAATCCTCCTTAGCACTCAATGTTCCGTTGCCCTTTTGTGAAGAAATACAAACATTCACTTTATACTTGATTATCACAACTGGCTTATTTTACAAATCTTATATAATTTTAATAACTTGTGCTTATTTACAGCATACACAGAGAGAGAAGAGAAAAGGTAGCATAAAAATATCTAACCATAAAATAAAAAAAGTAGTTACATTCTTGTATACAACCATGTAAGTGATGAAAAGTCTACTCTTGGAAGCTGCCTGCAAACACTGTGTGTCCCTTCCTACCCTTATCTCCTAAGCAATCATCACTGTGTGTCCCTTCCTATCCTTATTTCCTAAGCAATCATCATCGTGCTGTACTGTGAGATAACTTGACTTATTTTTTAAGTAGTCTTCATGTGATAAGAACATTCCTAAGTAGCATATTTTTCTTCATTTGAATCATACTTAAATGAATCAATTGATCTGCATTTTTATTGTTTTGTAATATTTCTTTTCCACAACAATATATTCATTAAAGAATAGTGATGATTATAGTCAGTTTCCTTAAGATTGAATATAATATTATTTGATTAGTCTACAATGTTTCTAACAGTGTGAATGGAACTCTGTTATATATATCTCACTCAAAGGTTTTACAAGTCATGTATCTTTTTGAATTTCTGTTTGAACTATTGTTTCAGGGTGTGGCTGCCTTCATCACCAAATAATGCCAAAAACCTGTCTAATTTCTATTTTTATAATAATATAGAAATATTCTGTTGCTTCATATGCTTGCAAACAATTAGTTTTAACAGTATTTCTGTTTCTACTATTATATATCTCTTTTTAGCATATAAGGCTGCAGTCTCCTTGTATACCATTTTAAAACTGTACTTCAGTAATTGTCAATGGTATTGAGTACTTTTCATGACATTTACTTGGCTCTTCTCATGAAACTCATAGTTGAAATTTCTTGAGCTGCTGATACTTTCCTTTACGTGTATCTCTTTTGTATGTAGTATTTTATGTTGGAAATTAATTATTTCACCATCATGAATTGAAACAAATACCCTTTGCCTGGTTCTACAGCACTACCGCTGTGACACAGAAAGTATCCAATGCCTATAGATCTTCTGAGGTATCTTTTCTCTTTCAGTAACCTGCCAGTCACAAGCCAAAACCTTATATCTTCTATACTTTACAAAATGGACATGCTAGAAATGTGCAGTCTAAGGGACCTCAGATAGTGGAACCAGGATGTATTCCTGGTGCACAAAAGGACCTTGCAGACACATCCCTCATGGAGGGATACCCCCTTAACCTAGAGAAGTTCTAGTCCCTACTTCAAATGACTTGACAGATTTACATGACCCCACCTGGATAGCACAACCCTACATGTGAAATGGGGGTGGCAGGATGGGAGGGGAGAGTGGTCAAGGTGCATGTGAGGGGGGAGAGATGGAGGAAGGGTGGGAGAGAGGAAGGGAAAGGTAACTGGGATTGACATGTAAAATAAAAAAAGAAGAAGAAGAAAAAAAAGGACATGCCCATTTTCTTATAGAAAAATCATTCAATCTTCCTTACTTTCTGTAGAACTGATCTGGATATTCTTTGCTAATTGATGCATTGATATGTTTGTGTATGTGTGTGGCATGTGTGTGCATGTGGATGTCTGAGATAAGTTGTCACTCTTTGCCATGCAGTTATAGGGATTGAATTCACATTCTTAGGCTGGGCAACAAGCAGCTTTCCCTGCTCGGCTTCACAACAGCTTATCTGAACAGTCATGAAACTAGAATTTCCATACAAATCTAAAACTCATCACCGCTTTCATATAAATGCTACAATTTTATTATTGAATAAATATGTAAATCCAATATGGTAGAGATAATATAATGATAATAGATAGCGTCTATAAAGTACCAACATATTCATTTGTGAACATATGTTTAACAGTCAACAAAGATTTTAATTTTGCTCTATATTGAATTTGTGAATCTGGTATGAGTATCATTTTACACACATGATTATTTAATCTTAGTAAATTTTTGAAGAGATTTTGATGTTACTAAAATGTACAGAATAATATATACACACTTTCTTGATTTTTCAACTCATCCATATTAATATTTTTTATAGATACAGTCATGTAAAATGTAAATGTTGACAGACACCTTATAAACCTGCAATTCTAATTTAATTCTATGACCTTAATAAAATATCAAAAATAATCAAAAGAAACTTTTGCTATGCATACCAAAGAGAGTATTTATAATTTTTATAAGAGTCAGTGTTTACAAAAGACTTATACTGAGGATTTTATTGTATAATTTTTTTTTTTTACAAATTAAGGCCATCTTCTTACAGTCTTTGTTCCTGTGGGTTATTTAAATAAATATTGAATTGTATTAAGTGCCTTCTTAATGCTTATGCAAAATAGTTTAGTATCGAATTTACTTATACATGACAGATTTCTCTTACTATATATCTAATTTGACATCAATATTTCATTTCTGAGATATTTTCAAAGGTATGTATATATGTTCAAAGATGAGATCAGAATTTAATTTGTTCTTACCATGTTTCTCTCTTAAAAGTGTTCATCTAAAATTAGGTGACATCGTAAAACTTCAATTTTGAGTCCTAAAAGAATTTTGTTTGAGATTGGAATCATTGTGGGCTTCATTTTTATTTGTCTGAGTATCAGAAGTAAGTCATACAGAAGATCTTCAAGGTCTCCAATTATTTTCTATTGGAATATTTTTGAACACACTACAATTTGCTAAACAAGTACAGGATTAAGGATGTTTCCCAAAATTGTCTGATTCCATTTTGCTCAATATTGTTTATAAAAACTATATTCATTGTTATTTAAATCCCAATAATTTGATATAAGATACTTACAAAATGGAAGAGTAAGAGTCATTGAAAATCCATCTCTCCATAAAATAATTAAAAAGGGAAAAAATTTAGGAAAATTGTCATTTTAAAGTTTGTAGATTCATACATCAAAAACTGACAATATTCTCAGAAGCATTAATTCTAGACACTAACTACTGTATCTAAAATGTGATATTGCTCTAATGGTGATAAATTTTGCTCCCGTGTCTAATTCTACTGTTCCACATGAACCTTGAAGCTTTACACCTTTGTAATTGTAGCAGTTTAGCAAACTAGTAGCGACATCAAAGAATTGGAAAGGACAGACCAGATTTAGAAGTACTCAATACCCAAATGTATGTATGCCCAAACGCAGGCATGCATACAATCCTGCCAAATATGTAGGATGAATCTTTTGAAATCATTAAAGAAAACCATGTTCAGTAAGGTGACCACTGTGCAAAGCAAACAGAATTCAAGGCTTCAAGTAATAGGGAATACAGACATCCGATAACTGGATGGTCTAATTACAGACAAATCCAAGTCAGTTATTAAAGGGCCATTTAGTGACAAACAGAACACCAAACTTCCAGGAAGAAGAAAATTTAATTTCCAAAGCTACTGAGATCTGCCTGCCTGCCTGGTGCTGGCATTGAAAGGTCTGCACCCTCATTCTCAGTTGTATTGTTTGTTATATTGTTTGATTGTAAAGTTTTCTTTCCTAGTTTTCTTAGTTTCTTCAAATGTATCTTTTTTATTATTTATTTATTTATTCCATTCCCAGTTCAATGGTCAAGTAGTTAAGCAAATTGTTAATTAGAGGCTTTAGATAGGTTTAGGTTCCATGATTATAATCACCATATTTGTCACTAATTAGAACAACCAGAGAACATAAGCAGTAAAATCTAACAGATTTTTAAAAAACAGATTATAATAATATTTGGAGGATTCAATACTTCATTTGTAATAATGGAATTGAAAATTAGGCTGATGACCTAAATAGACAAAAGACTCACACTGTATATATATCCCAACATGCCATATGTCTGTCTCAAAGAGAAAACACTGCCTATAGTCAACAAAACACAATTAAAATCAATTCATTAGGCAGTAATGTCAGAAGAAAATAAAATTCACATTAATGTAGAGACTTTACTTCAGGCTGTGATTAAATAAGGGACACTGAAGTGCTCATCACATGCCATCGTACATAACATGCAACAGGCAATGAGAAGTAGGCTGTGGAAAGTTGTAGAGAAGAGAAAATGATGATAGTAGCTCCTTGCTTAGCTTGGGTCTTTGCCTGAAGACTATATTTTAACCATATCCAGGTGCTCTCCAACTGGATTATAAAAGGCCAACCTGATCTGAGAACATGTATGTCAATCTATGTATGGTCCATTGGTGTAGCTGGGACCCATGTGGTTGTGAAGAGGATTCCTGTGCAGTGTGTCACAGAAGCTTAACAGAACATGTTCTCTAAGCTTTTATGTAATAAATGGCATCATATACATAAGGGAAGCAAGATAAGTCTCACTATGATCATGACTAAGATGAACATATGAATCTAAGACCTATCAGTAAAGAAATTCAACTCCTTGGGCACTACACGAATTATCAGTGATTTTGAACATATGAGCATATTATGAATATAACCTTTAGTAGAATCTACTCAAGAGTACATTAGTTATCATTGTTGATGCAGAACAAAACTCAGGGCCAAGCCCAGTCAAGATTTACAAAGTGGATGGAGCTTGGGAACTGTAGCACAAGGAATTAAAAGTTAAAGAAAAAAAATTTAATAGATCTTCTATAGTACAATTAAAAAACACATCAAATGATCAATATGATCAGTCATTATATAGGGTTAAATAACTACTCCCATACACAAATAAAATGTCTAGAATTTACTTTCAGAAAAAGATAAATCATGTCGATCATGTCTATAATGTGCAATTACAAAATCCATATTAAAAAAAATCAGAAAAGTTCTCCATTTATGCTTGAGTATGTATTAGTAAGTTATGTGGAAATTTATGCCCATAGATTTAGAGAGAATCTGTAGTGGTAGACTGCTTCAAGCCTCAATAGACACTCACAGGAACAGTGGGGAAGAATCCTGTTTATGCTACAGAACTATGAGAGAAAATCAGCAGCCTCTAAATGACAATTTTGTCATGCTAATTCCTTTTTCTTTTTCTTGATGATTGTTCTCTGACATTGCTTTATAATCAGCAGTTGTCATGAAATACTGCTATTGTCCATGAAATAGATAGAAGACAAAAATCTATTGAAAGCTGACTAGGAAATTTTTATTTTCCAATAAAAGAAGACAGACATTTAAATTAGTGCTAATTCCTCTGCTCCTAGAATTATTGTAACGAGATAAAGAAATATCTTTATTACTGAGGCTATCATAATTATGTAAATTGGAAGGTATTTGTAAATGCCATGGTGATCCATTTTTCTAATCTTCATTAAAAACTATGATAAAGACCCATCAAAAAACAACAATTAAATCTTGAAAATACTAATTGAATAATTTTTAGCAGGATTATTTTTGATAAAATGCTGCAGTGGAGATGCTCTCTGTCCTGGTTTCATTTCTGTTGCTGTGATAAAATATTCTGACACAAGTAACTTAAGGAATAAAAGGGATTATGTAACTTAAAATTCTAGGTCATGGTCCATTTGTGGGAGGAGACTAAAGCACAAATTCAAGCAGGTAATCACATCAGATCTGTAGTCAAGATTAGAAAGAGATACATGCTTGTTTGCTTTTTCTGGCTTTCTCCTATCTTATCAGAACTTCCTGTACAGGGAATGATGCCAGCCACCATAGGCTGGCTGCTATCTAGGAAATGATGTTAACCATAATAGAATAGCTTCCCAATATCAATTAATAATCAAGATATGGCTACAAATACATGCTCTGGGCAATCTGATCTAGACAATTCTTAATTGACACTCTTTTCAAGTGATTGCCAGTTATAGAAAGCTGACACAAAACTAACATACAACCAAGTAGCCAGTTACAAAATATTAATGGCATCAAAGAATCATGAGAACATAATCAAAGGAAAACCCCACCTTGACAATTATTGAGAACAGTTTGTACAATATCAGACTATAATAAGAAGTTTACTATTTACATAATCTGCTATCTTTTAAGTAGGCTTTTGTAAGAAAAATAATATTTCAAATACCTTCACATATTGGACAGGAAGCATATTTGTTCTGCTTCAGTTTAAAATACCGAACAAGTATTATTACAGATATTAGAGAAAACTCAAGTTGAAATTTTTCTTGCATTATCTCCTATTCTTTTTTGAGATTATAAAACAATTACCTTTTCCTTCCCTTTCCTCTCTCTAAGCCCTCATATATACTCCTCTATATTTTCCTTCAAATTCATGAACTCTTCTTTCTTTATTATTGTATGAATATATGTACTTGGATATATATTCCTAAATGTAACCTGTCCAGTCACTAAAATGAAATGCTATGTATATTTTCAGGGTTGACTATTTGTCAATGATCAACCAATTAGTGTTTCTTCCCTGGAAAATCCATCCCTTCTCTTCATTTGTGTATAATGCTTTGTGTATGGTTGACGTACATTGGATTTTCCCCCATAACTTGGTGCTTTGGTGTCACCATTGATCAGCTTATGCTTGGGCAGTCATAGTGAGATTCTATAGATGTAGCTTCTGACACCACTAAAAGACACAATCTTATAGTAGACACCAATTTTTTTCAAAAGCAGAATTGGGACCAAGTTCCTCCTTAAACAATACATAACCATGTCATCACTTCAGGAATATAATTAGCTGTATGGCACAACAGTGGAAACTGAATTTGTATGAATAAAATTATTATGCATATATGCTTCTCAGAAAAGGGTATAAAACAAATACAAAGGACCATACACTACATAAAAATATCTATGTCAAATTTCCAATGTCACTTCAATGAGTGATATTTTTTTAAATTTTAGGAAAGTTTCACAGGTCCCAAAATGGAAGTATACATTCATAATTTAGAGTCAACAGTTACTGGGAGAGGTACACTAAAAACCTTAGTGAAATAGCAATTCAATTCCTGCAGTAGGTCTGGAATTTAAAACAAAACAAAACAAAACAAAACTACATTATCAAGATTTACTGAGGATGTTGAATAAGTGGAATTTCATAACAACATTGAAGCCAAAGTCTATTAACCATTGTAGAACACTGGTATTTGTTTAAATATGAAATGAAGCATGCATCTATATTATCCATGAGCCTTCTCCCGTTTCTGATTTCTGATTTGTGTTGATGTGGCTCCAGGCCCTCATGCCATTCTTTGTGAGAGTCTACCCTACAAATTATGAGACAAGATACACTTACTTCCATTATAAGTTGCTCAGGTTGTAGTTCCCATTATGTCAATTACAAATGGACTAAGGCAACATCCAAGTTGACTGTAAGGAAACATTTATTTTATCTTTCATATGTGTGCATATGTATCAAATGTCTCTATCAAATCTATTTCAAGTTTATTCCTTGATGGGAGATGTTATTCTGTATATATGTTTATCATACTGGTTAATAAAGCACTGTGGCCAATAGGAAACAAGATAGGTGGGCCTAGGAGACCAGAAGGAGGAGAGAGGAAGTAGTTGGGGTCAAGATGTAGAGCATGAAAGAAAGAAGATGCCGGCTGCGGCTCCCTGATAAGACGACCACGTGGAAATACTTAAATAAGTAGAAATGAGTTAATAATTAAGACAGAGCTAGCCCATAAACAATAATGGTAACTGGCCAACAGGATTGTATCAAATACAGAGTCTCTGAGTGTTATTTGGGGCTCATGTGGCGGCAGGACCATGGCGGCAGGACCCGCTGCAGCCGGCGGGAAGAACCTGCTGTAATATTATTCTGTAAATATGTTTCTCATACTGGTTCATGAATAAAGCACTGTGGCCAATGGGAAAGCAAGATAGGCGGGGCTAGGAGACAAGGAGAAAAGAGTTAGGAGAGGTCAACATGTAGAGCATGGAGACAGCAAATGCCAGCCTGCTGCTCTCCGATAAAATGACCACGTGGAACTACTTAGATAAATAGAAATGGGTTAATCGTTAAGACAGAGCTAGCCGATAAGGAATTAGGAACTGGCCAACAGTAGTTATATCAAATACAGAGTCTCTGTGTGTTATTGGTGGTTGGCATGGCGGCAGGACCAGACTGGCAGCGGGTAAAACCTGCCCATAACAATTCCTCAACATTTTTACCTTCTCACCTTAATTTTTGAGGCAGGTTCTTTCACTGAGCCTTAAGCTCATGGATTGGAAAGACTAAATAGCCCACAATCCCTACAGAGCTCCCTGTTTTAGTCAAACCAGAACTACAATTACAGACATGATAACTCCTGGCTTACATCTGTATTTTGGATATGAGTTTAGGTCACCAGATTTATACAGCAATACTTTAAGAACTGGGCCATCACTAAATCCCTGTGAAATCTTCCTTAAATGAGCTTAAAGCATAGTGTCCATCATTAAGAAAGATGGATAAAGTAATGTATTATAATAATATAGTGAGTTACAACTCAATAATAAAGCATAATGCAACTGCATGAATGAAATCACAAAACAAAAAGAATACCCAAAGTATTACTTAATAGATACATATTTCAAGAATAAGTGAAACATACTTATTATTGTAGAAATTAGAATTTTGGTTGTTAATGAGTGAGAATTGACTGGGAAATAACTAAGAAAACTTCTTTTTTTAAATATAAAGATTTCAACAAAAGCTGTCAAGTCATTTGGAGTAAGGACTAGGCCCTCCCTTCTGCCTCTAGGCTTAGGGAGTATCCCTCCATGGGGAATGTGCTCCCAAAGTCCTTTTGTGCACCAGGGATACATCCAGCTTTTTGTTGATCCCTCCTTGAAGGCATCACCCTCCCTGTGGAGAAAGGGGGGAATGGGATGGGAGGATGGTAAGGGGTCATGGGAGAGGGTGGAGAAAGAGAGAAGGGAACAGAGGGAGGGAGGGAAGGAGGGAGGGAGAGAGACAGAGAGAGGAAACTGGGATTTATATGTAAAATAAGAAAAAAAAAAACCACTGTGGCAAGTACAGCAATATTACTTTGGAAGAGACGGATTTGTGAGGGAAAAAGAAATAAAATTCACATAGCAAATATAAAGATGTCTATTATGCTTAAGAAGAATTTTAACTGGCTTATGTACTTACAGGCCTTACTAAAATAAATTTTGCAATTAATAATAAAGTTCAACTTCAAGAATAATTTTAAATCATGTTAATCAAATTACTCTTTTAAGCAATTATGTATTTTATATCCTGGCCATCGGTTCCTCTCCCTCCTCACTTCCCAGTCATTCTAATCCCACATTTCTCTATTCTCTGCCCCCAAACCACTGGTTCTCCATTCCTGTTTAGGAAAGGGCAGGTCTTCCACACAAATCAACAAAGCATGGCATATTATGTTTCAGGAAGACAAAGCATCTCCCAATGTATTAAAGTTGGGCAAGGAGACCCAGTATGAGAAATAGCATCCCAAAGCAGGTAAAAGAGTCTGAAACATCCCATGTTTACACTGTTAGGATTTCCATAAAAGGACTGCACTAAAAAAACTGTAACATATATGCAGAGGGTCTAGGTCAGTCTTATGCAGTTTCCCTGGTTGTCAGTTCAGTCTCTGTGAGCTCCTGTGAACCCAAGTTAGTTGATTCTGTGGGTTTTCTTGTGGTGACCTTGAGCCCTCTGGCTCCTACAATCCTCTCTCCTCCTCTTCTGTAGGAATCCCTGAACTCTGCCTAGGGTTTAACTGTGGATCTGCATTTGTTTCCTTCAGGTGCTGTATGAAGCCTCTCTGATGACAATTGGGCTAGGCACCAATTTGGGTCTAGTTTCCGCGGAAGAACAAGGCTAGTGGGAATGGAAGGTGTGGTGTGAAAATGTTCACAAAATGCAATTGTCAAAACAATTAGACTCCCACTGCTACCGAGTCAGGCATTGCTAACCTCCAGTCAATAGTTCAATAGGGTCAATAGGCCAGTTTGTTACATAAGAGTACAAGCAACTACGATCAGGATCAGGACAATAATACTTAAGCATTCGGTCAGTTTGAATTGAGAGGGAGGGAGAGGGACCTGAGGTGGATATGTAAAATAAGGAAAAGTAAATAAAACAAACAAACATCTTGCTAAGCAGTATTGAAGGAAGGATTGTGATGGAGCACCCAGCCCTACATGTGACATATGTATCACACTCTTCTGTTTAGGGCTCATGAGTCTATGTGAGGAGGAGGTAGAAAGATTGTAACCGGGCAGAAGTGGACTGCAGCTGTGTTTTCCAGCTACAGCAAGGTTGAAGCACATATGGACACAGAAAGACCATGGCAGTTTACCCACGAGCTTCACAAATTTAAGCCAGACAAAACCCAGACCTGGAGAAGGGGAAGCAGATAAAAAGTCCCATCCTTAACCAAGAAGCTATTTGCAATTCATAGTGGCTGGGTGAAGGAATAGTTTTGTTTTGTTTTGTTTCGTTTTGGAAGGCTTTTGCGTGTTTTGAATGTGTTTTGTGTACTTTTTGGTGCTGGTATTTTTGGTTGTTTTGGTGGGAGGGAGAGTTGAGAGGTGAACCAGGGATGATCTAAATGAAGAGAAAAAATAAAACTATAGCGTATGGAAAAAATTAAAACAAATTTAAGATATTTAAATAAAAATGAAATCATTTGACTAATAAAACTTGATTTTTTTCCCTTGCCTTTATTCTGAACAATAGCTTCAGTAGGTAATGCAATCTTGTTAGCTTATTATATTTTGTTTACCTCAATATCAAGCATAACAGGGTCTTTTTCGGAGTCCTACATACATTTATTATTCTCATTTATGATATAGATTTGAAATGATTTCTATAAATATTTTATAAAATAAAAGTCTAATAGATTAAACTGCATGGTCATTCTTACCCATATCTATATTGTGTCTAAATCAAGCCATAGATATATGAGTTTTAGCAGAAGAACTAAAAATCAGACTCCTTCCTAGAAACTCAGCAGCATGTTAGAAGAGTGTTTTACCTTAGAAGGACTCTAAGGATGTCATATCTGATTTGCAGGAATGTTTAAAATGATGTCACAGTGTTACAAGCACTTTCCCACCAGCCTGGTACCAGAACAGCATCAACTCCACATAACACACAGAGGCACTGTATTCATTATGAAATTGTTGCATTTCTTATTGGCTAGCTGTGTCTTAATTATTAACCCATTTTTATCAATCTAAGTGTTTCCACGTGATCTTATCTTACAGGAAAGAGGATCCTGACCTCTTCTCTCGTGCCCTACATCTTGACTGCTCTCTACTACATTTCTCAGAATCCTCCTTGTCTCCTAGTCCCACCTATCTTGCCTTCCTATTTGCCAATAGTGCTTTATTCATTAACCAATAAGAGAAACATATTTACAGAATAACATCTCCCATCCCCCCCATCTCTCTCTCTCTCCTCTCGCCCTCCCTCTACTCCCTCTCTTTTACCCTGGAGATTCCCCAGGGTAATCATATTACATGATGGGAAAAAATTCCAGAAGATGTACCTTGGTTGTTCTTGTTGAGTTAATACCGCTATCTGAACCAAAACCAAGTTTGGGAGGAAAATGATTACTTGGCTTCAGAGTCCATCCCTGAAATAAGTCAGGGCAGGAAGTCAAACAGGGCAGGAACCAGGAGGAAGGAGATGATGTAGAGGCCGGAGGCCATAGAGAAGTACTGCTTACTTGTTTGGTCCCTATGGTTTGTTCAGCCTACAGCCTTAAAGGACACAGTGCCATCATCCTAGGGATGGTTCTGCCCATGTTAATCACTTACTAAGAAAATTCCCTAGAGGCTTGCTACAACATGACCTTATGGAGCCACATTCTAAATTAAGGGTCCTATCACCAAAATGACTCTGGCCTGTGTCACGATGACATAAAACGATCCAGCACCTTGTTGACACTCCTCTTCT
Source organism: Cricetiscus sungorus (assembly GCA_030556225.1). Taxonomy (NCBI): domain Eukaryota; kingdom Metazoa; phylum Chordata; class Mammalia; order Rodentia; family Cricetidae; genus Cricetiscus; species Cricetiscus sungorus. The sequence continues at coordinate 12,376,179 of JANBXA010000731.1, read as the reverse complement.
GAATACCAATTTTCATTGCAGAATGATGGCACATATGTCTCCTTTGAGCACAGCAGAAGCTATGGCAGGGGACTGGCCAGTTCCAAGCAATCCTGTTCTACAGAGATAGGCCCAATTTAAACAAGAAAAGGCAAGTGAAAAAGAAATATGAAAGTTGTTTTTCAACTTACTTTGTCTCTCCCCCCCAAAAAAAAGAATACAATCAATAACAAGTGAAGTCACAAATCATGAAATATAAGTAATTTTCAGCAGCTCAATTTAAACTGTTATGTGATCTGACAGTGACTAGTCCAAATATTTGCTGTTTGTGGTTATATCTCATTTCATACTACCAGGTACCCAAACATATAGGTTCTATGGTTTATATAAGATTTGTTTTCTCTAAAATTTATGTTGAAGTTTAATCTATACTGTAAGGTAATTAAAGGATGAAAATTAACCTGAGTATGGTATTTAAGTATTGGTCTTTTATGAAGTGAGAAGGCTTAGATTCAATTGTCAGAATAGAGTCCCTATGACTAAATGCTGGAGGAGATTTTGTCCAAGTGATGCCATGCACTGCTGTACAATGCTTCCAGCTAGAAGGTCATCACAATGGATATTTCCTGAGGAATATGTCAGGTTTTGCTCTGGCCTCCAAATAGTCATGGACACACGTGTAGCCAAGTACACTCACATATACTCTAAAAAGGGTCAACACTGATATGATGTTGTAATCTCAGAGCAATCTCTCTTCTCTCTCCCTCCCTCCCTCTCTCTCTCCCTCCTTCCCTTCCTCCTTCCCTCTCTCCCTCCTTCCCTCCCTCATTTCCTCTCTCTTCCCCCTCACCTCTCTCCCTAGTTAGTGATATTGTGTTGTCTAAAGAAGAACACAGTCTGTGATAATATGAATTAACCTTGCTTGGCTTTGACTAAGAGGAAACAAGAACAACAGTGAACATTCTGGGCACTGTCTTTACATCATAACAGTGAAACATTTTACTTCATTTAAATTTATATCATCCATATTCTCATAAATTTTGGTATATTCAAGAAAAAAGTATTATACATATACAGAAAAAATTATCTGTCTATTTTCATGTGTATTACATCCTTAGTGTTTAGTTCTATCCCTTCTGTTTTTCATAGGATTGAAGATAAAATGTTTAGAATCATGAGATTTCAAGGCCAGATATTATTCATTCCAAATTTAATCAAGAATGTTGGTCGAAGTAATTTATGCCTTATCTAATCATATTTTCATGACTGGGAGGCTTCTATTAAAATAATCTCCCAGAGACTAAATTTTTTGAGTCTATTGATTAATTTTAATATCTGTTTCTTTATTTAGTATCCCTAAAGAGCCTTACTTACATGAAAAGCAAGATTTTCATGTAAGGCAAGAACTGTATTTTCCTTATGGAAGTACTCTATAGGAAAACAGATATCCATGTTTTAAAAAGTTTTAATATGCAAGATAAGCATACACTGTAGCAGTTACCACCCTCCACCCTCAGGCACTGAGCATTGATAGTTTCAAATTTTCTCAATTTAAAATAACATTTTCCTAAACAGAATTAATCACAAAGATTCACAAAATGCCTAAAGGATTGAAGGACTAATAGTCACTGTGTGCTATTTCAGATACCCATTACTTTATTTAGGCTAAGTACAGCATGCTTTCATTATTAGAGTAATGGCCCAGGTAGGTTTACATATGCTCAAGAATAAGATGAGGCAATTCATATAATATATCATCCCTAATTGATTAAAAGTAAAGTACAAGTGGAGTGTTTCTGAACTAGAAAATGCCATGAATGTATCATTTCAAGGTAGTAAAGTTTTTCCAAGAAATCTAATGTATCTTCTATTTTCAACTTCTGTATGAAAAAAAAATTAAAATAGCATATTGTTTTATTGATTCTGTTTTTAGACCACTTGTGTTTGGTTTTACCCTAGGTCTCTGGAAAGGTAGTTTCTGGATCTTTGTTAACCAGGCATGAATTCTCTTTCATTGAGTAAGCCTTATATATGTCCGTAAGAGACCCATGCTATTTATTATAGCTATTAGCTTAGTCTTTTTATGGAACTTCTGAGTATGAGAATGAGTAAATAGACCTCTGACTTTTTTCCCCTCCTCTTAGAAGTCTTTTCTTCCTGTTTGGCTACCTTTTCCAACTTTGATATCAAAGTTTTTTTCCTTATATTGTCATATTTTACGTATATTTATGTTTGGTTATTATCTTTTAGAACCCTGTTCTTTTCTAATGAAAGACAGAAAGAGTGGATCTGGAAAAGAACGGAATTAGAGAAGAATTGGAGAGTAGAGGAAGGAGAAGCTATTGTGTATGATATAATTTATGAGGAAATAATCTACTTTTAATAAAAGGAAAAAATGAAAAATAATACCATAGTATTTTAAAGTTCACATTAAAATTTTCAACTAAATAGCTTCATAAGCAAATTTATGTAGTAATCAACCTGGTAGGGACAAAGTATAATAATAAGCAAAACAATTTATATACAGAGATAATCATATATTTAGTGTTTGTTGTTTGGGTTTTGGGTTTTTGCTTTTGATTTTTCTGGTACAGGGTTTCTTTGTGTCACCTTGGCTGTCCTGAAACTCAGTCTGTATACCAGGCTGGCATTAAACTCAAAGAGATTCAGCTGCCTCTGCCTCCCGAGTGCTGGTATTAAAGGTGTGTGCCACCAGTGCCCGGCCCTTATGTTTAAAATTTAAGTATATGTATAATGCTACTTATAAAGAAAGGATGTTACGTATGACTTTAAGTTATAATTTTTTTTCTAAGGTTTATTTTTAATTTTGTATTTGTGTGTTCGACATGGGCTTTGTGCACATGTGTATAGGAGCAATTACAAGCAGGAAAATGGGATCAGATTCACTGGAGGTGGAGTTATAGGCAGTTTTAAGCCACCTGGTATGGGTTCTGGAAACAAACCAGAGTCTTATAAAAGAGCTGCATGTGCTTTTAACTTATGAGCTACCTGTCCATCTCCTAAGATATAATTCTTAGAATAAACTTAATAAGATGCTGAGATATCATTTTATACTAGAATGTCATAGAGGGTTTCAAGGTAATAGGAGTTATTGGTTAACTAATGAGTAAACTAAATATGATTAATATTTTAAAATATTCAAATATTATTGCACCAAAATAAGAACATTTAGAATTTTAAAATATCTGTAATGTATATAAAAAGTATTTGGTTGTAACAATATAAGTGTTTTCCTAAGCCAAAATGTAAGAACAAAGATCAAAACAAAATGACAAGAATGTTTAAAGTTCTGACATTGTCACAGAATTCAAAAACAATGCCATAGGAAGGGCGTCATAATGGTGAGAGGATTAATGATGTGTTTTTCAGCTACCAAATCAATTTTTTAAATGGTGATAAAGTCGTTGGAAAAGTATAGAACTGCTATCTTTAGACACTAATCTATGAAATACAAATGTATGCCTTTAAATGAAATGGTTTCTTATCCTGCTTGAAGGATTCCAAGAAGGCTGATTTTGGAGTTTAGTTACCTTACCCATAATATTATATTTAAAGAAATAATCTTACACAAAAAAGATTGCCTCAAATATTCAATACTACATTTTTTGATAAATAGTTGAAGAAGGTTAAATATCTAAAAATCTAGAAATTGTTACAAAATGATTTATTTATTTATAACATGATGTAAAAAATTGAACTGCTTGAAATGAACTTAATATGTTTGTTATCAGATTAAATGTAAAAACAAAAAAATAATTTGTAAATTTTTGGGGGGGAATATGACTGATAATATCTTTAGATATAGTTATGTCTGTTTAGATATAGTTTACAATCTATAATCATATATCTTTCTTTATCTGAAATAATCTAAGGTACTCAAAATTAAATCTATGTGTCACTTGAAATTTTGTTGTATAAAATTGCATGTATGTAAACTAAGAAAAAATGTCTCTACAAAAAACACTTTCTGTGGTGCTGAGAATAAGTGACTTCCCAGGATTCAGTCTTCAATGGGACAGTTATATCACCCCACAGATTAGGCAAATTATTCAGCTTTTAAAAAAATGAAATTAAGAATTTTTCAAGTGAATGAATAGAGCTAGAGAAATCATCCTGAGTACGGTAATCTAGCCTGCCCCACCATTCCCAATTGCAAATACTTTGTATAGTCTCTTATATGTTGATGTTGAATTTTAAGCTTTCAATAGGCAATCACAAATCTACATAACTACAGAAGATAAATAAAGAGATGTTGAGGAAGGGAGTAGAAGAAAGAATCTCCTAAGGAATGAGAAATAGATTAGATGGTTATGGATTTACTACTGGGTGGAGCAGTAGAACACAAAGAGTAAACAGAGAAGGTGAGGAAAAAAGATGGAAGAGAGGAAATATAGGGAAGGAAATCTAACACCAGGGGCCATTTGAGGAGTCATATGGAAACCTAGTACCACTGCTGTTGAAACTTCTTAGTATATACTTATATGAAGGAAATCTAAATGGAGTCACCAAGTAATGTGGGACATGATTCAGCAACTAGACATCTTTTCCTTCCAAATGAAACCTCTAGTAAGTTAAGATTGGGTTACATCTAGTTGACTCTTTGGCCAAAGGAGGCCCCAGGGAAATCCCTGTCTTGGTGACAGTTCTATTACTCTGAAGAGACACCATTTATTTTTTGAAAGACAGCATTTAATTAGGGGATTGTTTACAGTTTCAGAGAGTTAGTCTATCATGGTAGGAAGAACACAGGCATGGCACTGGACCAGTAGCTGAGAGCTTTGCATCCTAATCCTCTGGTAGCAGGCAGAAAGAAAAATATTGATTCTGGCCTGGGCTTTTGAAATTTAAAACCCACTCCAGGTGACATACCTCTTCCAATACTATCACACACCCCTATCCTTTCCAAACACTGCTTGATGGCTAAGCATTCAAATATATTACACCTATAGGGGACATTCTCACTCAGACAATCACATCTCCAAACAACTGAGGCAATTACAAAGGCTATTGATTGTCCTCAACAAATTGATGTAATGCCCTTTTGCTGAAGACAATTCTTAAGTATCTCATCATTCATGAAGAAGTTAAACTTATGCTTAATTAGAGTAAACAGCTCTCAGGAATCCCACAAGTGGACCAAGGTACACAATTGTCACATATATGCAGATAACCTAGGTAAGCCACATGCAGTCTCCCTGGTTGATGGGTCAGCCTCTGTGAGCCCCTATCAGCCCAGTTTAGTTGAATTTTGTGGGTTTTCTTGTGATTTCCTTGATACCTCTGCACCCTAAAACCCTTTCTCTCTCTCTTCAGCCTAATATTTGGCTGCTGGTCTCTGTTAACTCTCTCTATCAGTGTCAGGATGAAGCCTGTCTGATGACAGTTGGGCCAGGCAAAATCTATGAGTAAAGTAGAATATCATTAGGCATCATTATATTAACACTTTTTTCCCTGTAGTCCTGTTGGCTTCCATCCTCAGTCTCTGGGCCTTCCACCCTGTGGTTCCTGTTAGTCATTGGTTTGCCACTCCTGCAATCTCTGCACCACCCTTACTCCATCATATCCCATAGGCAGGACAAACAGACTGTAGCTTAAATGTTATGAGGTTGGGTTGGTGTTCTAGTCCCTCCATTAGAAGTTTTGTCTGGTCATTGGAGATAGTCAGTGATAAGAGATGTTTTCTGTAAATATGTATCTCATACTGGTTAATTAATAAAGCATTGTGGCCAATAGGAAAGCAAGATAGGTGGGGCTAGGAGACTAGGAGGAAAGAGGAAGTAGTTAGGAGGAGTCAGAATGTAGAGCCTAGAGGAAGCAAGATGCAAGCCATGGCTCTCTGATAAGATGACCACATGGAAATATTTAGATAAGTAGAAATGGGTTAATCATTAAGACAGAGCTAGCCCATAAACAATAATGGTAACTGGCCAACAGGATTGTATCAAATACAGAGTCTCAATGTGTTACTGGGGCATGCATGTGGCAGCTGGACCAGGCGGCCAGGCTGGAGGAACAAAGATATGTCCCAACCTGCAGGAAAAACGTGCTTGTAACAGGTCAGTTTAGGCTTTGTATCTCATGGCTTGGAGCCTTAGCTGGGGTTATCCATTTTGATTTCTAGGAGTTTCCCTTGCATAATTTTTTTTAACCTCACCCTGAAGTATCACCCCTTTCCAAGCATCTATTTCAGTACTCTTCCTCACTTCCTCCCTTATTTGACCCCTCATGTCCCCATGCCCTCATGTTTCCAGTCCACCAAACTGTTCCCAGTCCATGCAGGAGATCCTCCATTGAGCCATCCATGTTACCTAGCCTCTCTGGGTCTGTGAGTTGTACATGGTTTTTATTTACTGTGCAGCTAATATCCCCTTATGAGTGAGTACTTACCATATTTTTAGCAGCGGGGGGTGGGGGGACCTCTGGGTTACCACAACTCAGGATGGTTTTTTTTCTAATTCAAATTCCACCCATTTGCCTGAAAAGTTCATATTATGTTTGTTTGTTTTTCCAGCTGAGTAATACTCCATCATGTAAATGTACTACAGTTTCTTTATCCATTCATCAGTTAAGGGACATCTATCTTGTTTCTCAGTTCTGGATGTTAGGAATAACACCACTATGAACATAGGTGAGCAAGTATTCTTGTGATATGATTTAGACTTTTGAGTATATTCCCTAGTGGTATAGCTGGGTATTTGGTGACATAGATCAATTCCTGATCTTCTGAGAAACTGCCATATTGATTTCCAAAGTGGCTATACAAGTTTGTAGTCCCACCAGCAATGGAAGAGTGTTATCCTTGCTCCACATCCTCTCCATCATAAGCTATCAGTTGTGTTTTTCATCTTAGTTATGTTGACTGGTGTAAGATGGAATCTCAGAGTTGTTTTGATTTTCATTTTCCTGATGGCTAAGGATGTTGAACACTTCTTTAAGTGTTTCTGTGCCATCTGAGATCCTTCTGTTGAGAATTCTCTATTTAGGTCTGCACCCCATTTTTAAATTCATCATTTGGTTTGCTGATGTCTAGTTTCTTGAGTTTGTTATGCATTTAGAAATCAGCCCTCTGTCAGATGTATGGTTGGGGAAGATCTTTTCCCATTTTGTAGATTATAGTTTTGTTCTTATACTGGTGTCCTTGGACTTATAGAAGAGGCATTTTATTTTCATGAGTCCTATTTACTAATATTTGAATATTAGTGTCTGTGTTATTCATGTTCTAATCAGAATGTTATCTCCTGTGTCAATATGTTCTAAGCTATTTTTCACTTTCTCTTCCATCGATTTCCATGTATCTCAATTTCTGTTGATAATAGATTTGAACTTGAGTTTTGTGCTCAATGGTGATAATATGGATAGAGCTGCATTTTTCTACAAGCTAATATCCAGCTAGACTAGCACCATTTGTTGAAGATGATTGTGCTTTCCTGTTGTATAATTTTGGCTTCTTTGTCAAAAGTCAGACGTCCATAGGCTTGTGGATTTACTTCTGGGTTTTCAATTCAATAAAAAAACGATCCACCGGTCCATTTATGCAAATACTATGCTATTTGTATTACTATAGCGCTGTAGTAGAAGTCAGGTGTGGTGATACTGCTGGAAGTTTTATTGCATAAGACTCTTTTGGCTATCGTGAGTTATTGCTTTTCCATATGAAGTTAAGTTTTGTTCTTTTAAGGCCTTAAAGTATTGTGTTGGTATTTTAATGTGGATTACATTTAATCTGTAGGTTGCTTTTGGTATGATTGCCATTTGTATTATGTTAACTCTACTGATCCACCTTCTGATAACTTCTCCAATTTCTGTCTTCCAAGACTTGAAGTACTTGTCTTACAGGTACTTCATTTTCTTGATTAGGGTTAACTCCAAGACATCTGTGGCTATTGTAAAGGGTTTTGTTTTCCTAATTTCTTTCTCAGCTCATTTATCATTTGCTTCTAGAAGGGCTACTAACTTTTTTCAGTTAATCTTGTATCCATCTGTTTTACTAAAAGTTTTATCAACTGTAGTAGAATTTTGGTTTACTTATATATAACATCAAATGATCTGCAAATAATGATACTTTGAGTTCTTCCTTTCCAATTTATATCCCAATGATTTTCTTATTGCTCTAGCTAGAACTTCAGGTATTATATTGAATAGATATAAAGAGAGTAGACAGCCTTTTCTTGTTCCTAATTTTGGTTCAATCGTTTTGAGTTTCTCTCCATTTAATTTGGTATTAGCTATTGGCTTGCTGTGTATTTCCTTTACTATATTTAGGTATGTCCCTTTATATCCATGGTTTCTCTAAGGCTTTTTATCATGAAGGGGTGTTGGACTTTTGTCAAAGACTTTTTCCAGCATCTAATAAGATGATTATATGCTTCTTTTTCAGTTTATTTATATGGTAGATTACATTGACAGATATTCATATATTTGAACCCAGCATCTATAGGATGAAACCTAATCACTTGATCATGGTGGATGATCTTTTTGTTGTGTTCTTCCATTCAGTTTCTGAGCATTTTATTGAGTATTTTTCCATAGAAATTCATAAGGGGAATGGATCTGTAATTCACTTCCTTTGTTGAGTCTTTGTGGTCTTTGTGGTTTGGATATCAGGTGACAATGGCCTCATGAGAAGAATTTGGAAATGTTCCTGCTGTTTCTGTTTTGAAAAACTATTCGAGGAGTGTTGATATTAGCTCTTCTTTGAAAGTCTGGTAGAAATCTATGCTCAAACCATCTGGCCTTGGGCTTTTTGATATGAAAACTTTTAATGACTGATTTTATTTCTTTGGGGAGGACTATGTATCTATTTAAATTGTTTATTTGATCTTGATTTTATTTTGGTATGTGGTATTTGTCAAGAAATTTGTCCATTTCTTTTAGATTTTCCAATTTTGTGGACCAGGTTTTTGATATATGACCTAATAATTGCTCAGTGTCTGTTGTTATAATCATTTTTCCATTTTGTTAATTTTGATACTCTCTCTATGCCTTCCAGTTAGTTTAGATAAGGGTTTGTTTAACTTATTGCTTTTTTTTCAAAGATTCAGTTCTTTGTTTCTTTGTTTTGTTCTCTGTGTTTCTATTTTATTGATTTCACCCACCCCTTAGTTTGATTATTTCCTGCTATCTATTCCTCTTACATGTGTTTGCTTATTTTTTGTTCTAGAGCTTTCCGAGTGCTGTTAAACTGCTAGTATGACTTCTCTCCAACTTCTTTATGAAGGCAGTGCTATGCACTTTCTTCTGAGCACTGCTTTCATTGTGTCCCATTAAGTTTGTATACTTTGTGCATTATGTACCACATTTAAGGGCAGACTCCATATCCCCATGTCCAGCAGTTGATGGCCTATGTGAAATGAACTCAATGGTATTTTTGTAGACAGTTTTTTGACCTCATATTGCTTTGTTTGGGTGTTTTTGTTTTTATTATTGATTTTTTTTTGCTGAACTTTTGCTTGTATATTATGGTTTCTCGATTTTATGTATTTATGGACTTTGTTTTGTATTTCATTTCAGTGAACATGTGTTTCTTTTATTATTTCCTTTTTTAGGAGAAAAAGAAAGAAAGGGCATGGATTTGATTTGGGTGTGTGGAAAAGATGTAGGAGAGGTTTGGGGAAGGGATCCATGATTATAATATATTGTGTGAAAATTTTTTTTTCTTTTTTTTTTTCTTTTTCTTTTTCTTTTCTTTTCTATTTTTTTTTTTTTTTTTGAAGCTGGAATTTGGTTTGTACACCAAGCTGGCTGCTTCTATTTTTCATGTAATTGAAATAAAGGCATGCACCACCACCCAGCCCAGAAAATAAAAATGTTTGTGTGTGTGTGTGTGTGTGTATGTGTGTGTGTGTGAGGTTTTGTGTGTGTGTGTGTGTGTGTGTGTGTGTGTGTGTGTGTGTGATTTTACAATAAAAAAGAGAAAGAAGAAAAGGGGACAGAAAGAATGTTAAGAGTCGGAGTACAGAGATCAGTGCTGTGGAATTTTGTCTTCTGGAAATGAGAGGGCCTTTGTATACATGAATTCATAGTGGCTCCTATTTGCTTGACCTGTACAAATATGCCAGGTGGTGGTGCACACCTTTAAACCCAGAACTCTGGAGGCAGAGACAGGCAGATGTTTGTGAGTTTGAGGCCAGTCTGGTCTGCAGAGTGAGTTCCACAATAGCCAGGACTATTACACAGAGAAAACATAACTTGGGGGGGAGGGGAGACCTTTACAAAGTGAATCTAGTCAATATTCTCATATGGGTGCAGAAGGAACTCATGAGTGTACCCCTTGCTGAGGAGCTATTGGCAGTGATGATAGCTGGGGGAAAACCGTCAATTTTTGTAGGGCTGTAGATACTGCTTAGTCGTCCATGCTCCAATAGATAGCCCCATAGCCAGGAACATGTGATCAGCACTAATTGGATTTGTAGACTTACTAATAAAAATGGGGGAACTCCTGAGGGTGCAAAGGATGCATTTTGGATGTATCTGGGAGAAGTGGAGGAAGGTTGAGGTAGATGTGATCAAGATTTATTGTATAGATATATGAAATTTTCAATGAATAAATTAATAATATTTAAACTGCTTTTAGGCTTTGCATAAAAATCCAATATCATTAACAATATTAGTTGAGTAGAGAAAAATAACATGTGAATTAGTAGGACAGGGAATATAGATCAGTTGTAGAATGACTACCAATCAGTGCAAGACCTAATGTTCTGTGTCTACCACAGCAAAGAAAAATGTCTTAGGGTTTATAACATAGAAATAATGTATCCTGAGTATACTGGCAGCCAAGAAGTAGAAATATAACTTATCCAGGTTTCATTATCTTTAGAAAGAAATGTGTTTTTCTTAAATGTTAAAAGAATTTATGTCATTGATTTCTCTGTAAAGGATGCCTGTAATATCCTTAGAAGCAATTACACAAAGAATAAAAATTGGTTTTATGTGGTCATTTCTTGTATCAATTGCCAATAACATCTGTGGGTATACAATTTCTTTGTTTCTATGGAAGCATGCACCTTGATGTTAAGAAGATACACATGGTCAAGTTACTTAGGTTTCCTGATACATAATGGAGAAGTGAGGATTAGAGTCTTACAGAAGTGAATTCTTACAGTATTCTTTGGATACCTGTCCAACATCAGCATCTAAATGTCTGTTTTTATTGGAGATGCAGCAAGCACTTGACAGTGTTCTTACCTAACAATGCATATGCCCTTGTGCACACACTTGAACATGTCTGTGCACCTGTGAGCACGTGTGTGCATGCACGCACGCGCGCACACACACACACACACACACACACATTGAGTTTTGAGAAACATATGCAATCCATAATATAGTGGTTATAAGAATCAAATCATAATTTGTGGTTATAAGAATCAAAATGTGAAATTGGAATAGCTTTACAAAGGGAGACTTCCTTACTCTAATAAAGAAGGTAGTTGAAAGGGAGGCCCAAGATCTCAAGTTCTTGCTGGCTTCAACACCTCCAGTGAGCATCTGTTTCCTAAGTATCTACAGAACCCTAGGGGGCCTCTTGTAAAACACTTGTTTTTCAGGGCTAAAATAATTTTAAACAGTGTGCCCCAAAACACCAAATAAAAGAATTGGTATAGCTTTATATTATCATTCTAAAGAATACTTTATTAAAATGACAACATTTGCATATCTATCTTTTAATTCATACCAACTACAGGAGAGGAACAATATTTAAAAGTGCATTGAATTTTCACCAGAGAAAGGGGAGTTGGATTTAGTTATATAAAAATTTCAATTGCAGTTGAAAATGTATTACAAATGCATTGTTAACATTAATATTTAGCTTACATTCTTTATTCAAAATTATTTATATATGTATTTTAAAACTGAAATCACCTTATTTAACACAGCATTTTTTTATTTAAACCATTTTTATTTTATATGCAAGCACCCATCCCCCTCTCTGCTACTATTGCCCCCCTCCCCACACTCCACCTCCACCCATTCCTGTGAGGGGTTAAGCCCTGCCTTGGGAATCAACAAAGTCTGGAATAGCAAGTTGAGGCAGAACCAAGAGCCTCCCTCCTTATCAAGGCTTAGCAAGGTATATTATCTTCTTTTAGAAACATTTATACAAGATGGGTACACAGATATTTCTGTATCTATTAATTAACATAATTACCATGAAAAAATTTGATAATAAGTGAAATTGACTTGATGATTATCAAATAATACAAATTAATAAGTAATGAGAAAATGAACAACAAAACATACAATAAATCAACTAAAACTCTATAGTATATTTTAAAGGACCACTTTGGGCACATAAACAGAAGGGGATGACCCTGAATAAAGCATGTGTGGATTTAGTGAGTTCTGCTGACAGAAGAGGTTACACTTTGCAGAATGTAGGAGAAAGCCAGTGATGGAATATTGCTGAAACTAATCTGAGGACCCAAAGTCCTATGTTGTTAGTGATATTTAAGCACCAGGAAGGGGGTGGGGAGGATATGCAAATGGGCAAGAGGAAAGGGGAAGCTTTCTTTTTGCTCACACACAGGCTACAGTATATATGTAGATCAGAAAGGGGCTCCCATCCATGTGACGATTCAGACACTCACCTCCCTGGAAGTCTTGTTTCTTCCCACAGGCACCTAAGATAAAGGAGGAACAATGTTTAAGATCTTGTGCAAGTGGCATACATTACTTCTACACTGGAATCACTGCAAATACCCTTGAGTGTTAAAGCAAGATGGGGATTCAGAGACCATGTATTCAGAAAAGGATTGGAATTCTGAGCACTGCGATGGGAATTTAAATGTAGGCTTATAAATCATAAAGAAGGCATCAAGAAAACTGATGAAGTAGGAAAACTCACATTACATCTCGTCCTGATTTCCACTATAGGAAAAAGTGGGCTTCTTCCTAACTGCTAATTTGAGCATTGGCTTCTCGGTGAAGAATGTTTGCTTGTCATGGTGATGACCATCAAGAAGTCTTCATCATTAGAAAGTATAAAAGTAAGGAATTGTCTTAGTCCCACATGTCCTCCTCTCCTCCTCTTCTCTTTCTCCTAACTCCCTCTACACTCACTGCCCCCCTCCACTCCCAATACATTCAGGAGATCTTGTCCCTTTACCCTTCTGTGAGGGAACTTATAAGAACCTCTTAGAATCTTCCTTGTATCCTAGTTTCTCTGGCGGTGTGAATTGTAGGCTGATGATCCTTTGCTATATATCTAAAATCCATATATGAGTGAGTACATACCATGTTCCTCTTTTTGTGACTGGGTTACATCATTCTGGACGGTTTCTTCAAGTTCCATCCATTTGCCTGCAAATGTCAAGATTCCATCCCCCCCCCACCCAGAGTAGTATTCCATTGGGTAAATGTGCCATATCTTCTTTATCCATTCTTCAGTTAAGGGGTATCTAGGTTGTTTCCAGGTTCTGGCTGTCACAAATAATGCTGCTATGAACATAGTTGAACAGATGTCCTTGTTGCATGGATATGGATCATTTGGGTATATGCCTAAGAGTGGGATTGCCGGATCCTGTGGTAGACTGATTCCCATTTTCCTGAGGAACCACCATACTGATCTCCAAAATGGCTGTAAAAGTATGCACTCACACCAGCAGTGGAGAAGAGTTTCCTTTTCTCCAAATCCTCACCAGCATAAGCTGTCATTGGTGTTTCTAATTTAGTTATTCTGACTTGAGTAAGATGGTATCTCAGAGTTGTTTTGATTTGCATTTCTCTGATGGCTAAGGATGTTGAACATTTTCTTAAGTATTTTTCAGCCATTTTGGATTTCTCTATTGAGAATTCTCTATTCAGTTCTATACCCCACTTTTTAATGGGGTTATTTGATGTTTTGTTGACTAGTTTCTTGAGTTCTTTGTATATTTTGGAGATCAGCCCTCTGTTAGATGTGGGGTTGGTGAAGAAGATTGACCCAGGGACTAATAGACAAAAGCCAAAAAATAATAAATAAATAATAAACAAATAAATAAATGAAAGGGATACCATAATAGAGGGAGCCATTATAAGTTTGAAGGGATAACTAACTCTAGAGAAATGTCCAGAGACCTATAAGGATGACCCCAATTAACAATCTGAGCAACAGTGGAAAGGCTATCTTAAATGCCCTTCCCTGATAATGAGATCAATGACTAACTTATATGCCATCACAGAGCCCTCCTCTAGTATCTGATGGAAACAGAAGCAGACACCCACAGCTAAACACTGAGCTCAACTCTTGGAATCCAGTTTCAGATGGGAGGAGTGATAAGGAAAGTGGTCAAGACCCCAGGCTACAGAAACCCACAGACACAGCTGACCTGAACAAGGAGGAGCTTATGGATCCCCAGACTGATAGCTGGGAAACCAGCATTGAACTGACACAGATCCCCTGAATGTGGGTCTCATTTAGAAGGCCTGGGCAGTCTAAGGAACCTCGGACAGTGGAACCAGGATGTATCTCTGGTGCAGGAAAGGACTTTGGGAGCACATTCCCCATGGAGGGATACTCCCTGAGCCTAGAGGCAGGAGGAAGGGCCTAGTCTCTTCTCCAATTGATTTGACAGATTTTGATGATCCCTCCTGGAAGGCATCACCCTCCCTGTGAAGTGGGAAGGGATGGGAGGGAGGGAGAGGGAACTGGGATCGATATGTAAAATAAAGAAAATTATGTAATATATAATCTCAATTACAGAGAAGGATAAAGTGTGGCTTCTTCACAGGTCCATTGTGGCTTAACTCTCATATCTATCTAATGGCTTGAGAAATTTGGGACCTTTAAAAGAGTGCCCCAAGTTTTCCTACATGCTTTCACACAGCTCCATCTCAGTTTGTATGCAAATTCGGTTTGATATCTACAGAGAATTTATCATGGCCACTAGCATAAAATCACCTTTTTAGGTAATCAGTCCAGTAACGGGCTTTGGGTAATGTGTTTGCTTTATTTCCTGGGGAGTGATTATCTTTCTTGGCAATATATCATGGACAAAACCCACAAAGGTCCTGAACCTGGCTTTTGTTTTGCTTGCTTCCTGTTGTAGATGAAATGTGTTCCAGGAATCTCACTGAGACTGTCCGCTCTCTAAGTCTATCTCTTCAAGGCCATGCCTGCTTCTGCGATCTGTAGCTGTGCATCTCCACTCTCTCCCTGAGCTTCCAACAACTCACCACCACTGGCCATGTAACCTACAGCTGTTTTTCTTACAGCTTGGGTTTTCCTTCTCTGGACAGGCTGGCCTATCTTCCTAGGATATTTGGGGCTTCAGGGAATGGATCTATTTCAGCTTAAATTTATCAAAAAGAGACCAAGCTTCCTGTGGAGGAGGGGAGTGTCTCAGTGTCCCATGCCATTTTTACAGTTAGCTTTTCTACCAGATCCATGCAGTTTTTTTGTACTTCACCTTATTTTTCTCATTGGTTATATTTCTGCTTCCAACTTAATAAACCCTTTTTAGTTCTAGAAGTATTATCATAAGACATGACAACATAGTAATCAGAGCTAAAATTTGGAGTATACAGGGGTTTTTTTCTAAAAGGTTGGAAAATCAAAATGATTTATGAAACAAAAAATGATGGTCCTTTTCAAGGTGGTAAAGAAATAAAATAATATAAAAACATAGTTATAATGGGTCCCAGTAAAATAATGATAAATTGCTATGTAAAGTTAATAACAGATAGTTATATAGAAACCACATGAATAAAGAACAGTTTGAAGTAACTTATAGTTTTATAAACATTTATATTTGATGCTATTTCCCCAACTTTTTCTTATGGAAAGAATAGAAGAAAGTAGATTCAAATAATTAAATGGCTAAAATTTAAATTGCTTTCAGCTTCTCAAAAAATATACTAAGCAAATAAAAATGTATCATTGTATTACTGTGAGATCTGACACTGGGCTTTTACTCTTGTTCATACTCATTTAATTAAGCCTTCACAAATAACTATTTCTTATTTTCCCCTTCCTCTGGTCATCTAGCTTATGCAGTTATTAGCATTTCTAGATAAGATCCCATAACAGAGGAAGTCCACAGGATGTGTGAGATCCTAAGTGTCTATGACAGGGGGTCCAATTGGCAAAGAGATGGGAAGATGCCTTAGAGTAGAATGCCTTTACCAGATGAAGAATGCCTTCACTGTGGTGAAGATTACGTATGACACTATTCAATTAGATATGCTGTCCGTCAGGGAAACTCATTATCAATAAACCCAGAGAAAAGATCAGTGAAAATCACTTCATTTGGAAATACTGATGGTTATTTGTATGTAGAAGTAGGCAACAGCTCGAGAACCAGCAAAGTGGATGTCCTCTCAGGCACTGTCAGATGATCCATTTCTACTTCCCTGACATCATGTTAATGCTGGAGATGCACTTAACAAGGTGATGACATCGCTACACAGTTTTGGCATCTTTGATCATTTCTTCATGTCAGACATCTACTTGTTTTGTATTGATTAATTCATTAATCATGGCCACTTTTATTTCAGAATTAGCATACCCAAACTGCTCTGAGTTATGATGCAAATATGTCCTATCAAAGACTAAATTAACATTTTACTGCTGTTAACCAGAGGCAATGCCTCATGCAAAGATTAAAGGCCTGTGCCAACACTTCACATTGCAAGCTGTTTAGATTTCAAGATGTCTAATTTATAGATGAAAATGAAGAACTTCATCTTCTTTCTATGCTGACAAAACAAAAATCTTTAATGGAAGTTGTGATTCCATGTTACTTTATTTTTAACAACACAGAAATATTACCAAGACTATTGAACACATTGATGAAAATGTATATAATTGAGATCATACAATTCCATTAGTGATAGACATAAAAGACAGAATCCTGAGGTTTTACCTCTAAACTTTTCCTGATTATTCTGGGTATTCAAAGTTCATTCAAATACCAATTAAATTTCATCACTGAGACCTAATAACTAGTTGAAAAAGGAAAGAAAACTCTATTCAACTCTGCAAATATGATTTGGTAGACTTCCACACAGATATTTTCTGCAGGCAATAGCTGTGCATTAGTGTTCATCCAGAGAAACTCTAGTTCACAACCCTTAGGGGTTTATATAGCAAATGTCACATTTTCCATGTGCAGATAAATTCATAAATCAATGTGTACAGCTCATATTGCCTGAATCTGTATAGCAAAATTTAATCAGCGAAACACATACAAATTTTGCCACACTTCACCCACTGCTATGATGAGATCAGAAGGCGGCAGATGTAGCTGGATGACAAAGAAGCATTGCAGATAATGTCAGGCAGATTCTGAGTAAAATAAATTATGAAAATGTGACTAACTCCTGCGATGATTCAGTCTTGTTTCCACAACGTAAAATGGCAGGAGAAAATAGGTTTGCTATTTATGAGAGAACAGTGGAAATATGGTAAGTAGATGTTTTGTTGCATTTATACAAAGGCAGGTTGCTTGGAGAACCTCACGACAGATAGATGTTTAGACCATAAGAATTTAGAGAGAGAAGAGAAAGCAGGCTAAGGTACTATCTATAATGTATCACTTTCAAAAAAGATATCTGGTTATGTCTTTTGAATAGAATAAGATACAGATAAGTACAGATAAGTAAAACTATATTCATCATGGAGGCAAGGTTAAAACAAGGCACATTTTACTACAAACAGTTGAAGATGGAGATAAGAAGATGGGAATTTGTAATTGACAGGACGTCTAGACAAAGTTGTGCCAGAATCTTACTGGAATAAGTACTCTGACATCAGTGAAGACAGAAGAGAGGAGATGTCACCGGTTGACCAAAGCCAGGAAACCCCCTGAAATGCCTTCATGTCAGGTCCAGTTTGGAGTCTCATTTTATACTCTAAAACAGCAAGGTGGTACTAAAGGTACTTAAAATCAACCACTAAATAAATCAATATCTAATAATTGGTCTTTGCTGCTTCATTCTACTTCAAGAGGACCAACATTAAGGGCTAAATGACAGGATTGAGGGGATGGGGGAATGCCCTTATTTTTAAATGATATTATGAGATATGATACAATGTAAGACATAATTCTAGAGCAAACATAAGGCTGCAGTATTGTATTATAAGGTTCTATATACTGGCTGCCAACATCTGATGCTGTTTTCCACATAGTTAGCTTACACAGGCGCAGAGACAAAGTGATTCGAATTAAAACTTGTCTCCTCACAGTTAGAACTGAACATAGTAATACACTTAAGAATGTTCTTTTTTTTTTTCAGTCATTGGAGGATCAATAGATTTGAAGTTTCAATCCTAAAATATAAATGATTATGGTAGACAGTAGTTTCCACCTGTAAATTGTCATAGCTTCACAGTAGTAACCCTAAGTAAATGATACTACCCATTATTTAGGTTAAAAATAGGCTAGGACAGAAGCAGGCTGAAATCAGAATATGGACTGCATTTCTTCTTGTGCCCAGGCTGAATCCTATTTGTATTGAGTTTGCTTCCTGTTGCTGTGACAAACAACATGACCAAAAGTAACTAGAAAGCAAAGGGCTTATTTATATTACACATCCTGGTCACATTCCATCACTGAAGAAAAGTCAGCACAAGAAAACAAGCAAAAGGAGAGGCAGAAACCAGGGAGGAAAACAACTTATTGGCTGGCTGGATCTAGCTTGCTTGGTCTGCTCAGGGCTCCCTAAACTGTGGCCTGGCTCCTCCTCTGCCAATCATTAATCAAGATGTCTGACAGAAAAAAACCCACAGTAAGCAATTCCTCATTTGCAATTACCTCTGCCCAGATATGTCTATGTTTTTGGTTAACAAAAACTCACTGTTCTACTACAACTGATGAAACCCATGAAGATACAGCTGCTGATGATTTGTGCTTCTGTGTGTTAAGCAAACACGTGATTTTGTGGGTGATAAGGGGCAAACTTGAATGTCCTAGTTCATTCTGTTTTTACCTGTTGATCTAAGCTCCACGTTTTTCTGTACACAGGAGGACGCAATCACCAAAGATTCATTACATCTCAATTAGGTGGAGATTTGGGGATGAGAGGAGAAAGAGTGGGCATTGATTTTCCTTGCTTTCTGCTCTCAGTCCGTAGGCAGATTGTTCTATGCCCCTCCTTGCATGCCTTCTATCTGAGATCCATCACAAGGAAACAAATCTCACCAGGAGCTGTCTATTCATCCCTTTGTCTTTTCAGAACTAGAGGTGATAACATTTTCCCATTTCCCTTTTACAGACGGCTCAGATGTCATCATTAACTTTTGGTTTCTGTTACACACAGCTTTGGATTATCTTTACTTAATTATTAATCTTGGATTTATTCTTTTGAGTCTCTCCTCTAGCCTATGACTTATATCATTATATTAAATAGCCCAACAATGTGGCAATTTTTGCCACTAATTACAGCAGTTAGAGGCTGAGGCAGGAGGATCATGAGCGCAAAGAGAACCTGTCTTTAAAACAAAGCAATAATTACCCTGGGAATATAATGAATTTTGGGTGGCCACCATTATTTGGAAGAAAATGGAAAATCATAGAAGAAGAAAAAACATTGTATAAATGTAAATAAAGACCATTGCAAGGATAACCATTTTCATTTTATGCTTTCCTTCATTTTGTATTTGAAAGGGATCACACACAGGCTGGCCCTGAATTCAGTATGTTGCAAAAGCTTGCTTCAAACTCACCCCTTTATGAAAGCCTTGCTGGTGCTGAGGTTTCAGGTGGGAACTTGCATGCCTGACAAACTGCTGTGTTTTTAAAGTTGTTTTTCAGTATACACTGCACCACTGAACATAAAACATTAACTCCAAGATTGTTTTGGTTTGGTTTGGTTTTCAAGACAGGGTTTCTCTGTATTGTTTTGGAGCCTGTCCTGGAACTAGCTCTGTAGACTATGTTGGCCTAGAACTCACAGAGATCCATCTGCCTCTGCCTCCTGAGTATTGGGATTAAAGGTGTTTACCACCAATGCCCAGAAACTCCTAGATTTTTTAAAAGACATTTTAGAAGAATCAATGTGGTTACAAGACGATGGATAAGTAGAAAGTGTGGGTTGTTATATTTTAGCCTGTCTATCTTGTAATTAGTGTGCTCTATTTGACTCTCCAAATGAAAGTAATTGAGTCAATACATGCATGGGCACCAAATGGGTTCAGTCCTAAGCTGGAAGATCAGCATGTTAGAAGAGCCTTTCCTAGAAGGATCTCTAAGGGTATCTTATGTGATTTGCATAAAAAATTGAAATGAAGTCACAGTGTTAAGAGCACTTTCCTGCCAGCCTGGTCCCAGAGCCTCCTCAGTCCCAAATAACACACAGAGACACTGTATTAGTTATGAAATTGTTGGCCTATTATTAGTGTTTCTTATTAGCTATCTCTGTCTTAAATATTAACTGATTTCTATCTATCTAAGTGTTTCCACATGGTCTTAGCGAAAAGAGGGTCCAGATCTTAGTCCTCTTGCATCCAACATTTCCACCCCCTTCACTACATCTCCCAGAATCCACTTTGTCTCTTGCCTGTCTTGCTTTCCTATAAGCAAACAGTGTTTTAGTGATTTATTCATTAACTAATAAGAAAAACATATTTACAGAATGACATTGCACATCAGCACAGAGTAAACAAATTCAAGGCAAGACATTTTACATTATGATAATTGTTTTTTATAGACTGCATTTCTTAATTGTTTCTCTCATCAAAGTCCCTGGCTCTTGGATATTTCATAAATAAGAGAAAAATTGTGAACAGAAAAGCTTGGATTATCAGTGATAACACAAAATGAGTGATTTCAATTAGCAAAGGAATCTAGTATTAGCAAAAGAGCAATAGCATCAAAACAGGACTGACTTATTTAGCACAATGACATGGTCTTTTCAATAGTTTTAAATTAAAGTTCCAACAATGATTGAGACATTCAATGTTAATTATAAGAAGTTTTGTTTATAATTTTCAAGTTAAAATGTGAATTAATAATTTAATTGAATTATAAATAGATAGCTAGTTCAATGATTCATTCTCATGACTTTGCTTTTAATTGAGTCAGGCTTTATATCAATGAGTCATCTATTTTAATGCTACCATTTCAGAATTTTGAATAAAAGTTACTACAGCCACATCCTGGTCATAGATTAATTCTGTCATTTGGAAAATTTCTTATCTTGATTTATTGAAATTTATAAGTTCTTATTGGAAATAAGAACATCGTGGGAGCAACCAACTA